>JADLZK010008090.1:0-375440 GCA_015847255.1 Hyparrhenia diplandra | reverse complement strand
GTAGATAAGACTACCTGCTTTTTTTTTCATTATTGTCTATGTATGCTTATTCTTAATTCCCCATAAATTTCAATGGACAGATACTGATATTCCCTTTCTTTTTATATCGAGTATAGAACACTGATAATTGTCATCAACGTTATTAATCTTACCCTCTGGTTCAGGATACTTATTTTAGACTTGGGCACAAGAACTAAGCAGGTAGATAAAATGCCCATCTGACAACCATATTAACTGGCTCTAAAGTGTTCGTGCAGTGTAGTTAATTATGCAATTAAGGGTAAGACTTTTTTTTTCAAATTTCCTAGACCAATTATTCTGGAGATTTTGAACATCAAGTATTTTCTTTATTTACACCACATGAATAGAATATACATATAGGAGTCTGAATTTTGTCAATGGCAGGTCAATGCATATGATGGCGTGCAGATTGTTGATTCAATACATAAGCCAAAATATCATATAAGGACACCTGTCAAATACAGTCATTGCAACTGTTTGCAAGCTCCAGCTTCTGAAGTAGCATCAATTGAAGTCACCAGAAATATACGGACGAGAAGCATGCAATGCCTATTAATTTGCATGGAACCGTAAGGAAGGTTGGCGACGGGCACACTCTGACAGTTCTTAATGTTCAAAGGAAGGAGAGTTCTCATTTGCACAGCCAAAGTTCTGCAGATGATGACGAGCCATCTACTTTGCACTTAGGCAGTGGTTGCTGTAATGTTTGCAGAAGTCATATTTATCATCCAATATTACCATGGATAAATGGTGATGGCAGCATGAATGGCACTGTCTATGAAGGTTTAAGTCGTCGAATTATTGGATATGTCATGCTGTATCCAGGAATTTCGGAGGTATGTCTTTATTATATTTATTTAGACCTGCTTATTTTGTGATGGAAATTTTCTTAAGTTTTTTATATGCAATTGATTTGTGAGTTCCTGGATTAGTGGTATTTATTTATGTTATGCACAGCAAGAATGCTTGTATTTAACATACAAAATAGCTAGTCTTCTAGGAAGATCTTATTTATGAGTGTCACAATTCTAAACTTCAGGTACAAAAATGGGAAAATCACTAGTAGATCCAAGACATATCATTCACATACATTGAAATGTTCCATTTGCATTTGATGGTCATGACTTGTTCTGTTTAGAGTGAAATGTGTCATGGGTCCTTAAACTTTTTTCCCGCCGCTCATTGTCAAGGACCCATGACGCATTTCACTCTTCTTTTATGTTTGTGCTGTTGTGCTTCCACTGCGCTTGTTTCATGTATATGCTTCCTTTCATTCTCTTCAATCTTCATATCATATATAAGAAGTGACTCAAACCCAGATGCTGGTTTCTTAAATTCATCAGACAAATATTCTAAATGTGACTCAAAGATGTTTTGATTTCCTTATGGAGTTATGATTCTGCCCCTCTTCTCAACTTTTATGAAACTTGTTCCTGGCTTTTTAATGCATTCTCTCCTGTAGTGGCTTGTCCCTCCAGTTCCCTCAAAAAAGTTATGACTCTGCCTATGATTGCCAATATTGTTTGAATTAAAAGTTTGATCGTTTGCTTTTGCTCGACATGCATCAGGAGGACGTTATCCATCGTATGAATGTACTGAATCCTCAGGTATGTTGGCTACATTATCATGTTTGCAATTTGTACTATATTCGTTATTAAATATTATTTGTTCGATTTCAAATTCCTTTCCCTCTATGTTTACCTTCTCCGTCTGCAGACATGCAGGACCTTGCTGGGAAAGCTGACAGTTGATAAACACCTCTATGTCCGGGTGTCCGATGAACCAGTGCCAGATGCTCCCATCATGCTGCAGAGTCTTCTGCGGCAAGGTCACTACAAAAACCCTCGAAGTCTGGAAGGCGGTACTTCGCGAATCCGATGAGTACCTCCATGCTGTAGGACGACGCGGATGGCTTGTTCAGTTATGTATTTATAGCTAAAGCTTTTGTACACCTTGAGAGATCCGTGGTTAATTGGTTACAGTAGCATAACTTTTGACAGGACAGTCGTGCATGAGACCTTTAATTCAGTACTCTGTTTCAAATTATAAATTGTTCGGGCTTTCTTACAGACATATAGGAGTAGATTTAGTAGTATGTATCTAGACACAATGTATATATACTTAGCAAAAGTTATACACGTGGTAAAGCTAGAACAACTTGTAATTTGGAATAAAAGAGTACTATTTTTACGCTGTCAGAAACAATATGATCGCCGTTCTCTGATTGGGTGCCGTACATCGGGTCATCAGTGATTCAGCGGCTGGAGAACGTGTTCTGTTGGCCGTTGGGCCCTCAGCATCAAACCGAGGCGCTCCGTGCATTTTAGTACACAACACACTGGTTGCAAGAGTAACAGCCCCGGCATCAGCAGGTGTAGCACTTTCTGTCTAAACATTTTTTTTGTTTGTTTTGTTTTTGTTGCTATTTGTCAATCATTCCATAATTATTCTAATTCTATTGTCTTATCAGAAATTTGGGCAACAGATCCTTTGTGGCATATTGCATAAAAAGATTGTAACACTAATGTTGAATAAGCAGCTCCGTTCTGTTGGCACGATGTGGTGCTTTCAAGATTCGTGTAGTTAAGATATTTAACTTGTTTAATATTTGAAATTTAAGATATTTGGCCACACTTTTGGACTGGACTGGTGTCTGTGCCAACGAACGAAGTGACCAAAAAAGGTGACCCCTGCCGGACGCGTGCTGGCTACTGAAGGATCCTGATGCCTTCCGTATCAGCACTGATCCTGCCTGCTGTTGTAACAAACCGTTATCCAGACTGACCGCACGCACGCACGCTAGGTAAATTAAAGGAGTACGTCCACCCGATCAGATCGAAATATCCACGCAACGCGCCGGCGCCGCCCACGGTGGATGGCGACCGGCACTCGCACCGGCCACCTCGGCGCGCCTCCTTTCCTTTCCGTCCACGACCCAGTCGTCTCGTCCGTCGGTCATGCTCATGGATCCATCCACCGCACCGCAGCGGCGGCGTCGCGGACAAAACAGCAAGCGGGCGCGGGCGCACGGACGTAACCACCGCGGCCGCGCGCGACTGCCGTTGCGGTCGGTAGGGACGCCAACCGGAAAGCGACTTGCCACCGGCCGGATCGCGGCTGGGGGAAACGCCATGACGAGGCAGGGCAGCTTCCTTCCTTGGCGGCTCCTGCGTTGTGCCTGGTACGTACGCCTACGACGACGTCGGCACGGCAGCGGAAAACCGTGTTTCGCCTGCCTCCGGGATGGATATATTCCGTTCCCGTCGCAGAGCCTCCGTAGGTCAGCAGTGCGTGTACCTATCAGCCACTTCGTTTTCGTAGACATCCGAGTGTGTAGCCTGGATCCAGCTCGGCCCCGGCGGCTCTCGACGGTAGCTCTCGGCTGAAAAGTGATGAGCGTGAGCTTCCATCGCCACCTGGACCGGACAGCTGGACCTAACCTTCCAAACCAGCCAGTTGACCTCGTCGTCCCTCTGGGCTTAGCTCTGGTTGGTCGTTCATCTCATCTATGCGCGGTTTTTACTGGCTGGCTCCTGGCTGGGTGCTGTGAAGGACGCGACATGCGAGCGGTCGACAGATAGAGACACGAGTACTACGACGACGTCGACTGTTGTGCTCCTCCACGTGGCGCGGAAAAGACCTGCCGATAGATTCGATCACACACACACCTCGTAGTCGAAGTGGAAATCGAAGGCGAATCGTACATCCTCCAAAAAAAAAGGGCTTCTTCGCACGCACGGCGCACGTTCGTTGATGGGCACACACCGCACGCGGCATTGGCGCCATGGATCAGCGGCGACCGGTTCAACGCGCGGCCACCACGCAGAAAAGATCTGAAAAAAAGGAAATTGATCGCTGCTGCATGGATGCTCGGTGGTGCTCGCTTTCGGTTTCGGTTTCGGAGGGGCACCATCACATCACGCCCACGGCCGTCTCTTTCCGCCAAAACCAACCAACCGCACACAGGCACAGGATGCACGCATGCCGTTGGCAGTTGGGGCCTGTCGTCCCGTCCGTCCGTCCGTCCTCGCCAAAACTAGCGCGCGGCGCACGCACCACGTGAATGAAATCAGGAGACGGACCGGGCCCGGTGGGTGCTCGCGCGCGGGGCGCGGCGATGCATGGACGGACTCGGCTCGGTTGCTCGGGAGCGTGCGTAACCCCGGCTGAATTTCTCGCCGTTGGTTCATGGGCACACGACCGACAATGACCCATGCAGCGGCCTTTTCGCTTGACGCTGCCTGTCTGCCGTCGCCGGGCCGGCGATCGATCGACGCCTGTGGCCTGGTACTGGAGCTAGAGGTGCAGATGCAGCGAACGCGCACCAAAGAAAAACCGTCCACCGGATAGAGATAAAACATCGGTTTCGCACGAGCAAAAATCGAAGCTCGGCAGCATGGTATACGGCCGTGGGTGGATTCGCTGTTCCATCCATCTCATCTCACCTCACAGTCCTGGACGGGGCACGGCATCGAGCCATCGACGACTGTATCACGGTGGCGCCCATGAAGGAGTAGTGAAGGACGACGCGGGCCCTCCCGTTTCCTGGGACCAGGAGTCCAACAGTGCAGTACAGTGTTCGACGAGCTCTCCCACCCAACTCCAAGGCCACCCGACTCCCGAGAGAAGAAGACTGGAAGGTGGCGCGCAACATTTACCGGTGGCCACCACGTAGCCCCCGGTGAGAAGGCTGCCTATGCCGTGGATGCCGTGGACCACGGCGCCCCGGCGGCGACCCATGCCTGCGGCGGCAGCTAGTGTTAGTGTCACGTGACCAGACGGCTATCCTCATTGGGAGTCCCGCCCGGCCACTTGACGCGCGCCCCAGCGGCGCACTCAAGTTGGCCATCTGCAGTACTCCCTCCGTCCCGTTGTCACACCTGGATTCGCGCCATCTTATTTAACGCTTCGCCTTATTCAATTTTTTTTACATAAATATAATTTATTTTATTACGACTTATTTTATCAATGAACATACTTGAATATTGATTAATTTATTTTATGATTTGCATAAATATTTTGAATAAGACGGATGGTCAAACACGAAGTTGAAAAGTCAAAAAACAACGAACTTAATGGGACGTAGGAGTATGCACAATCATTTTTAGTCAAAGAAAAAAACTTCTCTTAGAGAACTTTTTTTAAAATACAATAGGCTCTTTCATTTGCCTCTAGACAAAGCTGAAGCAGCAAAAACTAATCAAAGCAAAATTCTGCGGCCGGCGTGGCACTCCACTGATGTGTGGTTTCCACTTCAAGTAATCCACCGAATTTCTTATCCGTATATGCCCACTTGTTTATTGAAGGTTTGGTGCCACCACACACGCTGTTTGATCTGGAGGCAGCTTTCGCGCCCATCCACCGATGAGGAAATCCCGCAATTGTATAAAAGTTTCAACAATGCCTGTCCAGAAGCTTCTCCTTCGAACAAGCTCATCAAGAAGTTTCCAATCCTGGCAATTTTAATGGAACGAACGCCATGCTGTTGGAAATTTTCTGCAATTCCATTTCCCAGTCAGCGATGTACGCGTGCAGTTACAAGGCACAGTCTTGGATTGCAGGATCAGAGAGGAGAGACAAGCAAGCTATTGACTTTTGATTAGTTAGTATGTAGTGGTTGTTTATTTTGAGCTGTTAGTGATACTTTAGATCTATTAGTGCAATTTCAGTTGGTATAAGCACGAATGGATCCCAAGATATCTATAATTGTTCCTCACAACAGTAGTGGAACGGGCTTCCAGTCAAATGCTTCATGAAAAGTGCTCATAATATCTTTTTCATATCACGGGCCGGTTCTTTTTTTAAATCATAAAGTTTGTATTTCATTGCTACACGTAGCAAGCAAACACTACTTTGTAAAGCTAAGATAATGCTTAATACACCTTTACATACTACTAGTTGATTTGCATTAAGCCGTAGTACATTTTAATGATGAAATGGACGGTACCTTTTCACATATTTTTTTCTAGGAGTGAAATACACAGTTATTCTATTCAAATTCGATGACCTTTATATAGCTTTTCAGGTTTGAGAACTACTAGTACATTATTTCAACTGAATCAATTAGACCTACCTAAAAGCTCATGCATGTGTTCTATACACCTTAAAATAGCAGCGTTCATGCCAATAAAATAGCAGCATTATTTCAACTGATCATCATTTTCCTGTGTAGAACCCCAACAGTACACCTTAAAATAGCAGCGTCGTGCCGTTGGCGCCATACCACCTCAGCAGAACGAATCTTTTGCTGCACATACGTGAGGGCACGGCTAGCTCCATCTTTCCCTTTATGGCTCGGGTGATGCCATATGGACATTCCGAATTCTTTATGCTCACCAGATCTGACCCAATTTGATCCACAAGCTCTACGTTTTTTATATATATTTTCTATAATGATGAGTATCTAATATTTTCTTGAGGACGGTTGGGTGAACATGTCAGGAGAATTCATGGCCGCAGGTCTGTGACGACATGAACCTATCAGACTGAGACATCTATCTGCACACAGCTTTTAGAGGGATCATCAGCTAGGATCTTTTCGTGTGTCAGATAAGCTGAGTCGATTAGGCGTACAGTACGTATCTTCGACCAATCACCAAAACTGTCGAAACGGAGTATTCCAAAGTCTAGTAGGATGCTGACTGACCGGAGAATCAAGAGGGATCATTCCCAGATCTTCTAGCAATGGTTCACACGATTCGGCCATCCGAATTCCCCATGACACTCCAACCTGAATCTCAGGTTCAGCAGCAAGCAGCAATTATCATGCACTTAACTGTTCTTCGATTCGTTGTGTGAAAGCACGAAAAC
Organism: Hyparrhenia diplandra; assembly: GCA_015847255.1. Classification (NCBI taxonomy): domain Eukaryota; kingdom Viridiplantae; phylum Streptophyta; class Magnoliopsida; order Poales; family Poaceae; genus Hyparrhenia; species Hyparrhenia diplandra. The sequence continues at coordinate 368,609 of JADLZK010008090.1, read as the reverse complement.
CTTCAATCATTAATCAACGTGGAATGGGACAAGAAAAGATTGGAGAGGCGATGGAATGGAGCAGCCACCAAACAAGGTCCAAAATTTCCTTATTTTTTCTCTTGTTTTCTTTCCGGTGAGAATCTCCTTTTTCTTGCCAATTACCAGCGCGGCCACCACTTCTTCCAGAGCGCGAGAGGAGAGCCCACGACTGCACCCCTGCACCAGTCACCACCAACAGCACCACCACGGTCCACGGCGGCGGATGACGGTATACTCTACTGGTATACTGGTATGCCTACATGGCTACGTCTCTCTCTCTCTCCCTCCCACTTCGACCCGGCCGGCCCTATCAAAAGCCAGCCCTCCCTTCCACACCGCACTCCCTCACCTTCCTCCACCTTCCCTCCTCCTCTCTGCCCCCACCGCCTGCTTCTTCCTTCTGCCTTGCCCCGTTGCTTCCTCCACCACAGTCCACTCTCCACTCGCCGGCCCTGCAGCTCTGCTCAGTACTTGACTGATTGGTGGTGGAGCTGCTAGCAGCTATATATCCTGCTACTTCTTGGTCCTGACGACATCCCGGTGCGTTCAGACCAGTGCCGACTACGAGCTGAGTGGAAAGAGGGCGGGCTAGGAAGCAAGGCTGCCAGGGAGGTGGTGATGGAGAGGTACGAGGTGATCAAGGACATAGGATCGGGCAACTTCGGGGTGGCCAAGCTGGTCCGGGACGTCAGGACCAAGGAGCTCTTCGCCGTCAAGTTCATCGAGCGGGGGATGAAGGTGCGTCCGGCCTTTGAATCGATTTCCCCCCTTCCTCCTTACCTTCTTAATCGGGCTCCCCTGTCGCGTGAAAAAGGTTCGATCTTGGAGTGCGCTCCATCGGTTAATGCGAATTCTGGCAGGTGCGTTTTTCATCGGAGTCTTGGTCCTTGTCCTAGGTTTTGCCTTGTTCTTCTGGTGCATAACAGGAAGGGTCCCCATTATTGGGGTTGGTACTGGTCGGTACTGTTTACACCTTAATAGTAGGTGATTGTTGATTTGGTTAGTTGATTCTGCGTACGTAGTATCCATCTGCTTTACCCGTTCTTGATATAGCTTGATGAGATTGTTGAGAATCGGCCTATTCACGGATTACCGGATCCGTTTTCCCGTTTCCGATCCAAGAGAGAGACGATCAGAAGTTGTAGATAGATCCCGTTTCCCTTACCTAATCCCAAGAAGAACACACGAGAGACACTGATGTATGAGGGAGAGTCATCTATTCATTAGTCATTATAGGTACACGTATAGTCCCTTTATATAGATGTAGCCATCAGGGCATATATGGTAGCCTCCAAGGCCCATATGGTATGAGCCCACATTCCTATGATTAAGGAATTCTTAACACTCTCCCTTGGGTGAATACCATGACAAATATATGCCTCGTTAAAACTCCAAAAACCCAATGGGAAAAAAATATGGAGAAAGAGTACATTATTGTCATTAAATGCATTTGCACATTGTTGCCTCATTAAAAACCTTACATGAGAAACTTCGTGAAAACTCATCAAGGAAAAAAAAGAGTACAACATATGTCTTCGGACAAGTTGTGACCTTCTCGGATCATATTATTTTGAATTCTCTATAATCTCGCTCAAGAGCTAATACTTTAGGTGAATTCTCCCCCCTAACCTTACGTAAATATCTCGCTATGCCAAAACGCGTCTTCGACAGAAGCATATGCACATAGAGACTTAGCAAGAATACCGCATGCATAGTCAAGATCGTTTCATATATAACCTTCATGTCATGCTACTTTCGAACACATGAATAAAACTATACATAAACAATAAACCCACTTGCTTAAATGGTGTCATGATAGAGACTTCAATTCAATAGAGCTTTCAAACTCACTCAGAGAACAACACCTTCTCGGGTATTATTTGAGATCTTCAAAGTCTCATGAGTTACAAATCAATATCATGTAAATACTCTCCCTGATGACAACATTCATTGAGGTCATCCATTGCCACGACATTAGTCGTTATTTGCAAATAAACATAGGCATGAATAGTCCAAGAGAGATTACAAGATGTGATTTCACAATAGTTTGTCTTCATGACATTTGTTTCATTTGCTCTTCAAGAAACAATAAGAATAAAGAATAATGCTAAGAGCATTGTCATGCATATATTAGAGTGCATATTTGTGCAACACAAAGTTGCAAAGACACACCTTCGAGATGTGATTAATAATTATTATTCCCTATATGATAATTCATAATAGTCGTGACTCCTTCAGGGTTTGACTACGCATTCTTCAAGAATCTTTAATACATAATAAGACATCATCGCCCACAAACTAGCGAATGGGACATATTGCTAGTAGCACCAAATATATCATATCACTTTTAGAGGATACTTCAATTCCAATCTTCGGTGGATAATGCTATCTATCAAGCATATACATGCATAGCAAAAGCTTATGGAATGCTCATGTGCTTATATGGTATACTTTTTGTTGCTTTTGGTTCCTCCTTTTATTATCTCACTTGGGTCATATATGGGTCTTTATCCCTTTCAAGGAATTCACATATTTTGGTGCAATTGGACTTATAACCATATTCCTTCAGGGGAAAAATCCTTCAGGGAGTTGTTGTCTTTATGGAGAGGTAACTTCACATAAAGGACAATATTGGTACGAGATTTTAATGTTGCTTTCCATGGATTTTCGTAATCCCATTATCGCATAATTAATTCATGCCATTAGCCGATTCATTATATAGCGGAACATATTTTATAGAACTTATGTCGAGCTGGTCTATTATGACCATTTGAACCATCGCTTTTCACCACATATTTTTTAATGACGACCCATAATTATCCGAACATCGGGTTCTAGATATTCACTTAGCGATTTCTCGTTCAACCTCAATTGCATATTTCATTTGACCCGATATGAGAGCTTCAAGCACTCTTGCCATGGACTTTGTTCCGATCCTGATTCTCATAAAGAGACTCATTTAGCAATTATAGAGGTAAACAAGTGTCGACACATATTTCTCGACTTTAAACATCTCAATAATGATCTTCATTATTTCCCAAAATGATAGATCAATTGTTGTTCCGTATTCCTAGCAAAGATAGTATGCGCCGCATTGCTAGGATTTCCATCTCCGTGATCGAACCTCATCGTGAGGTAACTCACCAACAGGGGTGATTTCTCTCTGAGTATGAGAGGAGTTTTATCACATACAATGTGAGCTTGCTACATGAGCATATGCTTGTGACATAGGCCACTAGATCTTATTTGCGGGCCCCCGCATAATTTGATCAATATGCCAATGTCAAGTGGATATGAAATTAATCCCGGGTATATCCACATCTACTTCGGGTAGAAGTATTCATTTATTTATTAACCAATTTGGTTGCTCCTCATCAATACAGCTTATCCGCATAACTCCGTGCTATACAACGTAGTATAACTAAACAACTAGTTTAGTTTGGATTTGTGCGTTTTGATTCATAAATATCAAGGCATTCCACTAAATGGGCATTCATCTCCCCTAATGCCGAGATATTTAATAGCATACTAAATCCCCAATCACCAACTTCAAGTGGTGTATGTATGCTTTAGTGGTGATTTATTTGGGAAATATTACGCACGTGGGGCATATTACTATTTTTATATGCAAAGTGAGCTTGGACTTTGTTAATGCAGTTGCATGAATAATGCATTGCATGTAATTCCTTCTACAGAGGAGGAGTATATATCCCCAACTTCTTGTTGAGGCCATAACTTCCGATCAAGTATAAACTATTGCTCGCAAGTCTTGGTTTCAACAAAAAACATATGTAGTCATCCGGACTTAACACCTTTAGTTACCGACGTAACCCATAATTTAGACAAAACAATCCTTCGTGGTCTAATGCTCACCAATTGTTATACAATTGACAAATATCCCGTCTGTCGTGTATATTGACCTTCTAGGTCATATGCATGAGAAAAGACAACTAATGGTGGCATTGCGCTTTCGCACGCGTTAGCTTGGTGTGCATAGGAGAGCAAGAATGTGGCATTTAGCCATGGTTGCGAGCAAAAAGCCTTGGATGTAGAGTTAGTTTATAGTCCAAATCTTTTATTGCCCAAAAAGTGACTCAATTACTGCGTACCATAGAGCAAAATTGAGTCATTATATTTATTGCAACATATTTGTATTCTATATAAAGCATGGCTTGGATCAATTCATTTTTCAGCATGAAGAGAGAAGCTTTTAATAGAATAGATAAGACCAAGAATTTCTTTTATTTATCCTGGGAAATGTTATTTTGGTTGCTTGGCGAGAGCAATAAAGACCGATATCCTTCTCGAGATAGACTCTCAAGTCTCAACCGATAGCGAAAAATTTCATATGGCAAAAGATACATCAAGGAACATATGTAGTTGTCACATTCCATATGGCACTTGAGCCTAAGATAACTACTATGACCGATAATTGATTAATATCAAAATTAGCTTCCAAATTTATTGTGATGTGGGGTTCATACTTGTTGCCCGATTTTTAGCTTCCGGCAAATTGACAAGTCAATATTAATACATTTGTTTAGGTGTGGCATAGACAGGGGCTGCTAGCCAACATATTGTCGCATAGAGTAGTCACCCCGCCGTATCAATTGGCTTACTTTACTTGTAGACAATAATTTCCCTCTATGATACCCATTGTCATTTCAAATACTATGGATACCGCTAAACTGGGTCTTGATATGCACTTCGGGGCTTCACAAGTCCAAGAAAGGACAAATGGTTTCCTTCATCATGAAGAAGTATTATGTTTTCACACAAAATAAACTCGAATATTAATTCCTCTGATATTATTGAAGCAACTTCATGTTGCCTAGGGAAATGTATTATCTATTTATTACCTTAAAGTCAAAAAAAAAAGTTGGTTTGAGACAAACCTCGCTTAGGATGACACCTCATGCTAGTTCTCGCAGATAGAGACAAGGGCAACATGTTGACTTCGTGGTCTTTTTGTTAACCCGACTAGTGTTGTAAGCCTATATTATCATGTTTGGTAAAATATACCGACCACGCTGATATAATCTCTCCTCGGGAAAGTTACAAGTGAATCCCAAATTCATGTGCCTCGCTATATCAACAAGTCTCATGCAATGTTTTTTTTTTCTTCGGTTACTTCGGGTAAATAAACCAAAGCATTAAAGAGACCACTAGAGAGAGAAAAGAGAGAGAGAAAATGGTCTTATATACATAGCCATACATGTTTCATTTATTTCCCGTAATTTTCCAAGCATATGTGTTGTTCCATGGTATATTTATAGTGGTCTTAGAATAATACTTCGGATTATATAACCCATATAAAACATAATCACACAAACATGCAAGGAAAAAAAAATCCATATAAACTTCCAAGGGTTCTAACAATTTAACACAAAATTATGGAAGCTCGTACCTCTAGAAAAAAAAATCTGCTTCTAGATTGTAAAAAATATCCGTATATACCACCACCAGAAAATCAAATCATGCTATTATATTTAACTTCTGGTTTTCTTATAATAGCAAAAAGTTGCACCATACACTCAAGCTCATGTGCCCGTAGATAGTCATAAAAGGTAAACCTTCGGGGCTTTCAAACACACACCAATTATAGGAAACATAGATGTGCTAGAGAATGGTGTAGAGACAAGTTTGTGTATTGACCGGTGTATGGTTTCTTCGCTTCGACTTCTAGCGTAGAGCCGTATGCCGCAACAAGCGGCGATGAGGCCACAAAATTGCAAAGTGGAGATTGCTCATGCATTGGCCGCTTGATGGTGGTATGCGGCGAGCAATGACAACTTCAAAGGCCACACATGTTCAACTTCAAGCGACATGTCCAACAACGATAAGTTTCGGTCTTAATTAATAGAAACATCAATTGTAGACCATAAAGAAATTATTTTGGCGACGGATCATCGTATAATTGCCCAACTTGATGCTCAAGACAAATGCATTCTTCAAGAAGCGATTTGTTCATACCTTATAGAGGATGCAAATTTGATCTACATCACATACCGCGTAGGGCGTTTGGCGGTCGTAGATCTACCCGCTTGATGATGACGATACATCTTGCAATGCAAATCCGAAGCTTTTCGCGACGCCCGGTGGTCGGAATGGCCGACAAGGGCCATGAGCACATTATGCATGGCTCCAAGAGGCTCGCGTGTTGCCGTGTAACGAGAGGATGTCGGGTCACATCGGAAAAAAAAATCAATCATGATGATTAGTAAATCAAAATAGAGATTGATTTGATTCTAGCCACGTGCAAACAACATAAAGTATTTTCATCATGGCTTATGTTCCAATATTGAACCAACGACGAATTGCCGAAAAAGCAATGGTCGGGATCCGACCTTTTATTCCGTGCGAATCACTTTCGACGATGTACGGTACTTAGTAGTTTGCATATACCCGTCTTTGCATTCGCCTCCAAAGACTCGACGAGCGGTGGAACGTCCCTACACATGCCCATGACCATGAGGACAAGGATAGATTGAGTGTAGCCAGATCGATATGATGCGCCGAGTCATATAATGAAAAGAAAAATCGATTTCGATTAGTCACAAATCGAATCGATCCGATGCAAAAACAAGAAGGAAACATATATCCGCTTGCCTTTGTTCGCCAAGGAAAAACCCATCTACTAAAATTAATCTACGAGATTAAATCTGGTAGAGGACGATTGAATAGAAAAAAAATCGAAATCAAACCGTGGCCTCGGATGAAGCGATGCATTTGTTCTTGCATGCGAACATGCAGATTGCATCCATGCACACACGTAGAACAAGCTTGTGGCCCATAGTGCCGCCATGAGTTCCTCAAACCTCGTGGAGGAGCGGGCGCTGTGGCGGTAGGCCGCCAACACCAAAGCCAAGATCCCCGCAACATCGCCATGCACCTAAGAAGGAGGCTTACATGACCAAGGCGCCATCGAATCCACCAAGCCAAGCGCACGTTGTTGCTCGTGGCCACGCCCCGTGGTTGAAGATCTCGAATCTCAAAAAGGGCCGATCTTGCGCTACGCGACGCGTCAATTCACTCGTAGATTGGCGCCACCGCAAGGCATCAAAGCCAACGCATGGACAGATTGAAAACAAAAAAAAAAGATCGATTCATAAGTATCGATGGCACATACAAATTGATCTAAACGCAATGATCAAGAACGACTCACCCAGTGGTAGAGCTGCTGATAACGTGTTGAGAATCGGCCTATTCACGGATTACCGGATCCGTTTTCCCGTTCCCGATCCAAGAGAGAGACGATCAGAAGTTGTAGATAGATCCCGTTTCCCTTACCTGATCCCAAGAAGAACACACGAGAGACACTGATGTATGGGGGAGAGCCATCTATTCATTAGTCATTATAGGTACACGTATAGTCCCTTTATATAGATGTAGCCATCAGGGCATATATGGTAGCCTCCAAGGCCCATATGGTATGAGCCCACATTCCTATGATTAAGGAATTCTTAACAGAGATGTCATGAACGCTGCGAAGTATCCCCAGGCCCCGACCGGTCTACTCTGTTTTTCCGTCTGAACTTCTTGCTCTGAATGCTGAATCTTCAGAAATGTGACTTGAATTTTGACTAGCTCCATAGTTCACATGACTTGAGTGTTTTTGCTAGTAGAGCAAGTATTATAATACAGTCAGCCAGCAAGCCGGCTTTAAGCAACCTTACAGCCTTCTCCCAGCCCACTCATGCAGTAGTTAGCTCTTTCTAATTAATACAGGACCCACTTGTCTATCTCACATATTGCCTTGGTTCTTGTGTCCAAGCCGGCTGTAAGCTTACAACCCGCTTCTCCTCTCTCTCTCCCCTTCTCTCCTCCACATCAGCATTTAGCCGGCTTACAGCCTGCCATAATACTTGCTCGAAGTGAATGCACAGCTCTTTGTTTGCTTGGCCCTAAGTCACACTTGACTGATCAATGCAGGTGCCACTTTGCTTGTAGTGTATTTGTTTACCGATAAAGAGCTGAGTTTTACACGTGACCACCTGGGTACTTGTTAGTCTACTCATCTAGCTATGAAGGATTGAGATGCTTATGCATTCTAAAAGCGTTGATAGACAAGCTGGAGCTAAAAGTGTCATCACTGCCTCAATTGGATGCTCGGCATATGAATTCCAGCGTTGTAATTTCAATCCGGCATGAAGGCAGTGGAGTTACTCTTGGTCAGGAGCGTTTAGCTGAGAATGTTTCTTATGATGCCGTGTGGCTTGAACTATAAGGAGAGAGCGCCAAAACACTGAACCTAAACGCTTGTCTGCTTTTTGAAATATAAAAGCAGGGGAAACCTCCTTTTCTAAAAAAAAAAAAAAAATGCTTGTGCATTCTTGTAAATTGATTTCTTAGAGCTTGTTTTGTTTCTCGGAGATTTAGCTTCAGTTGGGGAACTTTTAAAAAAAGAGTAAAGGATCACTTCCAAATTATGTGGCCATATTACTTTTTTTTTTTTTGACCAAAAAGACTCTGGAGGAGATCCCCACAGTAAAAGGGCTTTTCATTTAATTATAAAGGAACAAGAAACACATACAGAGTTTTAACTGAAAGCATCTAGCCAAACGCAGAAAGATGACCTAAGGTCAACTTTGAATCTAACCGACCCATATTATTGCAGATAAACCCCAACCTGAGTGCATGTTCTGTAAAATTCATTATCTTTGTCACGTTTATTGGGTAATACGAAAAATATTAGATATGGATCCTTGTTGTTCTTGTTCTGGGGAGCTGGTCAAGTTGGACCAGTCCAGAGATAGCAAGAACCTGCCGTAGTAGGTAACCATGATTTACTTATAACAAAAATTAATTCAAACAAAACCATATCTATTACTGTTAGCATCGAATATAATTTGTTCATGAATGCTATCGTTTAAGATTACAGACAGCACAAACCTTACTCCTGGTTTAGTTGATTTCCCCACCTCAATTTTGCTCCAGTTCAGCTTCCCATGGTGCTTCTAGCATCTGTTTGGTTCACCTTCCATGTCTGGACATTGCAGTTAATGGTATTGTTATTGTAGTGCAAAAAGGAAATGATGAGCTGGATTTTAAGTATCTGGATTAGATTAGTTGTGCAGCTGTTTGTGTTTTCTTAGAGTTGAACACGTGTTTTTTTACAACATCTGTTTACCTATTATTGTTATTTTGCTTGCCTGTTATATGTGTCACATTTCACATCTTTAACTCACATGGTTTCTCAAAAACTCTTGTGGAATGATGCATGAGTACCTTTATTGATCTGTTAATTGCTATAACCTTTCCTTCTGCTTTCATAGATCGATGAGAATGTCCAAAGAGAGATCATGAACCACAGGTCGCTGAGGCATCCAAACATAGTTAAATTTAAGGAGGTAAGTCCCATTTTGCCTCTGTGACAGCAATACAAAATTAGATTTAACAGTGGTTTACAGTCTGGGAAATTTGAAATGTTGCATTTCTAAATTGATAATGCTTTCTGTTTCATATTACACTGAGTGTGTTATGAAAATATCTCATAAGAGCTGCTGGTGAATTTTATAATTATTATATAAGGGAAAACCTCTACCTTGTGCATTTTATTAAACATTCTTTGAAATTTTTGAAACTTCTGAATTAAAACTGAAATGCATATGAGAACATTCAGTTTTCGAGCGACTAGTTAAAGATAAAGTATATTGTTGTGCTTAGCCTCCTAATTTCCTGGGTTATCCCACTTCCAGCAACAAAGTATTGTTTATACATAATCCATTCCACAATTTTATCATACAAATGGAGTTTAAGGCGAGAGCATCTCCATGTTGCAGAGTTGAATGGCTTTTCTGGTGGCAAGTATGTTCTTTTATAATGAGTTATATGTTCAGTGAATGGTATAAATGCTATGCGTGATACTTATTGGTAGAGAATAATTCTTTTAGATCTGTGTTACTAGAGTCATTGTCTCTTTTTCTATCTGTGTAGGACTAGTTGGCAACTTGTTCCAATGGCTGTTGTATACTTGGATGCCTATGAGCATTCAGCAGCTATGGATACTGCACTAGTGTCATGCCCTTTAAGACAGGGAAGTACTTATGGTATTCAGGCGTGAGAGTTCTTCACCAACACATCATAATTGTTGACTGGCTATAATGTAATAACTTTAAGTGACAGGTTCTTAGTAGCCTGCTATATCCTCTTGCTTTGCTGTTATGTATTCTTGTTTGCATGGAATACCTGGCACTATTGTTTGGTCTACCTGATTTATTGTCCAAAAACGAGGTATCAATTAGGTAGAGTGAAGTAGAATTATCACTAGATGGCAACAACATCATCAAAAATAAGTTTGGACTTCAGTCCCATAGTCTGAACTCTTTTTTAACCTTTTAGTGTTTTTCTTCAGGATTTCATAGTGGCATGCCTTTCAAGGAATATTCCTTGCAACTAGGTTCTTTGGAATGAAATTGGCTGCAGCAAGTAGAGTCAATTATGATTCTAGCAGTAACTTGCATTCCTCTCAACTAATTTGGCTTCAGTACCAGAGAAATACTTAGTGTACTGGTCATTTAACAACAGTAAATTTTGTGGATTTAATTGGAGACCTCTTTATAATAGTTCCAACATAGTTCTCTCATGAAGCTTATACTGTTATACACACTAAGGAAAACTATAATAGTTCCAACATAGTTCTCTCATGAAGCTTATACTGTTATACACACTAAGGAAAACAGTAGGAGAGGGCCCAGCTGTGATTATTACATTTTTGCCTGAAAGTTTAAATTGCTACCTTTTCCACAAATTTAAGAGAGACTTAGTTTTTCAGGTTGTGCTAACTCCCACACATTTGGCCATAGTTATGGAATATGCTGCTGGTGGTGAGCTATTTGAAAGGATCTGCAAAGCTGGAAGATTTAGTGAGGATGAGGTAGATCATCTTTACTACTTGTGATTCTTTGATATTACGTACTTCTAATGACAGTTACTTGTTCTCCTCTGTAGGCAAGATTCTTCTTCCAACAACTGATTTCAGGAGTTAGCTATTGTCATTCAATGGTATATAGTTATCTCCAACAAAAAAAAATGATTAGTAACCTAAAAGCAGAACATCTGTGACATAATGCTATTTTTGCTCCCTTGCTGCAGCAAATATGTCATAGAGATTTGAAACTAGAAAACACTCTCCTGGATGGTAGTATAGCACCTCGGCTAAAGATCTGTGATTTTGGTTACTCCAAGGTATTGCAGATTATAAACTTTAGTAAGTAGCTTGCCTATAAATGAACACTATAAATCATACTCGTATTTTTTTTCAGTCCTCTGTGTTGCACTCTCAACCAAAATCGACTGTTGGGACACCAGCTTACATAGCTCCAGAGGTCCTTGCTAGAAAGGAGTACGATGGAAAGGTGATTCCTGTCTTTGCTAGTTCTTGTTTTCTATGGTCTTATTTCCAGTGGAGTGGCGCACAAACTTGCTGCATCTTCTGAATAAGAGAAATATCCTAATTAATAAAACTGAGCCCTCAAACATCACCATGTTCAATTTAGGTCGCCGATGTTTGGTCATGTGGAGTTACTCTGTATGTGATGCTTGTTGGTGCTTATCCCTTTGAGGACCCCGACGAACCCAAGAATTTCCGCAAAGACGCTTACTGTGAGTGGACCCAAGCTTCACCAAACAATCACTTCTGTGTTTACTATTTTACTCTGTTCAGCTCAGCTCATGTATCTAATTTTCTCGCAGCGGATTCTCAGCGTCCAATATGCAGTTCCTGATTTTGTCCGAGTTTCAATGGAGTGCAGACATCTGCTGTCTCGGATTTTTGTGGCGAGCCCTGAGCAAGTAATTCTGTCGAAACATTTTCTGCAACGAAAATCATAAGACTGCTGCATTCTTATCATCCATTTCATGCAGCGGATAACCATCCCAGAGATCAAGAACCACCCGTGGTTCTTGAAGAACTTGCCCATCGAGATGACCGACGAGTACCAGATGAACCTACAGCTGATCGACATGAATGGCCCCTCGCAAAGTTTGGAGGAGACCATGGCCATCATACAGGAGGCCCGGAAGCCTGGTGACGGGCTGAAGCAGTCTGGACAGCTGCCCGGCCTAGGGAGCATGGAGCTGGACGACATTGACGTTGACGACATAGACGTTGAGGACAGCGGTGACTTTGTATGTGCCTTGTGACGCGGTTCAGTCTGTCTCGGCGCTGTTGCTGCCGTGGACTCGCCCCCACCCTTCTGGTCTTGTGTTCTGCTGTTATTCCATCTTGTTTGTTTCAGCGAGCTCCGAGCTCCCATTTTGTTGTTGTAATATCACATGTTTTGTGTAATCAAGGTAGTGACCCTGTGGATAAATAATAGACGTTATATGTGCATGTGCTGTATTCTTTGCTGGATTGTTGTTCAGCTCCTCTGTGTTCACTGTTTGCCGTGTATGAACTGGGCAGCTTCATGAGTGCCACAATATTGCATGTTGACGGCTGCCTTCCTTTGCCTTGGCTGTATTTTTTGATCTGCTGCATCATCTAGCGAAAGCCAATGTTTATTTTTATTTTACTAACCATTTTATGAGTTACCGAGTATACTTATTACTATATCAGATCAATTTATTTTAGTTTTATTACTAAACCAATGAACCACTACCTTTTTTCGATGGCACGAAACAAGAAAAAAAAATCTCTTTTTTCAGTTTTTTTAATAAATTGTTTCTATTTGTTTTTTGATAGATTTTTTCTATTTTTTTAAGAAAAATTGTGGTATATGCTCCGTACTTGCTTAGCTCGGACTTAGATGGGCCAATAAATGGGGCGAACTGGGTGATAGCACGCTCGCATTCAGGTTGGGGCCCATTTCTATTCCGGCCTGCTAATGCAATCCGCCTGCTCCAAATCGCGCAGGCAGCGACGAACGGTCAAGATCGATCCTCGCAACCGTGCGGTGCGGGGGCCTCTCCTCCTAGCATCCACTCGCCCTATATAAGCTCTATTCGTCTCCATCCTTTGCCCTCTCGTCCAAAACCCTAGTCCCTGCGCCGCCGCCGCCGCCGCCCCCGGCTCCCCAGCGCTTGAGCTCCTCGTCTCCCGCGAGCTCGCGCCGCAACGCCACCATGAAGGTAAGCTACACGTCCTCGCGGTGCCCTCTCTAGGTGGCGTTTGTGGGAATCTAGCGTCTGATCTGTGCGCTCTTTGTGTTGATTCCAGTTCAACATCGCGAACCCGACCACCGGGTGCCAGAAGAAGCTGGAAATCGATGACGACCAGAAGCTGTGAGTGTTTCAAGCCCTCCATTTGCTCTGTATTTTTGGTTTCTCGTAGATCCGTGGGAGTGGTATTCTGCTTGGAGCCCAGTTGTAGCTGTTGGTGATGCGATATAGTATTTGAGTGCTACTACTTATTCATCGCTTTGTCCTATGTAGTTGTACCTACTATCCCTTGTCTCCTTAAGCACTTTTACTGCTTAGATTCAAGTTAGTTAAATTGCTTGCTGTTGGCCACTGGAGCATTGATAGTAAGTGTATTCATATATATGTTAGCCTTATTATCCAGTTATAAGGTAATGGCTTGTAGGCAATAGTACAGACAAGTTTAACATACTTTCTGAGGTATTGAATGTTTAGAAATGCTCCATTCCCATTTTGTTGGTGTTTGAGTGATCATTACTGGTGAATTTTCGTGTCCAATGATAATATTAGGACAGTAACATCTTGATTTGCGGTTGAAGATGCTTAAATCTAGTTAAAATGCATTGTTTGTTAAATTAGGACCAGACATTCCTTTTATTGCTGTTTTTAAATTGTGGTGCACATTGAGATTTCATATAGGGTAGAGAATAACTGGGGGCTAATGGTTTTAATTCTTGAAATTATACTAACTAGATCCAAAATGGTGGCAGATATTCTGTTATATTTTATTATTTTGAAAGTGCAACTTGTTTACTATCTACCTTTTGAATTATTGAAAAACTGCCTTATGTAAGTTATAGTGTAATAACTCTGTCCTGAGAAGAATGCAAAGCCTAGCATGCTTGACCAAGTTTATGAAAAAAAAGTATCAATATTTACAATACGAAATAAATATTGGTACTCTTTCTATATATTTGAATGGATATAGAGCTAGAATTGCATCCTTTTCTGGACTTAGCTAGTATATCAAATAAACAGATGCTATTTCTTCCTCCTTTACTTTGCTTTGTTTTCTGATGAACCTTTCTATCAACTACAGGCGTGCCTTTTATGACCGAAGGATCTCTCAGGAGGTCAGTGGTGATGCTCTGGGCGAGGTAAATTTTCTGATGACTTATTTCTTGATCCATGACCCTTTTGCTGATTTCATACGTAAATAAAGGTGTGATATGTTTCTTTGTTTTGCAGGAGTTCAAGGGTTATGTCTTCAAGATCATGGGTGGATGCGACAAGCAAGGCTTCCCAATGAAACAAGGAGTTCTGACTTCTGGTCGTGTTCGCCTTCTGCTCCACAGGGGTAATAGATACTTCCTATCTCCATTGTGCTCTTAACACCATTCTTTTACTGTGGTTCTTATCTAAACATTCCATATGAATTCTGTAGGCACTCCCTGCTTCCGTGGTTATGGCAGGCGTAATGGTGAGCGCAGGAGGAAGTCAGTCCGTGGTTGTATTGTGAGCCAAGACCTATCTGTTATCAACTTGGTGATTGTTAAGAAGGGTGAGAATGATCTGCCTGGTTTGACTGACACTGAGAAGCCAAGGATGAGGGGTCCCAAGAGGGCCTCCAAGATCAGGAAGCTGTTCAATCTTTCCAAGGATGATGATGTACGCAAGTATGTGAACACATACCGCAGGACATTCACTACCAAGAGCGGTGAGCTTTCTTTTGTCTAAACTGCATTGCTACCATTTTTATTTCCTTGATTTCAGTCTACTCTTAGCAGTTCAATCTCTCATGGCTTGAAAGTAAACCTACTCTGGTTACGTTCTTGTACCAAGTGCTTGCATGCTTTGTCTTGCTTATTTATGCTTCCACTGTTTTCTGAAGTTTTCAGACCACAGCAAGCTAACTTGTAGCTTTCCTTTGCAGGCAAGAAGGTGAGCAAGGCACCTAAGATCCAGAGGCTTGTGACCCCTTTGACCCTCCAGAGGAAGCGCTAGAATCGCTGATAAGAAGAAGAGGATCGCCAAGAAGAAGTCTGAGGCTGCTGAGTACCAGAAGCTTCTTGCCCAGCGGCTGAAGGAACAGAGAGACCGCCGCAGCGAGAGCTTGGCCAAGAGGAGGTCCAAGCTCTCATCTGCCGCCAAGGCTGCCGCTGCCACCTCCGCTTAAGAATGTTCAGTGCTTTGAGATGTTTTTAAGGCCATCCTATTACAGATTAAGTACCTATGCTGCCCTGACTGTGTTGCATCAGTCGACCCTCTACTTAGAATTATGAGTAATTGTTGCAATTTTGTATGAACATGGTTCTGGCTTGTCGGAATTTTTTGAGTACCAGAGGTTTACTATGTTGTTTTATGCTGTGAACGTCAGCTGGCCTTGTTCTTTGGTCTGTCCCATATTATTATGTTAAAATCTGGGATTTTCCTGCTTGGTGCCATTAGCATTGTACTGCGTTGCTGCTTAGTTCTGTTTGGCATTAGCCTTCTGTACTGTTTTGCTGCTTGGTGCTGATTTATGTTTTTGATGCGTTTAGTATCATAGTTTTGATGCAAGTGTTCCTCGTCTCTGGTACTGATCAGTGACCAGTCTTTAACTCTAATTTGAGACGAGACTAATAATTCTCAACTTTGAGCATATTTCAGCATGTAATAAGTCGTCTGATCGCATTTGATTCCATGTACCACCAGGGTTGATCACAAGAAAGTCATGCTGCCCTTTTTTTTTTTAGAAACGGGGGCAGAAGCCCCAAACCACTAGGCAGCATTCTGCTGAAAGTATATCACAATTTCTGCTGAGAGGACAAGATTTAATGTGAGGGACATCAAAACAAACTAGAGAGCTTGCAGAAGAATTCTGTTTGAAGGCCTCCCTTGCTAAAGAATCAGCTACCGCGTTGTTGTTCCTTTCTATTTTGAGCACCTTGGCAGACAAGTTTTGTGCCAATCTAGAGAACTGCAAGGTATAGGGAAGAATTCTCCAATCAGGGGGGTTGTCATGCTGATCTGAATTGAGGTGGTTAACCTAGAGCTGACTGTCGGAGAAGGTGATGCCATCATAGCCGAGTTGTCTGCATATTTGTGCTGATAACAGAAGAGCAGCCGCCTCAGCTTGAAGTACTGAGGAGCAGTAGTCATGCTGCTTATTAGTTTTGGAGATGGGGAAAGCTACTATGCTCGGTGATAGTTCCTGCCTTCCTGGCATGGCAAGATGCTGTAAAATGGAAGTTACTATCGTGGTCTCTCATCTCGTTTACTCCAGAGCTTCGCTGAGAAGTTGGCCTCGGCGGTTACGCTGAAACACTCCCTCCCCTTGGTCTCAAAAAAAAAAAAAAAAAAAAAAAAAAAAACGCCCTCCCCTTCGCATTGTATTTCAGCAGGAGCCGTAGCCCTTTGATGAGCAGCTACAGCAGCACAGTGTTGAAAGAGGAGCCGGAGCCCCTGGATGCGCCAAACAGGCAGACGTATGGACTGGACAGCTTGCACTCCGGTCTGCTTTCTTCAGTTCAGTTTGAATTAAAATGGCCGTATTAAGTTCTGAAATGCATCTAGTTTCAGGCTCACACATACATATGAGATCAACTCAAGATTCTAGTTGAAATGAATAAAGTAGCTACTGCTGAAACAAAAGAAATTTATACCAAAACAAAAGAAACTAAGAATAAGAAAGCCTGTTCTTTAAGGATGCGTGCACAGTACTGTTTCAAGGGCCCTAACTAAATATGATTCAATATATTGAAGTTAATATCTTATATGTTGATCTAATGCACATCCTAAACAACCGATGTGGGACTAATCCCCAATACGAGGCTAATTTAAACTGAATTAGATGTCACAAATCCTCTAACTCCATTTGAGCCCTTTGGAGTTCACACCTTTTTTTAAGAAAAAGAATGGTTTTTTCACCGTCAGTTTGGGGGTGTTTAGTTAGTGAAATATTTTGGGTTCGCTACTCGTAGCAATTTTCATTTGTATTTGTTAATTATTGTCCAATCATGACTAACCAGCCAAAAAAAGATTCGTCACGCACTTTTCATTCAAATTGTGCAATTTTTTTTTTTTTTTTTTTTGCTGCATGTACCGTCAGTCCGTCACTGGTCTTACTGTGGAGATGAAGAGCGCTTATTGGCGTTTGGTGGTGCCACCCGATCACTGCAAAGCGCTTAGCTTTGGAGACGGAAACGGAGAAAGTGCCTGCAATGTACTCCCTCCGTCCCTTTACGTGTGTCGCACGGTAAAGCGTGTCTGTGAGGAAACACACGGTTTTGTAGACAAAAACATTTGGGACAGAGGGAGTAAGATGGAAGTAGATGAGTTCTGCATGGAAGTTGTTGCCTGCTCGCTCGTTAACTTTGCTCAGAAATACAGCTGCTACTAGGTGCTCCCCCTCCATTCCAAATTATAGCGCACATGTACAAAACACTGTATCAAAAAGCCAGAACGTCTTACAATTTAGAAGGGATGATTGACTTAGAAAATCAGTTACTAATTCTTGACTGCGCAACAAACTTAAGGCTTCAAAATTGTATCATAAACAGTTAGCCATGTTATGCCATTCAAATTCTATGTGCTTTGGTGCAATGTCTCGTGCATAGAAAGAAAGAGATTGGATCGGCCATCGCATGATTGCAAACTGCCCAGGGGCGCCACTACTTGCCCACAGCCCCACACAAGCTTGTAAGCAGTGGTGCTGGCAGCTGAAAGCGCAAGTCACAGTTACGAACAAGCATTTCACTGGGAGAAGTGGAGCAGAAGAGAACAAAATAGAACCAAGGGGATCAATTTATTGAGCACCAGCAAACATTTCATTCTCATTATCTCTTTATTCTCTCCTTACCAAGATCAAAACACCAGTAGCAGCTAAGTCGGCAAGTCACGCACCCAAAACAGGAAACGAAGGCATACAATTACAACAACATAATGCTAGCTACCGTCGTCCACAGCACAAGAAGTAACTCCTATTAGCTCCCCAGCATGTAAGTTGTGCCAAGAGCACCCAGCAGGGCCACCACACCAAGCATCAACAAATAAATAGGCGTCGATTGCCTCTTTCGAGTCGCCGCAACTATTCCTATCCTCTCTGTTCAGCTTCGGCTATTCAGAAAGCCAGTGGTGGCAGTGGCAGGCTGTTGTTGAGCCCCGACCGCATCCTCCTCTTCCTGAGCCTCTCTGCAATGATGAAGGCGAGCTCCACGGACTGGGAGGCGTTCAGCCTTGGGTCACAGTGGGTGTGGTAGCGGTCGCTCAGGTCATCGAAGGTCACAGTCCGTGATCCACCAATGCACTCAGTCACATTTTGCCCAGTCATTTCAAGGTGGATGCCTCCTGGGTGACTTCCTTCTTGGTCATGCACGTCGAAGAATGCACGCACTTCAGCCTGTTAGATATGATGGAGTTCATGATTAGAGTACTGATATCAGTTGGAATGCCAAGATGGAATGTTTCTAGATAAAGTGTAATACATGTCTAGAGTAAACGGGTAAATATGGAACTATACAAATCCATTGTGTCAACCAATTGACTGATCAAATGTACTGCCCTTAGAGTGGCATTTTAACATTCATTCATGAAGCTGAAAAGACATCAGCAGATGGCTTCTAGCAGAACTTAAGGTGAAGACTCATTAATAGAAGCACCTAAAATGCAGACCCAATGTATGCTTAAAAAAATGAATTGATAATTTGAAGATGATCAGCCCCAGCCCAGCCAAGTACTTTATTGACCTGTTGAGGATAAGTAGCCTAGTGCTCCTACTTCTACTAATTATAAGCAGATACAATATTCCAGAGGTATCATATGCCCTTAAGTCCTGCAATCCTATACAAAGTAGAAGCACATAGCAAAAGAATAGATGGGAACTTCAGATATCATTCCATATTCCCAATACAGCCATATGAATGCCTAAACAAAACTGGGACTCGTTCAAACTGACCATAATAGAAATGCATACTAAGCAAAGGATGACCAAGAAGTTCCCGGTGGAAGCTCACTCACCAGAATTGAGTCGAATGGACGAGTCTTCAGGCCACAAGGGGCCTTGATGGTGTTTCCATGCATAGGATCAGTAATCCATGTGACAATCAATCCAGCATTGCGGACAGCACGGATGAGATGAGGCAACTTCACTCTCATGTTCTCTGCCCCCATCCTTGTAATTATGGTGATCCTTCCAGGTTTGTTTGAAGGGTTCAGAATCTCAATCAGCTTCACCAAGTCACTGGGGTTCATTTTGTCGCTCACCTACATTCCACAAATTACATGCCAATTTTGACAGTCAGGGTCACAGGACAAGTGTAGTGCCTAGATTTCACTTAACCAATAGAAAAAAGGATTTAAAGCTGACCTTTATGCCAAGAGGGTTGGCAACACCACGGAGGAATTCAACATGAGCTCCATCAAGTTGACGAGTGCGCTCACCAACCCATAACATGTGGGCTGAACAATCATAGAAAAGGCCACTGGTGGAGTCCTCACGGGTAAGAGCTTGCTCGTAGGGTAAGAGAAGGCACTCGTGCGAGGTCCAGAAGTCAGTAGTCGTCATTATCGGGTGGTCAACTGTAAGCCCTGCTGCAGTCATGAACCCAAGAGCCTCATCCACCCTATGGGCCAATTCACGGTACCTATTTGCCATCCAATGAAAATACTCAAACCATTAGATTATGATATTCATTTGACCATTTGCAAACACAAAATTTTAATTCAACCAAAATTAGATAAACATTTCATGTAATAATGTAGCAACAGCATATGATTAGCTAAGCTATTCTTGTATCATAATATGTAAATCACTGGTTACAAATTGTGCCCTTCTGATGGTGACCTATGTGAACTTTGGTGGGGCAGCAACTTCCAGGAAAAGCCAAATACTTGGTCCACAAATATTATAATAAAGCACAGCAATTAAACAAATATAGACTACAACTCCGTGACTAAATCAAAACCTTGAAACAAAAGAAAAAAATTGTATGCACTAAAGATGATCCATTAAGAATTTCATGGTGAAGCACCATACTCTAACAGAAAATACCAGATTACCAGTGACATGTTTTATTGACCAACAACAATACTCTCAACATGTTTTATTGACCAACAATAATACTTTCTCAACATGTTATATTGACCAACAATAATACTTTCTCATGGTACCTTGTTTATGCAATAAAATAAGATAAAATCATATGCAACAAAGAGATGCATTCAAAGACAGCGATGCCCTGTTTAGCAGCTTCCTCGAAAGAAAGGGACATGTAAAGGGAAAGATCTAGCATATTCTGCTGCAACTACTTGTACCAATTCTGACTTATGGCCCCAAAAAAACACGTGATTTTTACCGCATTGACGACCAACAAACGATCAAGAACCACCAAAAATGCTGAGAACCATTGCTTTATTTACATGGTCAAGCCATTGGAAAAAAAAAATCTAAACATTTCAGCAATGGTACTAGTTCCATCCATATGTTCACTTTCAACAAAATTTTGAGTATCTAAGGATAGCTACTTCAACTTTGAAATTAACACCATAAGAGATCCATACTACCATGGACAAAATTATAATTCAACCTAGATAGACATTTGATGTAATCATGTAGCAATAATATATGATTAGCGAAGCTATTCTTGTATCCCTGGTTACAAATTGTTGTTTTACATGTGGCCTTCTGATGGAGACTTGTTAGAACTTTGGTGGGGCAACAATTTTCCAGGAAATTCCAAATACTTAGTCCACAAAATAGTGTAAAGTACATTGATTAAACAATATAGACTACATTGGGAGTAAATCAAAACCTTGAACCGAAAATGAAAAATGTAGGCATTAAATATGACCGACAAAGGAATTTCATGGTCAGATTACAAGTGACATGTTTTATTGACCGACAATAATACTTTCTCATGATACCTAGTTTACCCCCCAAAAAAAAGAAAATCAATATATGCAACAAGGAGACGCACTCAAAGACAGTGATGCCCTACTAGCAGCTTCCTCGAAAGAAAGGGACATGTAAAGGGAAAGACCCAACATGTTCTACTACAACTACTTATACCCAACTTCGTACAACTGACTTATTATGGCCCAAAAAAGCCACGTCATTTTTACACCATTGACGGCCAACAAATGATCAAGAACTACAAATAATGCTGAACACGACTGCTCTATTTTAAGAGTGGTTCTAGTTCCATCCATATTTTATACTTTCATCAAAATGATCAGTATCTAAGAATAGTTACTTCCAATTTGAAATTAGCACCAAAAAGAGGCGGATCCGTGCTATCCTATAGTGCAAACTTTATTTTTCTTCATTAATCATATGATCGTGATAACGAGATATGTGCAAGAGATTTTCGTTCTGACACGACAGCGACTTCACAACCTCCACACCACAAGTTCACAACAAAGGCGCTACTGAAAAACGACGCAGGAAAAGGGGCGATTTTTCTCACCTATCACCTTGCTCGCTGTGATCCATGAAATCAAGGTTCCATTGGGTGACGCGCTGCATGGCAGCATACCCTCCGGTCGCGAACGCACGGAGCAGGTTGAGCGTCGCCACCGACTGCGCGTAGGCGCGGATCATCCTCTGCGGGTCTGGCACGCGGCTCTTCTCAGTGAACTCGTCGCCGTTGACGTTGTCGCCCCTGTAGCTCGGCAGCTTAACGCCGTCCCTCTCCTCGAACGCTTCGGACCTTGGCTTGGCGAACTGGCCAGCCATCCTCCCCACCTACCATGCACAACAAAGTTGGAACAGGTCGGATCAGATCTGGCAAACCTTGATGCCTGGTGACCGGAATTTAGTGGTGGATTTGATGTGTTGGTCGGTTACCTTGACGACCGGCACCTGACCACCGAACATGAGCACGGCGCCCATCTGGAGCAGGATACGGAAGGTGTCACGGATGTTGTTGGCGTGGAACTCCTTGAAGCTCTCGGCGCAGTCACCGCCCTGGAGGACGAAGGCGCGGCCCATGGCGGCCTCAGCCATGCGCTCCTCGAGGTGGCGCGCCTCTCCGGCGAACACGACCGGCGGGAACGTCTCGATGGTCTTGAGCACCGTGTCGAGCTCCTCCTGGTTCGGGTACTCGGGGAGCTGCAGCGCCTTCTTCGACTTCCAGCTGTCGACCGCCCACTTCCCGGGCGCCGCCGCCGGCTTCTTCTCCGGCGTGGCCACCGCCGAGGCGGAGGACTTGGCGGCCGCGGGGACGGCGGGCCCGTTCTTGGACGGGTCGGCGGCGTGGATGGCGGAGATGGTGCGCCTCTTCAGCGGGAGGAACGCGGCCGCGCGGCGGCGGCTGGGATGCCGCGCCTCCGGATACGGCGCCGCTGCGGCGGCGGCGGTAGCGGCGTTGCTGGCCAGCGCCATTGCGAGCGAGGGGGTGGTGGATGCCTGGATGGGTAGGTGGTGGTAGATGGGGAGGAGTCGTGCAGTGCAGGGCGTCTCCTCTGAGGAAATGGAGGTGGCGAGCGGGGCGGTACTTATTGGCGGGCGGAGGAGGGAGGGGTTGGTAGCCGTGAGCGACGACGGTGGTGGGGGTAGTTGCGATTGCCGCCGGGTGGCGACGAGACGGGGACGATAGGAGGAGGTGGTGGAGGGGAAGGTAGTTTGGGGATTATAGCTGCGAATAGAGCGGTCGTACCACTTCCCAGGGTTGGTGGCGAGTCTACGTCAATGACAATGTGGGGCCGTGACGGCAGAGGAAAAAGGGTAGGTGCGGCCTGGATGTTCGGCTTGGCTACAGCCGCCGAGCCGAGCTGATGCAACCAGTGTTGACGGGCTCGCGCTCGTGTGCGCTTTGCAACAAACACGTGCGACGAATTTTTGCATCCTTTGAATTCAAATCATCAGAGTCAGAGAGGGAAAAGGGTTGGATCTTTTCCTACTATGGTGGCCGAAACTAATGACATTGAGTATTTGTATCTTTTCCAACTACTATGCATTACTATACAATCATTAAACAAGTTCACAGCGAAGCTAACTAACTATTGAGGACTAAATTAGTTTTTTTTTTTAGACACTACTCCCTTAATCCCGTTTTACTATTTGTTCTGACACAGTTGTAAAGTACTCCTGCATTCACTGTCTCCTCCATGCATGTGGGCACAAGCAGGTCTCCTCCATGCATATGGACACAAAGCAGACCAAAGCAACTTCGCTGCATCAGGTTCAAAGCTATCCACGACCATTCATGCCGGACAAAAAGAGTAGAGTCTTAGATAAAACTGCTCGAATAACTTATATTTAGGATGGAGGGAGTAGTAATAGGGTTTTCCTAAATATATTCTGGCCGGATAATAAGTGAGACGACCATGCATTCTATTAACAAAATCCGGTGTATTATTAGTACACCACAAAAGCCAGTTCAAATGCTTGACGCCGGCTTTCTTAAATGGCTGATCAAGCTCTCGTCACCGGCACGTAGCGGTTTTTAGTTTTTTTATTTAACCGGTGAGGTAAGTCTGTTTTTGGTATATCAGCTTAATTGGGTTAGGGAAAAAATGCATTGTTCAAAAACGTTATCCTAAATTAGTGCGAAAAATTGTCCTCTCCATATTATAGCCTAACGATGATTTTTCTTTAATGCGAATTAAATATCTGCCCCTTCCATCCTCATATACAAGGTATCAAGTTTTTAAAATCAAGTAAGGAACATGCTAAAGAACTGATTTATCCCTCACAAATTAGTTAATTTTGTTAAATTTCTAGTAAGACATAGTTTAAAAAGGCAAACATGTATGCCATTTTATGTAAGATGTTTTTAGAAAGCACACATGAATGCAAACATAGACTAAATTCAAAAGGTATGCATGGATGGTGTTGAACAATATAGAATACCATATAACTCGGGGATGGGGGATTGAACTTGTGATGCTTCACGTTTTAGGGACGAACTATTACAAAATCTCTTACTCCCTTTGTCGTGAAATATAAGTCAGATTTTGAGTTGTAATAAGTTACTAGCTATTTCAAGATTGACTAAATCTATAGAAAACAATGATAGCTATGACATCAAATGAGTATCAATAGATACATTATTATGAAAATATGCATTTTTATATTTACCTTCCCGATATAGTACATGTTAATATCTTTGTTTTTTTTATATATTTGATGTAAGTTAGTTTGACTTAACACAAAATTAAATACCCTATGTTTCATCATGATAGGACAAGAGTAACTTGACATTATCTAGAGGTTGGCGCGACTAATTAGCTAGTTTAGTCACAAAAAAGCTAATTAGCTAGTTTTTCGGATACCAAATGTAAGCAAATTAGAAATCGACATGGTATCATTTAGTATGAAATTTTGACTACACCCAGTATATTATATAGGAAAATAAATTACATCAAAGTATCAAACAGAAAAAAGTATTAATTAGCAAGGAATACACAACATCAATCTTATCTTTTAGTACTATGAATCTACAGACATCCAAGGAGGTTGGTACATGGCAACATTGGCAAGTGTATAAATGTCAACGGTCACGAAATGGGATCACATTACGAGATCGAGTAAACCGTAAACGGTGCATGCCTTTGGTCGTGGTTGGTGAAGGTTGCGAAAATGCTTTCGCTTGCTCTCAGCAGCTGCCACACCACACGTGAAGATGCATCCGTCCATCATTCACGCCCGGGTACACGTGAAAACGTGACCTCTGACTTGAGGAGGTGGCAGTAACTGGGCCGGCGAAGTGGCTCACATCCCGGCTCGGCTCACAGAGCCAGCGATCGGCTCCAGTGTTGCATGAATGAACTGACGTGTGCACCCAGACACTTTTGTCGGGCTCCACCTGCCACCGAGCTGCGAGGGCCACCAGCCATGCAGGGGCCCGCCCATACGAGTGAGCCACGACCACGACTGGGTCACTTGGGTGGGGCTTGGTTGGTGGCGCGCAGGCGCAGGGCACGGGCCACGTTGTCGGAGTGTGGGATCCCGGGCCCAGATCAGCTCTGTGGCTATCCATGTGGCTTCGCTTCCCGGGCCGGCCAGGGCCACCCACGTCGCATGCGCAGGGAAAAAAAAAAAACAGCGCGTGCTTCCCGGCTTCTCCACGTGAAATTAACGAGAGATCTCATAGACTTCACTGTCATTTCTGACCACGATGCATGTTTACTTACGGAGATGCTCGGTGGAAATTCCGGCGAAAATGACTAGGAAGAGAATCTGGCACGACCGATCGAAAAACCGCGTAATAAGGACAAGGGACACGCACCGTAAAGATGAGCAGCCCATGTGTTACAACAGGGACCAGAAATGACTTTTCTGAGCTATCTTGATAGGTGACTAAAAAAAAAAAAATAAAAGAGAGGATCTAAACACACTTATGGACTAAGCCAAGCTGAACATATAGATTGCTAGCAAGCTACCATGGCACGACAAAAAAGCGTAGTGACACAGCAGACTTTAGTGTCATCTTCACCTAATACTACTTACTAGTCTTTCCTCCGTCCCCTAAATAGATGTATTTCTCGACTCCCGGTAAGTCAACGTTTTCAAATCGCTAAGCGATTATATATTAAAATATATAAATATTTATCTTTAAGTAATTAGTATCGTCGGAAAGATCTTTTAAGTCTAGTTTTTAATAAATTTATCTAGAGATATAAATGTTACACGTATTTTCTACAAACCTACCAAAAGTTGAGAAAGTTTGGCCGTAGACGCACCCCAAAACGACTTAAAAAAAGGACGAGAGAGTAGATTAGTACGAGACGTCGAGACACATAAGATGGCATGCTTACAGAAAATCCAAAACCCTTTTGCCTCTCATCGTTTCTTCCTGTAGACTCCAATGCAAACAGCGGCACAAGCGACCGAGTTTAACTAAGCTTGCACGGCCAATCTAAGCAACGTGCAACAAAAATCCACGTGTGACGTCAATCGCTCTAAACAGAAAGTGAGAAATAAAGAGATCAATGGACCAACAAATCCGTGTGAATATACATCATGTCCATCACAAATCAGGCACGATACGATGCCGACCGCGCGCGACGATACGTGTCCGGCCGGCCGTTTTTCTGTCGACACGCACGGACGGCTACGGCTTCCCCTCGCCGCAAGGAACCACGTTTATAAATTTCACATGGTGCGGTGCCCGAGTTCCCGCAGTGACAGTAAAACTTTTGATGCGTCCGTCGTTGTCTTTATTTTTTTTCTTTTTGAGTTGAGGGGAACGTCGGCAACCCGGCCTGCACGGTAACTTGCGGGTGGGTCAACTGCCGCGGGTTTACGGCTCAAGTGTTGGTGTTGCTACTAGCTGATGAGAAAGTGCAGACCAAGGAGGAGGCTGCCTGGAAAGTCGGTTCGTCTTTTTCGTCCCAGACCTCGGCCGGCATGTTTGATCTGTCTGAGCACCGGCGGCGGAGTGAGTGAGCATGCGCAGCACGAGCAAGAGCCAGAGCCCAGAGATGCATGCATCTCCGATACTGAAGGTGATGGAATATACGAATATGCTAGGACTGCTGGTCTGGTCCCACCAGTCAGGCAGGACCACAACACAACTGACGGCAGCCCCAGCTCTAGTGACAGCTCCAGCACGTTCTCACAGTCCCACACCACAGATCAAGCAAGAAAGCGACGGCCTCGCGTACGGTGTGCGACTCATCAGCGGAACAGACCAACAACGCCCTGTGATGGCCCTTCGTTTAATTTAATTTAATTTGAATCCTGAATCTGCAAGGTGAATATGCAAGGGGCTGTGCCAACTGCTCTCTGAATTGAAGGAAGATCCTGCACGTGACCACGGCCGGCTGAAGATCCATGCGAATCACGCAGTCTGGGCTGGACCTCCTCGTCGCAATACCGTGGCCCGCACGCAGGGCCCCAAGCGGCTTTACGGGCACGGACACGGTGGGCCGCGCAACATGCTAGCCCATGCTTACCCTACCAGCTGTTTGCAAAGTCAATCTATACTACTTGTTAAAGCGAAAAATTTACGCCACTTTTTTTTTATCGTTTTCTTTCACCTCTCTTCCGTATCTATACCGGACTCTAGGAAAGCACATGAAAATACAGAAATAACTGGGTCTAAGTATTTGATCCCCCGTAAGCAAAGACGTGATCAAATAGGATTATGTTCGCAAGCAACTCTGGGCGGTGGTGATTTGACAATACGTCATGACATACAAGAATACGTGACATCCTTAATAGGATTTTTAACAGGTCAGCACAGCACACAATTTTTAATTTGTTATCTATAGGTCCGATTATTATGGAAAACAAATGGGTTCAAATCGACATACAATTTTTAATTTGTTATCTATAGGTCCGATTATGTATGGAAAACAAATGCGGTCAAATCAGCACAACACACAATTTTTAATTTGTTATCTATAGGTCCGATTATTATGGAAAACAAATGCGGTCAAATCAGCACATAATTTTTATTTTGTTATCTATACCGAAAAAATACCAGCTATCTATATCTATATATCTATAGCAACCAAATATTTTGTTATTGACATGATGGAAAGTAATTTCTTGCACACACTAATAATATCATTTTTTTTTGCACCAAAAACTCATGCAATTAGATATTTAATTGACACATGTATAGAACTAAAATGAAAAAGTTATGACATATTGAAATCTAAAATATTTTTTTCCTTTGCAACAAGAGAAAATCTATAGAGATACCATACTAAAATTTGAAAAAAATACAAGATTAATAGGATATTGTTGTATTGTTGTCAACATTAATACTGAGATTATGGATGTCATGGCTATCATAAAATAAATAAACTATTTACTCGAGTTGCAGAATCGTTCTGGCTTGCTTCATCGAAATGCATGGATTTAAATACATATGTATACGTAGATATTTATCTTTAAAATTTATTCAAAATAGATTTACTATCAACGTTGCACCCGTTGCAACGCACGGACATATTTGCTAGTTTTCAAAAAAGAAAAAAAAAAACTATTTGAAAAGTCCACTTTTCTTTCTCATGTCATCTATAAAAAACCAAAATGTTTAACATCTCCTATCCTTTAAAACATTTTCATCTTTTTTTTAGACAATTAGATGTCAATTCCAACCTATGTAGTGCCACATCATCCATCCTACGTGGCATGCCATCATTCATCAAACACTATGAAGGAATGGGTTAAATCGAAATCAAACAACTAGATGACCTTAAAGAAAAACTTTTTTTAATACATTTTTCTTATAAATCCCATGCGGCAAAATTCTAGAACTATGGTTTAATTCTAGAAAATCCGTAGAAAATTGTTTTCTATATATAAAAAAATGAAACGAGACCGTAGGTGAGATGAGAAAACAAAAATATAACAAATACTATGTCTTCATACATGATATGGATGTTATCGAAAGAAAACGAAGTCTCTGTATGAAAATATAACTATCAAAGTGACTATGAAGGACCGTAGGTGAGGCGTCCACACCGTGTGGCCGGTGACCATTGTCGAGTTACCCGGAAGCTTGCGACAACTTGTCCTCACAGCTGTTGTTTGATTAACAGGTGATGATGATGACGCCGATGGATGGGTTCGTCAGGCCGTGACCGTGACTCCGTGAGAGACAGAGAGCACAGGACAGCCCATGAGGCAGGCTACCAACCTGGGCCGCCAAGAACAGAAAACAGTATTGGGCCCAAACAAGCGCAGCGCTTCCGCGCGACGCGCACCGTGCGCCCGGGGAAGAGAGAGCCAATGCCAGAGCAGCCAGACCGCACTACCGCAGCGATAGTCCCACCTCGCCTGCTGAGCCGCGGAGAGGCGCGAGGCGCTCTACAAGAAGGCGAGGGTGCCCAGCTGCAACTCATACCTTTCTTAGCCAAAAAGGTTAAGATCAAATATAGTATCTGTTTTTATCAGTTTAATATAATATATCTGATATGTGGGCTATAAGTCCACTTTGATATTAAATTAATTTTTTTGTTGGGGAGGGTCTACTACAGTAGCTTGCCACTGTGGTCCTCGTGTGTTGCTCGGACGTTGCACTACTGTCTGGCGCACCCCAACCAAAACTAAAAAAAAGGTATTGCTGGGCCTTATCCTATTTTCAGAGTTTGCTGGGCCTCGATCTGACCTCGGCGAGATCTTACTCTATGGTCCTTTATCTGACCATATTTTGTGAAAAGGTTGTCCGAAAGAAAGCTAACGTTGTTTACACGGCAAACGAGAGCACACAGCTGCCACTCTGTCATTTCTGGAGAAGCTTTCTTGTTTCTTGCTGACGCAAGCTGGTGCTTCACTACACCCGCTTGCCTCCATCGCCGGCGGCTTTCGCGTACACGCCGGAGTCAGGCCTGATCAGCGGCCGCGTGTCCACGTCACGGTCACGGTCCTCGCCCTCCTCGTCGTCTTCCAGGTAGGCGTACCTCGTCGAGCTCTGCGAGGGGGCGCCCACATGAGGCAGACGGCGCACAGCAGCGACAAGGAGATGAGCTGCCACACCGCCAGGGTCACCCACGCCGCGCGCCACCGCTCGTTGTAGCTCGTCCGTCGATTTGAAATGTGATGATTAACAAATTGCGAGCCCAAACTGCCAAGTAACCAAACAGAGCAATAGCAAGGGCACGCGCTGTCATTATCTAAAAAAAAAGGGCACGCGCTGTGCCTGTGCGGTGCGGCGCTTCAGTTTAGTCCCATCCCAACTCGGCAGTTTTTTTTTTTTATTTTTAGCGAACTGGCGGGAGAGCTGCCCATTATATTTAAAAAGAAGGAGACGCCCGAGATAACGCAAAGTTACAAAGAAAAAACAAACGTCAAAAAAAGGAAGAAAAAAAAAACTAAAAACTCACCCGGTTGGATGTGGCCTGTGCGGCGTAGGTGCGCTACCGTGGTTCTTTGGCGGGGTTGCACGGCTTTTTCGCTGGGCTGGCCGCCGCTGGGCGGGCGCGGCGGGTTGGGTGGCTGGGAGGTGCAGCAGAGGAGCGGGACCGGCGGCGCGGAACGTGGAATGTGACGGAGGAGTTGCTCGGGTAGGCGATCGCGGCGGTGCCGCTATGCCTTGCTGTCTTGGCGTCGCGGCGGGGGCAGGATGCTTCAAGTGAAAGCTTTCACCAGCTCATGTTGGTGGCATGGCGCCCTGGCGTCATTGGCGTCGCTCTCCCCGTTGGGGGCGCCATGAAGAAGCTACAACCCCCCCCGCAACGCGTCTGCGGGTGAAAACCCTAGACATCCACTGAGACGGCGGCGGCGGCGCCATTGGCATCGTGCCCTCCTTGGGGCGTCATCTCTAGAGACCCGCTCGGCGGTGTTGCCGATCCACCGCTTTTGATAGCCGGCCCGATCTTGGCTCTTAGTTGTATCGGCGTGAAGGGTGTTGGCTTCACCGCGAGGAGAGGGAAGGTTGCTTTCTTATTGGTGGACATGTGTTATCTCTCTTTGTCGTGCGCTGCGGCGGACCCGGCTGGCATTGCTTACGCAATGGCGATTGTGGTGCGAGGCTACTGCGTGGACAACGCTTGCGGCAAAGAACGCATAACGGGGATGACTTGGCTTGCGGCGGATCGCGGCGGGTCTTTTCGAAGATGGTCGAAACCACCGTGTGTGGTACAACGTCGGAAGATGGCGCCAAGCGACAACCGCAGCTCTTTTTGGCTCGGCGCGCATCCTTTTGCCTGACAGATGCTACGAGGGAACGTCGACATGTGACGGCGGGACCGGTTGCTTCAAGATGATCATCGTGGGTGGGGCAGCTTTTGCTCGGTGTTTTTGGCGGTAACCTTTGAAACGAGACCGAGCATGAGCGTTGTGGCGGGCGTGGCAAGGAGCCCCCCGCGCACAAGAGAGGAGTACAACGGCGGATGCGGCGAGGTCCCTCGCGCGTTGTGAAGGCTCGGTCTTGGTGTTTTCATTCCGTCAGGTGGCGGCTTTGTTGTAGCGGCACAACGTCATAGGGTCTGCATGGCGGTGACTTTCTCGGTGTGGTGGTGTCCGCCCCTTTGTTATCTTTTGGCGCCGGATTTTCGCCGGTGGTTTTTCGATGACCGCACTTGTGCGGTTGTGGGTGATTGTTGCGATTGTTTTACGCCTTCTGCGCTTGCGGTGTTTGTTTAGAGTCTTGGCCATGTTGGCCGTTGAGTGGCAACTCGACGGCTTTGAGCGAGCGGAGACGGAGGAACGCTATAAAACGAGACTCAGGGTACCATTTCGACTTATACATTTCTCGGTCTTTGGGTTAACATCAAATTTATTATTATCTCTTCTTATCCGTTTAATATTGGACCATGTGTCCACTTTGATATTAAACTTAACTTTTATAGTCCACCACAGTAGCTTGCCACTGGGGTCCAGGAAAGCGTCGCTTTGGGCGTTGCACTGCTGGCCAAGCCCAGCGCACCCCAACCAAAGCTAATCTAATTTTCACGCTTTGAACTAATGGCATCACCGTCCAATTTTGATTATAACAATGGTAGATACAATCAATTATTTGAGTGTCCTTTGCTGATGGTTATGTCAAGATCAGTGTGTTGCTCTCAAAACTTTTTACATCGTCCGAACCTGTTTCCACGCATATGGGACCAGTAGGCTGAACTTGTTTCCCCAGAACGGCCACCGGAGCGGTTGATTTGCTTTTCCATATCCTGCGCGATTTTATTCCTCTGTTGCAAATACCAGCTCCTACAAAATTCTTTTACTACATGCTTTCTGTGTATCAATGGGATTTCAGGTAAATTTATGGAGCTAGTTGACGTCCTCAATCACCCTCCACGCCAGAGCATAGGATTCCATCCTTGCTTCCAACAAAAAACATTTTAAATAAAGACAGTAAGGCTACTTGATCAACTGACATCTTCGTCCTCCCCCACCCACCCACCCACCCACTCCCAGTCAGTCTCATCATTCCTAAAGCACAGCCGGAGGCAGGAGAAGCGCAGCGCAGGCGCAGCATGGCGTCGTCGGAGCCCCAGCCGCCGGCCAATAAGCAGCCGCACGTCCTGCTCATCCCCTACCCAGCGCAGGGCCACGTGAACCCGTTCCTGAAGCTAGCCAAGGCGCTGCACGCGCGGGGCTCGCACGTCACCTTCGTCCACACCGAGTACAACCACGGGCGCCTCCTCCGCGCGCGTGGCGCGGGGTCTTCGACGCCGAGGGTCTCCGGTTCGAGACCATCCCGGACGGGCTCCCGCCCTCCGACCTGGACGCCACGCAGGACATCTGGGCGCTCTGCGAGGCCACGCGCCGGACGGGCCCCGCCGCCGTCAGGGCGCTCGTCGAGCGGCTCAACCGCACGGATCGAGTCCCGCCGGTCAGCTGCGTCGTCGGCGATGGCGCCATGGGCTACGCCGCGCACGTCGCCAAGGAGATGGGCTTGCCGGCCTACCTCTTCTTCACGCATAGCGCCTGCGGCTTCGTGGCCTACCTCAACTTTGATCAGCTCGTCAAGAGAGGCTACGTCCCTTTCCAAGGTAATCAGATATGATGCTTTGCATTGCAAGATCCTGACCATCAACTTTTATTTCGATGCTAACTACAGTAGTATAGATGGCATTCTTATGAGCTAAGTTCTAATTCATCATCAGCTAATTATATGATATCGATTGATCTATAGCTTGTTGATCCATGACTAACTCAAGATCGATTGATCTAACTTACTCCCTCCATCCCAAATTATAAGTCACTTTGACTTTCTAGGTTTATCTATTTAGTTATGTATCTAGATACAATAATATGTCTAGATACACAACTAAATAGATGAACCTAGAAAGTTTTTAGAAAGGGGCGGCAAAAGCTTTTGCCGTGATTTCTATTAGACGAAAAAGAAAAAGGCAAGTGCCAGCCAGGTTTTTTAGGCGGAAACCGGGCGAAAAACCATACAATTGTGGAGGGTACCCTACTCCATCTGCACACCTAGGTACCAAATCAACTCAACTCGGCGCCATCACTAGCGCCCACTCGACTCAACTTTAGGGAGATTCCCCCTACCACTTGATACAGCTATATAACTCGGATGGGAGAAAATAAACATGAAGTTCCGCTCGGTTGGATTGGGTCGTCAACACGAGCCTCCACCCACAACGACTGGTCGGATTGGGACCTCGACCCACGAAGCACTCAACACAAAGTACACCACCACCACCTGGGAGAGGAGTCGAAAGCAGCCGTCGGAGCTGCGCCGTCGTTACCAACGCAACGTGCCTCGGCCGGCCAAGCAAGCCCGAGCGGCTACCAACACTCCTCCACCACGGGGACCATCACCCCCGAGCTGCACATGCATGGTCGTTCCCCCCCTCGGCGTTGCATCGGCGAACAACCCGTCACGGCACCAATGAAACCATCGATCCCGGCTACTCTGGCGTGGGGGCCTCGCCTCACCCATCGCCTCACACTCCACTAATCCACTACCCAGGACTCAGATAACTGAAACCGCTCAGGGAGCACCACTTCCGCCCAGCCATCACCGAGATCACCACTGCACCATGCGCACCGGCCCAAGACCTCCGGCACCCATGGGCCCTCCGCTCCTTGCCGCCAACACCAAGACCAAGGCGCACTCCCAAAAACCCGCTTGCGGGCCAACTAGTCCACCTTCCACCTTGTCACAAATTGTGAAGAGTCTCGAGAAGCGGCACGTCAAGGAGGACGCGACGCCGAAGGCGCGCCGTCGCTCGTCCAACCGGGCCGGGGTTTCACCCCGAGACTCCGTGCATCGGGACACGATGTCCCATAATGGTGTCCCGGCGGAAGAATGACACTCAAGGGCGCCGCAACCATTACCACCGGCAAGGCGTCGGTGAAGGCTTTGCCCGGATCGACACCGCACCTTACGCACGCTCACGGACAAACAACGGCGACTCCCCCACCGCCACCGCAACTCCCCCAATCGAGGAAATGATTCGATGCGTCACCGCAATGCCGCCACGACACCGAGAGAACATACGCCACCCAACCCCGCCACCGGCGGCGATGCCAAACCGCGCCGACGAGGAAGAAGAGGGGGGGCACCACCAACACACCGCCTCCCACCGCCCGCCCGCGGATGTCCGCCAACACCGCCTTCCGACCACCATGGCCGAGTGCGGTCGACCTCTCGGGCGCCCCACCGCCAGCCTCCCGGCGAAGAGTCACCGCCCCGCACCATGCAGGCCACCGCCACCGCCGCCGCCGCCGTCCCGCGCACCAGCGCATGCCCACGACCCCTGTGTCGCCGGCCAACTTGCGCGACCATGAAGACCCGCGACCACCGTTACTCCACCACCACCGCTACTCCACCACCACCGACCACCGGCGCCCATCACCACCTCCTCCCTTTCCGCACCTCCACC
Organism: Hyparrhenia diplandra; assembly: GCA_015847255.1. Lineage (NCBI taxonomy): Eukaryota > Viridiplantae > Streptophyta > Magnoliopsida > Poales > Poaceae > Hyparrhenia > Hyparrhenia diplandra. The sequence goes on along the minus strand of JADLZK010008090.1, from coordinate 334,277 downwards.
GCCACCACTTTGTCTTGCCACCGCACCACCATTTGCACCAACCGCCGCTGCACTCCGGCACCCCCACCACCGTTCCTCTGCCACCACCGGCGCCGAAACCTCCACCACCACCGGCGGGTCCTCCACCACCACCGCTGCCCCCACCCCGATCCGGCCGAGTAGGCCCCGGATCCGGGTGCGAGGGGCCGGGCTTGCCGCCGACACACCCGGCCGGTAGGAGGCGCTCCTCATCTGGGAGGCGGCGACGACAAGCATGGGACACAAACTTCGGCCCTCCACCACCGGGCTCGGCCCGCGAGACACCGGTGCCGCCATGAAGACGAGCCGCGCCCGTGCCGCCCCACCACCACCGCCGGTCGGCTGCGAAGGCCACCGTCGCGCGCACCTCCGCCCACCGGCCCCCCGTCCACGGACCGCCGGAGAGACCCGTCGGCGCCGTTGAAGCGCGGGAGCACCGGATCCGGGGCTCCGTGGCCCGCGCCCGGGAAGGGAAGGAGGCGTAATCGTCGAAGGGGCGGGAGGCCACCGCCGCCTTGGCGGGGCCACCTCGCCCGGCCGGCCGGGGAAGGGGCGAACGCCGCGCCGCCGCCTTTCTCGCCCTTCCGGCTGCGTCTCCGGCCTCCGGCTCGGGGAGATGGCGAGGTGAGAGGGGTCGGGATTTGTGGTGGCGGCGCTAGGGTTTCGGACCCGCCGAAGTCGCCCAACCCGGAGGAGCGACGCGGGAGGGGAAAGTTGGTTTTGGGCTATGAACCTAGAAAGTCAAAGTGACTTATAATTTGGAATGAAGGGAGTATTATTGATCCGGTCGATGACTAAATTATATGATCCAAATATATGAAATGCACTTTCTCAATAATAATTTTGTTCTTCTTATTCGTTGAAAAAAAATCTTCTTTGTGAACACTTGATTTTTGCTTGCAAGGCTTAAACACTTTGGATGACTTGATAGATGGAACTTACCACAGTACTAGCACCAAAGAGAAAAGATGGAACTTACTACTTCCTCTTTTCCAAATTGTAGGCCGTTTGACTTTTCTAGATGCATTTGTTTTGCTATGCATTTAAACATAATGTATAACTAGGTGCATAGCAAAGACAATGTATCTATATAAAAAAAACTAAAGTACCAAAGGCTTACGCATCATGTACAAAATATTCTTTGAACTTCGAATAGAATAAATGATTTGGAGGACCAACTAGTTCCAGAATGTATTTTTAAATAGAGAACTTTTGATCAATGCACCATCATACGTAATAGTCCACTATGTAAGCTAAGTAATAATTGAGATTAGGAAAAAAAAATCACAAGCTAGGGAGATAAGCACAAGGAGAAACATTGTACCGGCCGTACGTGTTTAACTAAATTAACACACAGCTAGCGACTTAGCCGCCATTATCTAATGTATTTTCTGGCCAGCTTCAGACTTTTCGGTCATCAGTGATAGTAATACTGTATGCCATTGCCCATCGTCAAGTCCAACCCTTCCACTATCTTCCACATATAAAAACAAGATAATTAAAAGGAATTTAAATAAAATATTGGTCCGGTGGGGCAAGCTAATTAAAATGGTCACGGTGTCACATTGGGACGGCCCAGTAAGAGATGGTTGACCAGACAAGCTCAGATCACATCAGATCAGACTGATTGGTACTGGAAGAGTTTGTCACAATGAACTCCATGCCATCTTTTTTCAATGCTTCGTCTTATTCAAATTTTTTACACAAATATAATTTATTTTTGTTACGACTTATTTATCAATAAAGATATTTGAATACTGATTAATTTATTTTATGATTTGCATAAATATTTTAAATAAGACGTATGGTCAAATATGAAGTTTAAAAGTAAAAAACAACGAACTCCATGGGACAGCACTCTACTTTAAGATGTGATAGCCGCTCTTTTTTTTAGAAAAATTATAGGCCCTATTTATTTAGCGCCTACACCAATGTTTAACTGTATTAGTAAGCGTGTTTGACTGTACTACTTGTACAAACTTTAAGTGCTAATTAGTTGATAGATGCAACAACCCCTTCTTAAATGAAGTATATATAGGTGTAGCTTCTTTTCGTTGTATCCACCGGGGGTGCATATATATTGTACAAATGTCAAACTCACAAATTGGTCAAATTACATAGCTAGACGAAATATATTGAGGGTAATTTTGCATTGGGTTATTTATTTTTGTAATGACAGTGATTGCTGATGCATGTAGGAGACTACTTTTTTAGAAGGGGCATGTAGGAGACTACTTTGATTTTATTTTCCCAGGACAAATGTCAAACTCACAAATACTCCTCCGTCCCCTAAATAGATGTCATTCTCGCTTCCCGAAGTCAACGTTTTCAAACTGCCGGCAATTATATATTAAAATATATAAATATTTATGCTAAGTAATTAGTATCATTGAAAAGATCTTTAAGTCTAGTTTTTAATAAATTTATTTAGAAATATAAATGTTGCACGTATTTTTACAAATCTAAATCTAAAAGTTGAAAAGTTTGGCCAAGACGCACCCCATAGCGACATCTAAAAAAGGGACGGAGGGAGTAGTCACGTACCTTAAGAATAAAGGTGGAGAGGCTTAAGATAATACATATCTTTGTAGTACGTACAAATAAGCAGCAATATCGCATACACATTCATGCAATCATACGCATAACTCATACATATATTTGAAGGCGGCATTATACATATTAATAACTCGCACATATACACGCAGATGAGACGTGCTTCACCAACGGGTACCTGGACACCCCAGTGGACTGGATCGCCGGCATGCTGCCAGGCGCCCGCCTCCGCGACCTCCCGACGTTCATCCGCACCACGGACCCCGACGACACCATGCTGAACATCATCATCAAGCAATGCGAGCTCGACTCCCCGGTCGCCGACGGCATCCTCCTCAACACCTTCGACGACTTGGAGCGCCGTTCCCTCGACGCCATCCGTGACCGTCTCCCCAACACCTTCACCGTCGGCCCGCTGGGCCCGGAGGTCTACCCGCCGTCGTACCTGCCCTCTCTAACGTCGAGCCTGTGGAGGGACGACGACCGGTGCGCGGCGTGGCTTGACGGACACGCCGACGAGGAGGGCTCCGTGGTGTACGTCAACTTCGGGAGCATCACGACGGTGACGGGCGAGCAGATGGACGAGTTCGCGTGGGGGCTGGCCGCCGCCGGGTGCCCGTTCCTGTGGGTGGTCCGGCCGGACGTGGTGCGCGACGCCGGCGGGTGGGCGCTCCCGGACGGGTTCGCGGAGGCGGTGGCCGGGCGCGGGCTCACGGTGGGGTGGTGCGACCAGGAGGCGGTGCTGGAGCACCGTGCCACGGGCGGGTTCCTCAGCCACTGCGGGTGGAACTCCACGCTGGAGAGTCTCCGCGCCGGCGTGCCGCTGCTGTGCTGGCCTTTCTTCTCGGAGCAGGTGACCAACTGCCGGTACGCGTGCGACGAGTGGGGTGGCACTGGAGATGCCGCGCGAGGCGGGGCGTCGCGAGGTGGAGGCCGCCGTCAGGGAGCTGATGGGCGCCCAGGGAGGGGCGCTGCGGCCAGGAGGGCGGCCGCGGAGTGGAAGGAGAAGGCCAAGGCGGCCGTCGCGCCGGGCGGGTCGTCGCACGTCAACCTCGACAGGTTCATCCAAGAGATCACGAGGCGCGCCGAGTGCTGAAATTATTCAGGACGTGTGCTCCGCTGTAATGTGCCGTGCTTCCTTGTGGGCCGGTAGATGGTTGATGTAAAACAAAATATTCTTGTGTTCCTCTAAAAGAAAATCATTATGATTTGATTAAATTACACAAAATGTATCAGTATTTATTTATGATTTGAGTAATTTTACACAAAAATGTAACAAATATTTATGATATGTAAATAATAGTATTTTTACTCGATTTAGCTAGAACATCTTTTTATAGTTAGTATCATAAGTGTTGATATTTTTTTTATCTAAGTCAAGCTTAATTCCTTTTCAAAAAAAAAAAAAAAAAGTCAAGCTTAATTAGTTTGGATAATGTAAACTAAAATGAGAACGTATCATGTGCATGCCGGACTTATATGCAACCATGCACACTTCTATCGCGATCCAAACGTTATGGATTGTAGAATGGATTAAGCAAAACGCCATGTTGCAATGATTCTATAATGAGGTGAGATCTGTATTTTGGGATTGTAGCCATTTCTCACTTTAACTAGCACTGATTGAGGAATCCAAACACTTTAATTATTATAATTCATAATCTTAATTAAAATAATCACATACATAACTTACTAATTTAGGTTATAATATTTCGCTTATGATTTAAACATGGACTTTCAACTTGGGACAAAACTATTAAGGGCAAAATTCACGTTTGCAGATAATGACTCCAAGGATTTATCAACTGTCATCTTTAGGAGCAACATCACCAAATGGATTTTTCCCAAACTTGATTTTCGCAACTTAAGCTTCCTCATAGGTAGAGGAGAAAAGATGAGGCATGTGGAGAAGAAAAAGATACTAGATCCATCACGAATGGACAATTGCTCTATCAACCATAACTTCTACAGCGTTCCTAACAAAACATTGCTTCTTGTTACCATCTCTTTTAAAAACTTCATTCTTACGATGTTGTGATAAACTCAAATAAACATCGTGTCATGCACAAACAAAATAGGGTTAAGAAGAAGAATAAAGTCTCATTCTTTCATATAGTAACAATTAGAACGAGTTATCACTACGGGGTGGTGGCGCAGTTGGCTAGCGCGTAGGTCTCATAGCTAAACGTGAGTGATCCTGAGGTCGAGAGTTCGAGCCTCTCTCACCCCAACATTTTTTGTCCTCCATCTCATTTTTCTTTTTGGTAATTGTCGGGCCAGCGGGCCGTGGGGCTGTTCAATATTGACTGCGTGCCCAGCATTTTTATGACAACCAATCGAGCATTCCCCTAGAGATGCCTGTGGATTTGTCAAGTGATCAGCAGCGTCGTAACAAATTTCACGGGGGTTTTGATAAAGTAAACCACATATCAACTAGAGGGTTTCAAAGGTAGCATCAGCGAACCGGTTCAATCTGTGAGCCAGCTCCATTGGGAACACCCGATCTTGTTGCTCCCCCAGATTAGAAGCGTCGGCTGCATTAGATCGATTTTTTTTAAAGTAATTGCATTAGATCGAATTGAGAAAGGTAGTATCAATAAAAGAGACTGCAAATCATTGTGTGTGTGTGTGTGTGTGTGTGTGTGTGTGTGTGTGTGTGTGTCACGGTCACTGAGTGGATAACAGGTTCAAGAATATACTGTCACAAGCAGGTGGCAGTCACTTCGCAATTGGAAGAGTACATAGCTGTCTCCCATTAATCAAAGCGTATAGCAGGCCAGTCTTCTCGATCAGAGCCCATCACCTGATGCAGTAAAAAAAATCAAATGTTGTGTACCTCAACATTGTTGTGAATGAAAAATCATAGTATTAAGAGCACTTATTTTTAAATTTGGATAGAGAATAACAAGAGTCGATTTAAGCTTTCCGGCTTATGAAATAAGATAGGGGTTCTTTATTTACATGTTTACTGGATCTGTCTTGGATGCTCACTGTGTCACGTCCATTCATTCTTCAGCTCAAGAGTATTGCAGATAGGGTGCCCGGCCAGTGCTGCTGCTGACGGCTTAAAAACCATACAAAATCATTCAGAGAGTTTTCTTACAGAACAAGGTATTCGTCCACTAGAAGTCAAAGGTACACATCGTAAGTGTGCTAGTATGGGGAACCTGGTAATTTTACAGGACGGCAGCACTGGAAATGTGAGTAGGGCGAAATGGCGAGTGAGTCCGTGCCATCGTATCATGAAAAACAGCTCGAGAGGTAATAGTGACATGGCACCAAAGCCTACTCATGGAGAAGTGCAACTGATTGAACCAGGGGTATATCACTACGCCAAAATGAAACTATAGGAGCGGCTGGCGACCGGCGGTTTTGCCAGCAGCCCTTAAATCACCGTTCTTATAGTGGTGGGCTCTGTAGGTGCGGTTGGTGATGGACCGCGCTTAAGAAACGAGCCGCCCCTAAAAACCATTCTCGGAATTCATGTTTTTAAAACTCAAAAAGAAATAGCAAAACATTTCTTTAATCGGGCGAGGCTCCCACTGGTCAGCCACCCGCTCGACGATTGTGACACACCCTGTATATGTACCCGTCACTTCTACGTGTTCGGTTCCTGGTAATGGCACTAATTCGATTCCCGGCAAACTCGCACCGACGATTCTAAAAATTCTCGGACCGTTGGATTTCGGTTTCCAGCTTGTTTTGTTCGGTTCGGTAAATAACGAACAACGTCATCGCCATGGGAGAGGGCGGAGGCGGTGTGTCTTCATCGATCCTTGCTCGGGCGGGTGGCGGGTCACGGGTGGGGAGGGAGGCGCGAACGCTTGGTGCCGTGGGAGAGGGCGGAGGTGGAGTCGCTGGGGGACGGTCAACCCACGCTGGGACAGCGGCGCTGTGTGAGAGACGGGCGGTGGGCGCGCCTACGCCGCGTGGGCGCGTCATGGTCACTCCGTGCAGCGGAGCGGCGGAGGAAGGGGTCATGCAGAGCGCGTCATGTCGCTGGGGTGTCGTGGTCGGGAGCCGAAAGGCTGGGAAGGGGAAGTGGAGTGTCTAGCTAGGGTTTGTAATGGGACTGCTATTGGGTTGAATGGTTGATGCCTACGAAATTCGCCAATTAGGCACCTAGTTCAAGTAAACCGAGGCCCAGAGAACCGAATTTACCTTGGTAAATTCGTGCATGCAAGCTGGGAACCGAACATGAACCAATTTTTTTTTTCGGTTTCGCTATTTTTTGGTTCGGTTTTAGTTCTCGGTATTTCGTGCCCAAGGGGATGTACCTGTGGCCTGCACCCATCTAATAATTCGTGAACAAAGAAATGAAGAAAACCTAGCAGCATATTCTTGACGACAATCGAAAAAGGCAAATCTATTAGAATGACAAAACGTTAGACAAGTTATCAGATGTGCTCTGAAAATCAGAATGACTAATAACGCACCCTAAGGTTTGATTTGAATTTTGATATCTTTACAAATAATAGTATCCATAATGGCCTAATGTATTAGCGCTAAGTGTTTGTTCCAATACCTTCAAATAATAGTCCATAATGGCCTAATGTGTTAGCGGTTAGTGTTCCCATACCAGGGTTGCTGTTCGTGAAGCAAAATTGCATCTTTTCGTGTAAAATTGCAACGCCCATAATGGCCTAATGTATTAGCGGTTAGTGTTCCAATACCAGGGTTGCTGTTCCGTAAGCAAAATTGCATCTTTTCGTGAGCGGTTAGTGTTCCAATACCAGGGTTGCTGTTCCGTAAGCAAAATTGCATCTTTTCGTGTAAAGTTGCGACGCTACGTGGCCGCTGGGGTTTGAACCCGCGACCTCCCCTCGTCTTGAGCCTCCCTCCATTGCCTCATTCTAGATCCCACATATTATACAAATGTGCGTGAAATTGGAAAGAACTTTCTCCTGCTCTAGAACTGAGTCTCTCTCTATTTGGTAAGCATATGGATGAGCCCAATTCTCTTAGCACACCCTAATTCTTTAGTTGACCCTGGTCTGCTGGAAATTCCAAAAAGGTCGCTGAGGATGCCGCTTTCTACACTTTGTCAGAATAAGACACTTTGTTGAGAAGATTGTAACATCCGTGTCCTGCAATGTAATCCCTAAAATAATATATCAACAATTATTTCTAGAATTGATCAAATTCGTATGTGACACACCCTCAGATCTATACCCGCAAAGTGTCCTGCACCCCCATCTAATAATTTTGTGGAGAAAGAACCTACGTAAATATCCCAGAAAATATACTTAACAACACTAAAAAGGCAAATCTATCATAATGATAAAATGTTGTGCTGAATCTGAAAAAAACAAAGGCACCCCCAAGGTCCCGTAAAACTAGGTTTGATTTGAATTATGACATTGTTGGGATCTAACTTTTGCTTTTGAAACTTTCGTCCCGGTAAACTCCTCGCTATTGATAATTTTACATAGCATGAGAAGTGGAAAGGCGAATTAAGCGAAGACAACTTCACTTACAGAAATTGGCTCTGCGTGATAGCGAAGAAAACCATAGGAATTCAGGCTTATTCACGAAGATGAAAGAGAGAAAAGGCAAAGTAAAACTCAAGCGAAGTGAAGAAGACACCTTCGCCAAGATAAGAGAATCGAGATTTATTAGAAAGTATCAAATGTAAAAGTTCACATCTTGTGTGAGATACGAAGTCGGGGACCCCTATATAAAGACCTTTGCCAAGATAACAGAATCAAGATTTAGTAGAAAATATCGAATGTAAAAGTTCACATCTTGTATGAGATACGAAGTCAGGGGACCCCTATAAATACCTCTTGATATGTACTATATTATTGTCTTCACTTGGCACACAATAGACATGTTAACAAATAATAGTATCCATAATGGGCCTAATGTATCAACAGTTAGTGTCCCAATACCATGCCTGTTGTTCCTGAAGTTAACAAATGTGTGAAGCATCAAAGAATCCGCAAGTGCTACCCCTAGTCCCCTGTTGTAGAAACAGGAAGTAGTTATACTACACTGTTGATGGAAGAAAAATCACGGCCTTCGCAAGTCGCGCATTTTTTTCACAGAAATTGCGACGCTACGCGGGCTGTGGGGTTCGAACCTACGCTGAGCCTCCTAATCCACTGCACTACACACTCATATGTGTGTATACCTCATTCGGATCCCCACATATTATACAATCGCGAGTGAAAATTGACTATTTGAGGCCCTCTACTTCACTACATAGTCAGATGTGTCTACCAGAGGACACAAATTGTCAAATATTGTACGTGACACGACAGGATGTCGCTAGCCAAGAAGCAAGAGGTACTCACAAATTTCCTCTTTGGAGGTTAATACTTGTTGTTCAAACATCTCTTTCACGCTATGCGTAAAAATCCATGGTGTTTTATGAGCAGGTTTGCACTCACCGACTTGTACCTCTTTTGTTGTTGCCCACGCCGCTCCTCATCGCATCAAGAGAGCCGCGTGGCTGAATGGTTTTGTCGTGGTGAACCCTAAACAAGTCAGCGCACCTCCTTGACAAGATCCTCTAGTTCCCCCGAGAGATCGAGGTCCCGCTCCTCCTCCCCATGAAACTTCATCCCCTCTAGATGCTCCTCCGCACTGCATCCCTCCTTGCTTATCATAGTTCTTCTCCTTTCCCTACGCCCCCGTCATGTCCTCCCCGAGTACGCCATGCAATACTCGCCGGGGATCACCACCTCCATGGAGGATTTCGGGTAGGGATCACGTCAACAACGGCGTGAGATTTTTGACTCCGGCGCCGCCACCAGAGGACAGAGAAACCCTAGGTTAGGGGACTTTTTTCGTGCTGCATTCGGCCCAGGGGCCTAACTACATTGTTCATGGTGGGGTGCGGCCGCACCCATAGAAATTTTAAAAACCTATAGAAAAAGGCAATTTCATCATATTTGCACCCATAAGACAAGTTGCACCACCTTGAATTTCCTCTAGCTCCGCCACTGCCCAGAATAAAATCATATGTTTTACGAAGTCCACACGATTGGAGTCATATTTTAACGAAGCCAACGTTAGAAGTCATAGAATAGTGAAGCCCTACGATTAGAGTCATATAATAGCAATTTTTCTCCCTTCTAATACTTGCAGATGCGCCGTGAATGCCAAACGTCGTAGAGCGCGCATTTTTGCGCGCACAGGGCCTGATTTCCCAACTTTAAATGTCAAACTTTTGGAGGGTTTTTGGCAAAATTTGAGAATGCCAACTCCAAATTTGAGAACCGTAGCACATGCAATAGAATAACATGACGGGAAAGAACGGTGAACAGAGGACAAGCAAGGGGACCTGTCAGCAGCAGAAGAGCACCAAGGCAGCAAGCGGTTATCACCGTGGAAACGGAATAGAAATCACCTCAGAAGCAGAGGTGCCACGGAGAGATGTGTGTGGAGCAGAGCAGTCCCAACAAAACAGAGGACAGACGGGTCTGACCAACTGATTGCGGTGCTGAAAATGAAACTGTTAATCATGCCTTAGTGGCATGTACCTTTCCTACCATGTTCTGGCAATCTTTCTATGAATTATTCAATATCATATTACCAAAATTGCATCCTGCTACATGGTGCTCCTGACTTATTGAATAGATCTCTCCTGCCCTGAACAAAATTATGGACCTATTTTATGTGGAATGTGGGCTGTGTGGACAGCTCACAATAGAAAACAACATGGGGAAACGAAATTGAATTTGTTGCAGGCTTGTAGATGGGCCAAGGAGTTATCATCTGACCTCATTGCACCGGGTGAGATTACAAAGGGAAGTAAAATGATATACAAATTACTAAGTGGGAGCCTCCTCCTCCAGCAGGTATCATCAAAATCAACATTGATGCAGCTTTTAGTGTGCAGGATCAACAAGGTGCAACCGACTAGTCATTCATGATGAAAATGACCAACCACTTGGGGCTCAAGGCAAATGGTATGATTTAATTCCAAATGCTCTCACCGCCGAAGCTTATGGAAACTGATTGTTTAGAGTTGCAATCCTTATGGCGAAACAAAGACAATATTAGACCGGCTATTTTACCAATTTTAAATGATATTCAAGACCTTGTTGGGACAACTTTGTTTTTTGAATTGCATCATGTAAAGAGAGAGGCAAATACTGTAGCCCATGATATAGCTAGGCATGCGTTCTTGTCTAGATCAGATTATATTTGGATGCATGATACTTTGGCTTGTATTGCCTCTCCATCACTTTGTAATGTTGACAATTAAGTGTTGCAATACAAGAGCTGGTTTTTCTAAAAAAAAAAAAAAATGTTGTTGGGGACACGCCTCCTGCCAAGAAATGTCGCTGGGACGTGCCGGACCCGCGACGTGCGGAAGAGGTGCCTGACCCGGTCGAGCGAAGACCCACAACGTGCAGACGACCGTGGCCTTCTCAACGGGCGGGCGGCCGCGATGAGCGGATGGGTTGGGCCGCACCGCGCGGACTCGCGGACAAGGACGCCTCGCGTGAAGAAGTGGATCGTCGTCGGCGACTCGCCGAAGGGCCACGCGCGGACCGGATGATGCGCCACGCTCGGACTGAGTCCCAGGTGCGGACAGACACACCTCCTCCCGCTCGGATCGAGGTGGGCGGACAGGGCACCTCCGAGTCTCCGACTCCCGAACTGCGCGGATGGACGCGCCTGATGTCCGACAGAGAGGATGCACTCCGCGACAGGCGGACTGCACTGCGACGGGTGGACGGCCGCGCAGACGACTCCGACGCACAGAAGCACGGCGACGATGGGCCGCGAAGACAAGGAGACGGCGACTGCTGCTGCATGACCGACGACTGGATTGGAAGCAATGAAATAAAATATATAGGAGTAAAGATGGAAGCTCCCGAGGGCAGCAGGAAGGGTGGTGGCTGAAGCCCGTGGATCTTAGACCTAGAACTTTGGTACCATGTTACAAATAAAGAAATTGATTTGATACTATTGAGGCCCAGAGGGGGAGAATATATAGAGTACAAGGGAAACTTAGTAAATTCCTAAACTAGAAGATTACCATGATGCCCTTTGACTATATTATACCTTAACATACACAACAAATAATCTAGATCAGTGACTGGTAATTGACATGTTCTGCTAGTTTTTCCAGCAGCATGCCCATATGAAATGACATGTTGCCACGACGCCACCATAGACACAGCGTGCCAAACCATAGGCACATTTCACTGCCGTGCAAAGGCTGATAGGACCAAGACTTGTGAACCTTCAGAAGGCAGCTTGGCCAGGCGTGCACCAAATGCAGATTTAGGTTTCCATGGGTTCCTCCAATTCAAGATTCTGCACTAGCCCAAAGATCCCGGTCCCAACCTTCGGGGCTTCCCAAGGCAGACACTCGCCGAGGGGCACTCCAGAAAGTCTGCCTCCCCCATGTGTGGCTGCCTCCACAATGAACTTGGTTGCTGTCTCGAAAGTCATCTTGCCAAATGGCGAGGTGCTGAACTGGCCGATCCCCAGCCTGTTCATAGGCCGGTATCCACCATCCAAGGTCATGAAGTCTGCGATCATGCTCAGGTGCCTCTTGTCAACCTCGATGCCGTAGGGTGCAAACACGCCACTCACTTCGTTGATGATGGTTTCCCGTGCAGCCTCCACCCCGTATGTCTTCAGCATCGCATGGATGTCATTTGACGTGATGTGATTGACGCTGATCGATCGTAGAGGTTCCAAACCACTTCAAAGTTCACTCCAGCCGCCTCTATACGAAAGTATGGTTGTCCCTTGGCTTGACGATCTTACAATGATCAATGTTATTGCAGGCCTTCACAAAAAAATAATCCTTGCTATCTTCTTGGCAATCTGAACAAGAGGATTTTTTTTGAAAAAGAAGAAGAATTCATTAAGAATTTCCCAACTGGAGCATTAATAATTATATAATAATAGTATGTTATATGGTGTAAAAATCGGTCCAATCTATATGTTAAAACCATGAAGTGTCAAACAAAATGGTCATCTAAAAGAATGAGAAGTGCTAAAAGGTTATATGGTGGGAGTTACCCCCAGTAATCACGCACAATAATAAATATACCTAGAAATAAAGTGCAAAACATGCTTTGTGCTACTGAGTCCACTCTATGTCAAAAAACATGAAGTGCCAAACAAAAATGGTCATCTACAAGAATGAGAAGTGCTAAAAGGTTATATGGTGGGAGTTACCCCCAGTAATCACGCACAATAATAAATATACCTAGAAATAAAGTGCAAAACATGCTTTGTGTTACTGAAATTAAGTAACACAAACTTAATATAGTCTGACAATGACATGAGCATGACAGATCAACACAAATTAAGGATAGGAAAGAGAAACAGATCATGCGAACAAGGGGCATTATATAGATCGCCAACGCGGTGTTGGACAAGAAAAATAAGCAAAGCTCATACTCCAGCTAATCAATTGTCCCAAAAGCTGTACTATTGTACAAATACAAGTGCAGTGTGCTGGCCCTTGCAAAACGTGGTATTACTACCAGCACGAGTATTTTAGCTTTAAATGGTGAAATGGACGCCATCAAGTTAAACATAGTCAACCCAATGAAGGAAATATGTTGAGTTTCAAAGAAACTAGTCCTAGAAAGAAATAAGTTTCACTTGTTACCTGAGCTAGTAAAATATGAGGTTCATCAAGAAAGGCATAGTGAATCTCAAAATCCAAACCATTGGAATCAACATGGATAGTACGCTGTAACTTTTTCCTGCGCTTCGCTATCTGATCCTGTTTCTGGTCATCTAATCTTCCCTCATTTTGATTTTCATGTTCTTTGTCAGCCTCTTGTGACTCATCACCTGACTCAGCTGGGTCCTCATCACTCTCAGATTTGCTACCCATTTCCTCCTCGTTTTCAGTATCATCATCATACTCCATCTCATCTTTCTCTTGCCGCTTCATCTTTTCTGCATCAGTTCCCAAGTCATCATCATTATCATTTTGATCATCATCATCACTTATACCAGTGTCTCCTCCATCAACATGTCTACTTTCAGATTCTTCACCGCCATCTGATAATGAGTCCTCTGTATCTTTTACCTTAACAGCACGGATTTCATTTATTTTGTGCAGCAGATCTAGGTGTTTTTCAATTGCATGTTCCATTGCATCAACAAAAACTGTTCTCAAGGTTGCCTGACACTCATCTACAGTAAGGCCTGACTCAAGCTGCTCTTGTGGATAGAGTTTCATCTGTAACTTGTAAAGGGTTGAAACATGTCCATTACAGTTGTAAAAAGGAACTGTGCACACTTCCATTTTCTCCACTATATCAGCCACACGGACCCTCATAAGCTTTGCAGCCACATATTTAGCATCATCCCTACACATTCACCGAAAGAACAAATGAAAGTCTGTATCTAACAGATTTGGTGCACGTGGAAGTTACGAATGCATGAGCTTTGGAGTAATGAAAATACAGCAGAAATAAAACTCAGAGTATTCATTATCCTAAAAGTAATCACAATTAAAACTCACATAGAAATATGCTCAAGCAGAGGACACTTCATAACAGGCGTCCTAATACTAGCTGATGCAGTCATCAGTATTTCTTTCAACCGAGGTATACCAAGAGTTACATTCATGTCACCCCTTCCAGCAAGATGAAAAGTGTTGAGCCTGAAATGCATAGTAAAACAATATTTGACTTGTTATATCTAAGTTCTGAAATATAGCATAGACACACAGTAGTACAACACAAGCAAAAAGAGAACAACACAATCAAAAAGAGAGAACAAAAACTTAGTTAGCACATAAATACTACTGCCTCTTTTATCAGATATATATATAAGTTCAACAACAGGAGGTCGGTCTAGCATAAAATGGAGAACTGAATGTGGGAATCTCAGAAACTATAAATGAAGAGGAACCTCTTACGCCATCTGTGTAGAAGGTTCTCCTATCGACTGAGCAGCAACCACACCAACAGCCTCACCAGGATCTACAAGACTAGATAGGTACTTGACTTCCAGTAACTCCATTAATTCCTTTTCCTCAATGTTGTGACGACAGCGTTGAAATTCGTTTGAAAGAAACTTCTTCACTTTTTCAGTCAATGTAAATGGCAGTTTCTTAATGTATTCATTAAACGTGGGCTTCATATTGGCCACCAAGCTTGGCAAGGACAGCTTTTCTGTTCTGTAATTTGGATCAAATATAGCACACCATTAGGAAGCCTACCAAACAAGCATAGGGAGATACTTCAAATTCAAGGTGGATCTAAACTATAGTTGAGTATTGAATTTCTTACATTAGCAAGTTCTTTGAACTCGTACAGAAAGCTAGTTTTCAGCACATCAATTGCATCTGATCCATACTGGAACTGTACAATTGATCCATCGACATCCCGAACTGTGTGATCGTAGGAGACTTTCAACGATTCCAAACATTTGATAAGACAGCGCTGAAGGTATCCACTACGGATGTTTTGACTGCTGTGTCAACCAACCTGCAAAGAATTCACAAAATTTTCATAGCGTAAATATAAAGAATATACATTGCAGAAACACTCAGATTTCACATATATTGTCCTAATGTGTATCGAACATATCAATTTAGAACATATGATAATCACTTTTTCTTCAGAAAGATGTAGACGACCAATTCATATTCATACAGTAAATATTGGATAGCAATGTAATTCCAAACTGTTTTTTTTCAAACACAGGAGCCCTGCATGGGGAGGGGGGGCTGTCCCAACAAGATCCTCACCCATACAGGGATCAGATATGAGTCAGCCAATAACATAAACAGTGACCTAATGTGCAGCACGGATATGTGTATTGGTACCGGACAGATATGAATACGCTGATACGTCATTTTTCTTAAAAAAGCGATACACCGATACACTTTATGTTTTCTTTAGCATGGACGCTCTGTGGAGCTACATCTACAATTATTTAACTGTTTCTATCTAGACTAATGGCTTTGTACAACAGAAGTACTGACGCAGCATCCATCTCCACCACTCACCCAGTACCCCAACAACACCACTAAAAGAATCAGCACACTCTTGACCGCTCAGTCTGCTTCCCCAGTTCACACCTCTTTCCACCAGGGAAGACAGAAATCAAATCAGGCAACCAGCGACTAGATCAGGAGGGGGCAGAAAGAAATTGAGGGGAGATCACCGGAAGTCACTACTGAAGCACCACCGGAAAGTGCTGGAGGTCGTCCGGCCACCAAGGCAGGCAGGCAGGCGCTAGGAGGGAGGCATCGGGCACAATGTTTACGGCGTCACCTAGACATCCAGACGTACCCAGTTCATCTTGAGAAACATTGGCGCCATGTCGCCTAGGCGTCCAGGCCCTGTTCCGCTAGGCGGCGATTAGGCGCACCTAATCGCGAATAGAAGGGTCAGTGCCTCGTCTATGGGGGTAGGAAGGCTTATGAGCATAGGCCGCGGCGGTGCGTGTCGCGACAGGAGAGGGAGAGATGCGAGAGAGGGAGAGGGTGCGGGAGAGAGGGAGAGGCAGGGTTTATGTGGAGACTTGGGCCTTCAAATGGGCCTTTTTCCCTTTCTCCCTTTTCATGACCACTCATCTCTTTTTTTTCTTTTCTTTTAAGTATTTATACATGTATTATTCATCGCCTAGAAAAACGCTTAGCAACGCCTAGGCGCGATTACTCCCGACTAGGCGCTAGGCTGAGGGTCAGCGCCTAGAATCCTCCTAGCGCCAAGCGAAATAGGGCGTCCAGGCGACCCAGCACTCACCTCGATGCCTAGCCTCCTTTAAAACACTGATCAGGCAGTGCGTCATCGGCGTACTGGCAGGAAGCCGTGTGTCAGGCTGTGGAACTTGTGCCGCTGTGCATTTGGGTGCACGGATCAGACCAAGTATCGGACTTTTTCTGCATTTATTTTTGGCGCCGATAGTTCACGGATATGTATCTGTTGCATATACCAACCTCACGAATCCATGCAGTGTAGGTGACCTATGTTGCCCTATACGACCTCAATATGCTACTCCCTCCGTCCCAAATTAAGTGTCATTTTGGGTGTTCGTGTTGCAAGTTTGAATCAGTTTTTTGTAGAAAATACGCACAAGATTTGTATCTCCAAATAAATTTGCCAAAAAAACTAGACTTAAAGATCTTTCCGATGATACTAATTATTTAGCATAAATATTTATATATTTTAATATATAATTGCCGGTAATTATTTCTCGGGAAGCAAGAACGACAGTTATTTTGGGACGGAGGGAGTAGATCTTATGCTGTAATTAATCTGTTAAATCTATTTATAATCAGATTGGCCTAATGTGAGGATAGTGCAGATGCAAATGTATGGTTATAATGTTATGGGGCATCAATTAGGGGCCAGGACTCCTCTCTTTATAAAGAGAGGTGATGTACCAAGATGGAAAGGAACGAAGAACAAACACTCTAGTCTCCTCCACACCGACTTTGCCCGGCCATCTTCCTGGCAATGGTGATCCCTCAAATGATCTAAGGATCATAACATCTGGTATCAGATTGCTTTGGTTTCGATCCAATCCCATGGTTTCTGCTTCCGGCAACTTCCAAGCCCTCATTGATGGGCACCGTCACATCTCTGAGGAGCAGCTCCATCATGTATACACAGGACTGTCGCGTGGAGGCACAGCTACAGGCATAGGAAGAACATGAACGCCTGGTAGCAGTACACCTACAGGCAGCAGCAAGTGGACTCCTGGCACGGCAGCGGGTGCAGTCTCTCCGTCAGGAACAGTGTCCGGCCATTGTCCCTAGGGCTCCTCATGTGACCATCTTCAGAGGAGCAGGCAGTGGTGCACCTGCAAGCAGCAGGGCAAGGTTTCCTTGTCCGGCGAATGGTGCGGAAGATGCGCGTGCTGCTTAGCCCACCGCTGCAGAAAATAGCAAAATGCACGCTCAACCACTTAGGCACGCCTATACTTCCTGCGGATCCAATTGAAGTAGAGGTCGGAGTATGCCGCCTCCCAGCACGACGGATGACCAACGCAATGCAGCAGCAAGCACCGGCGGGCGGTGGCCGTCTCATTTGTTCTGGCACCCACCTTGGTGCTGGACAGGCTCAGCTTACTAGCGGACTGGTATATCCTCCACTCCATGGGATCCAGGAGGACATAGTTGCAGTCCAAATTTATTTTATATTTTAGTTTTAAATAATGAAACGAAACCGAGACCGTGTTATAAATTTGCACCTGCGTGTGCATGTCGGGTTAGGCATCTAGTGTGGCTTGCCACCATGATCTCAACTAAAAGGTGAGCTGTCTCCCAAGGGTGGGGCCGTGGGGAAGTGTTATGGGGCATCAATTAGTGGCCCAGAGGCCACGAGTCCTCTCTATATAAAGAGAGGCGATGTGCCAAGAAGGAAAGGAATGAAGAAAGAACAAACAATCAATTCCCCCTAAATACTCTAGTCCCCCTCCACGCCAACTTTGACCATCTTCCTGGCAATGGTTATCCCCTGATGCTCTATGGATCATAACATATTATGTATCATAAAGAAGACTTGAGAAGCAAATTACCCCTCTCTGCCTGCCATACAGTGAAAGTAATACTCTTGAGGGCGCAGACCAGTTAAAAATCGATCACTGATGAAACCACCAGCTCTTGAAGAAATATCCCATGGCGGAAAGCACGGTAAAGTCTTCCCAGAAACCATGCGTGGAACACGCTTTCCTTCTAACTCTTGCTGGCCTAGCAATGATGATATTTGATTCATGTTAACCTACCAAGACATAAAACGGTGCCATATTAGCCTTGGTCTGCTTTCAGGTAAATTAATAACAACTATTTTAAGTTCTGCCTGAAGAAAATAAAGCATACCGGGCCACCTTTTGGCTCCAGTTGTAGTCATAAGAGAGAGACAATTTCCAGGAAAGGGCTTTTGTAGACCAGCAGGAAATAATTTTTTTATTGACTTCGGTTGTTATTTTACTTAGAGCATTTTTCATTAGATTGTCCAAGGTAGCCGTGTCTGATTCACCATTACTTCTTACAGCCTTCTCCACCTCCATATGCAATTTTATACCTAAAAAAATAATCAACATGAACTCATGAAGCTATAGAGCGTATAGGGGAAAGGCCAAAAAAAATAAGCAACTATTTTATTTTATTGTATAACGTTCCACAAACCATTAACATCCTCTCAGCTTCAGTAAATTTCCTGTGGACTTCTTCGCTGCACTCTTTGCTTCCGCTAAGAATGTCACTTCTCGCTTTATCTGCCCCTTGCGATAGTAGCAGGTCATCTATCCCACAAGTAAACCCATGCAACTGAAAGAAATTACGTCATTTTACTTCATCAGTTACGATGTCATGAACCAATAATAAATTTGTACTAGTAGAAAAACTAAAAGAATCATCTGTCAAAGGCACAAAAAAAAAGACGTTCAACACAGAACAGCTTAGGAAAATGATGACACAAATAGGATATTCTACACCATTTTGGTCAGCTTAACTGACACGGAGCTAACCGCAGAAATAAATCGTAACTTAAAAAAATTGCAAGACCATCCTGAACAGTGGGCGATTTGCACCTCAGCCAGCTGATACAGAGGTTGATGAATGGT
Source organism: Hyparrhenia diplandra (assembly GCA_015847255.1). Taxonomy (NCBI): domain Eukaryota; kingdom Viridiplantae; phylum Streptophyta; class Magnoliopsida; order Poales; family Poaceae; genus Hyparrhenia; species Hyparrhenia diplandra. The sequence goes on along the minus strand of JADLZK010008090.1, from coordinate 315,188 downwards.
GAGATCACATAATTCCAGAACACCAAAAGAAGGGATTTAATTCCCTGGTCGTGCTAGGGGTTTGGGTTATCTGGACATATCGCAATGCTCTCAGCTGCATTAGTGTTGACCGTCATCTATGGGAGATAGCAGGCGCACGGAGCCTCTCTCCTTCAACTGGTTTGGCGCATGAAGAGTAGTAGGTTGGCATCTACGGGTTTCGGTCGCTTGTCTCAGTTCTAACAGGCATGCTTGTAATCACAAAACATTAGAGTGGCGTGTGTAGTGTGTGCGAGTGCGGCGGAGGGGGGTTGTCTATGCTTGTTTGCGGTTGTGTTGCCGCTTTTTCTTCTTAATATAGTGTTACACAGCTCTCTTGCATGTCTGAGAAAAAATCCTCAACAGTGGGAACTAGAGATGTCAGGAATGCTTGTCACAAGTTCACAACTTAAGGTTGAGACTATTCTCCTACAAGATCCAACAGATATAGCATCAAATTTCAATAAATCTGGTAAAAATAGAATCTGAAGGACTTTCTAATTGCATCTGATGATACTGTGATTAAAATACCCTTCTAATTACAACTTAAATATCATATTCAGAATGACTCCTAGTAGGTACCAGTACATCAAAAAAAAAATATTTCAGAACAGGCCAGGATGGGAGCAGACGTACACAGCCACACACACCTTACTACACATGTGCAGGAGCTGGTGTTACATGATATATGGAGAGAGAGAGAGAGAGAGAGAGATTGGAGGCTAAGAAAAATTAGGGCACTGTGTTACTCAAAACACTAATACACACTGCTTGGTCAACACAAAATTAAGTAAATTGAGGTTAGTGCCAGATAAGTAGATTGTCATATGTACCAGAGTGCACAGAAACTGTATTGGAAAAGCTCAACTTTTATGAGCTGCCATATGATTGCTCTAATGGTTCAATGAGATTTAACGCAAACTCAACCAGCCTAATAGTGTGTTTGTCCAGTCAAAACTACTCTGAACCACTCATCCAAACCTCTCATTTCCCTTTCTTCATGTCCCCCATGGCCCATCTAGAAGTTTATGATGTGATACTAGATATACATGTTTTGCACCAAACACATTAAATGCAACATTAATAATGCCCATTTGGATATGTTGGTAATGTCTGTTACAGGCTAGTCTTGTTATTTACAAAAGCAAAATAATGATAAATGATCACGTCAAATGTCCTATGGCCAAACATAGTAGGCATAAAAGTAATGACAAATATGCCTTGGTTTCATAAAGACACTCAATAAGCAGGTACGTCTAGAAAGGGTATACAGTTTACTGCTAATGAGTTTCCACACGATAAATGTTTTAGTTAGGTTGGACAATTAGGCTACATTCACAATTAAAACAACTGCTGATGTCACCCACAATAATAAAAAAAAGGTAGCTTTGTTTGTAAGTTTACCTGCAAGAACAGCGTAAATAAGCGGCTGAATGTCGAGAGCAGTAACCCTGCTGTATCTGCACCATAGAGTTCATGAACTGTATGAACTATCCCATACTTCCCAAACTGGGCCTTATCTATTATGCCCTTTATGAGCTCATTATCATGAATGTATAAGACCAGTTCAGAACTATCGACTTCCTTTTGCTTTTTTTTTTCTGGTTCTCTATTCTCTGTTGCTTTTCTTTTTCCTTTTTTAACTGAAGGATCTTCTTTTTCCTTTTGAGCAGAAGGATCTTTTTCTTTTCAGCAGAAGGATCTCCTTTTTCTTTCCAGTGGAAGGATCTTTTTTTTTTTTTGAGCGGTACCTTTGAGATATTCTATTGGTATTTTTCCCTTCTGCTCCACAGTACACGGAGGACGACCTTTTGTTAAATGATTCAAGATGGTTGTTATAACCTATAAACAAAAAAGTGAAATAGACGGTTCTTAAGCCATTCCAAGAATGACTCAACATCAACAGCAGAGAATTATTTGTCAGAACTCGTAAACATCCAACCTGTTTTCCTGTCCATAAGGGCCCTGGCTTCAAAATAGCAGGTTCAACAAGTTCAAGTGTACCATAATCCTCAATAGCAGACACCTTTTTACCAGGGTGACGAGAGCCACAATTTGAGGATGGCACACAAGATCCAAAGACAAGCTGACTATATTCTTCACGGCTTAGAAATGTGTCTGGTTTTGTCAGTAGCACAGCACCAACAATGTGGTCCTATAAATGAAAATAAAACAAGTTTAACATAAAACGATAGCTGTAATTATTTGTTAGTTAAATGAAGACAAAAATTTTTAAAGATGTGCTTTGCAAGTGTTGCATTGCGAGGGGTTAGAAACAACCAAGTTTACAAAATGAGCAGCTAAAAGCAAGGTACTACAGAAAATAAGATTGCAACACAGGAAGAATTAATTTACTAATGATGATAGATGTATTTGACATTAAACCACATACACTATACCAGTGCATATGGGTATTAGTATGAGAATATTAAAAATGTATTCCATATATAAGTGCACAAAAGAATCAACAACAACAACAACATAGCCTTTAGTCCCAAGCTAGTTGGGGTAGGCCATATGAAACAAGTAAAAAGGACCACACACACACAAAGGCATAAGACTATACCACAAAAGAATCAAGGTGCTAAAAAATGTATTCCACATACACTATACCTGTATGAGACCTCTGACAGCCTCCCCACTCCTAGGACCAATGTATTGCTTGTTTGCATCAACAATATTCATGGCCTCAGCCCGAGATATTTCATCTTGTGGAAAGTGCACATTCATTTCATCTCCGTCAAAAATCCGCATTGTAGGTGCTAAAAAAGATAGCAGTCAATTGTTTGCCCATGTGATGTAGGCAACAGCACAGCATGGAATAAAAGATAAGTAATATCCAAGAGTACCTGCAATTGGCATAGTGCATTCTCAACGTCTTTTCTCCAGGTAACACACGAACAAAATGAGCCATCATGCTGGGCTTGTGAAGAGTAGGCTTTGAATCACAAGCAAAAAAAATGAGACATTACAGAAATTCATGATCCATAAACTGGAAGAGCTATATGATGGATTCAAGGTTTGATTGACAAAAGAGTATTAGTCCTATCAGCCACAACAACAACTATGCCATACAGAATCATAAGCAGTATGGTTAGGGGCATAATTGTGAATGGTTGCAAAATCAAGCCCTGAATTGTTTCCAAAGTGCTTTGAAACATTTTGCCCCCCGACAACCATCCATCCTTTTCCTTAACAATACTAAGAATGAGTACTGCAGGTATTTGGAAGCCTAAGTTGCGTATAGAAAAACAAAATGGCAATCAATCACAAACCAAAACCACTTTGCTAAAATGGTGTCTCGATGGGACTCGAGGGGGAACAATAAGATATTAGCAATCAAGAATATGGAACTGCGAGAGTCACACCTGCCTATTGACAAGTACAATGTCACCATCTTGAAGATGCCGATATACAATCTTGCTTTCAAATTCACAATTAGGATCTCTCCCTGGCTGACAAATCGATCCTCTGGATGCAGGTAACCTCTTAGCAAATGCACGGCGTTTGGCAGGGGCTGCCTGTAACTTATACATGCCATCTTTGTCCCTGTAATGTGTTGCACCTGGATGGATATCAGCACCATTACTTATAGCTTCTTGGAGTTTTTTGGTATTCCAGGGTGTTACTTTCTGCAGAGAAAAAGATTAACAATGTCAAAAGCTGGAAAATCCTGCAAGTCAACCATTCAAAGATAAAAGGTGCTTGGACAGAGCAACAAAAAATTATTCATTTAGAGAACAATATTTGAACGAGGAAAAATAAATTATTCTGATATAAAGCTGTTTCAGCATTTGTTGTTCTTATCTGTAGCATCTTCAAGAGAAGTCTAGGAATAGTGTGGTCTATAAATTAAATAATAAATCACAACACAAGCTATCAAACCACAATGAAAGATCCAGTTTACCATGTATATCAGTACAAGTACACCTGTTGATGAAGTCATTATAAAGGAACAACTCGTCTAAGTACAACAATAGACATGCTGTATTCAGGGAGGTGCAGGTATTGGTGATAGAAGGCATGCATCTATTATGATAGACTACTATGACTATGAGTATCTTTTGTGTTATTCTCTCTCAAAAAAAAAAAAAAAAAAGTATCTTTGTGTTAACTTCAACCATCCCCATGTGCCAAAGAATTGAAGATCGGGCCTTGTTGATCCAAATGATTTCCACAAAGCCACGTGGAAATGGAATTTATTGCCATGTGATGTCTTGTGTATTTTTTACTTTTGTGGTTTGCCTGTTCTCATTCTGGTTGTAATAGGACATCTAGTTGTAGCAGTTTTTCCTTTTCCAACAGGTACTGTTAGAGTATATGTGTTTGCCTTGATTGTAGGCATGGTGCCTGGTCACCATTGACCAAGAGTGCAGAGCCTCATATAGAGTGTGAGTGCGTGAGTGACTGTAGGCATGGAGACCTGGCATGGTTGGCCAGGATTGTTCCATGCCTACTATATATTCTTGCTCACGTTGTGTTCTGAATATCAATCACAATCACGTTCACTCTCAGGAACAAAACCTGAATCAGGTCTGTCCCTTAGTTGGGAACTTGTCCAGAAAGTTATGCTTGTTGGACTAGAGAATGATTTCTATACAATGATGCTGCTCTCTCCTCCCCATACGGCCAGACTTTCCTCCTTGCCACATGCAGATCCACTGACCTGCATGCAGATCCGCTCGCCGCTGCTGTACCCCGGCGCTTGGAGACCAACCTGCAAACCCACGTGGAGGACACAAGATCCGCGCAAGAGGGACCTTGCTCCCTCCGCATTCAGGCCGAGCTCGGTAGAGCACAGGGACCTTGCTCTCTCCTCCACCTGCCCCAGCGCCCTTCCGAGGACGGCGGATAGACGAGAGAGAGAGGGAGAGGAAGAGGAAGAAGTGCTTTTTAATCTGAAGGAGCGGGTCCGATCTAGAGACTCGGGTTCTATATCGTACCGAGGCCCAGTGTGTAGACTCAGGTTTAAAAACTATTGAACCAGCTTCAACCCCTCCACTGCGGACGCTCTAATACTTCCAATTTGTTCAAATGAGCATGCATTTCACTTGACGGGCTAGAAACCTTACAGAATTTGCATCCATAGAGAGATCATCCATTTCAATATTGGCTAAACCCTTTTCCAGCTAATGCCCAACAGGTGCACCTGCCGCCTGAATGGTACACTCTGAACAATCAGATGTTCAAGATCAGTTGTATCCAGACTTCAGTGCCAGGTAGCATGTCCAGTCTATCAGGTACTACCTGAATGGGGTGAATACAAAGAACCGGTACCGGTGTTCATCAGGCACTGAAAAATTCTGAAGGTCCAGACAGGCTGATTTTGCGGGTAACTGCTGTCCCAACCATAAAATGTTAGATTCCATACTTGTCATGTCATGTAGACACTAGAAATATACTCCCTCCATCCATATATCTCCAGCGCATTAGCAAAATCCTTTTATCCAAATATCTCCGCCGTGGTGAAGGCTGGACCACGCTGCTCGGGGGATTACGCTGCACGAGGGAAACGGCGCGCTGGGATTACGACGTCAATTGGGATTTCGGTGGAAACTAAACCGACGCTGAGCTGGAAACGAAAATTACGGGAGATAATGAAATTTTCTTGGCCGCTGGCCTCCTTGGTCTTTTAAGCATGAGGGGAATACGCTGGAGATATATGGATGGAGGGAGTAACAAACTATATTCCCAATGGATAATTTATTCAAAATGACAATCCAGACGAAAAATTTGGATCTTGTGCCAACCTGGTTTCTTGCATGACAATCCAGACGAAAATTTGGATCACAAGATAAAAAAAAAATATTTGTTTTTCTTGTTAGGTAATACCATAATAAATAGTGCTGCTAGAGTAGCAGTGCACAACATAAAGTAGCAAAATAGCAAATCTGATACCTCTGCTCTCTCAATAGCAGCAAATTAGACTCCAGTGAGACCATTCAAGCAGTCTTTCGTCTCATTCTAATTGCAGTCTATCAGCTGTAAAAACAAAGATGGACTTATGCACCCATAGCAGCCAAAAATGGCAACCAACCAGCGCAGAGGAGAGTAGAGGAAGCAGAGCAGAGGAAGCACCAACCAGAGCAGAGCAGAATAGAAGAAGCAGCAGAGCAGAGGAGGATGGGGAGGAAGAGCCGAGCCACAGTAAACAGGAGGAAAAGGAAGAACAGAAGGAGAGAGCACTGCCGCTGCCGCCAGATTTCAGGTCTGTCGGATCCCCTCTCCCTCTCCCCTCCCTTTCCCACTCCTCTCAACTGGGCGCAAGTCAGATGAGAAGACTTCTCCGGGAGGTGTACATGTGCTTCCCCTGCGCGAGCTGCTCCCTCCTTTCCCCCGCGCACAGCTCAATCCTTTTCCCCGCGCGAAGCATCGGGCTGCTCTTTCCCTCGTGTCTCTTCCGTCAAGCAGCATCCGCCTCAGCTAATCCGACGCCTAGGTGACGACTTTGGGCCGCTGCCACCACGCCACAATTCAAAAACCACCCAAACAACAAGGCGGTGCCTCAATAACCTTGATGTATCCGGTATTAATAGATTAGATTAAGATACTATGAAAGGGTTAAGGCATGTCATGGTTAAAAAGAGATCGGAAGGATCTATTGGTCAAGGCAATTTATTATAATAAAAGGGGGGTTGCAGGGGCCAAGGCCAGTCAGAACACAAGCATAAACAAAGCTGTTCCAAATTGAATCATACAGGATGATGAACAAGAGTAGATCAATGCATAGAGCACATACCTCTGGATATGTCAACCGTGTCGCAAAAAAACAGGAGGAATGCCAATTTCATTAACAGCCAAGCACGGATCTGGAGATATAACAGATCGGCATGCATAATTAACCCTCTTCCCCATCATCTTCTGTCAAGAATTCCTTCTTTTCTTTTCCAATAGTTGTCGTATTCCATGAGCATTCTTCTCGCTTCTTGCTGTTTTTGTCAAGATGAACATTTAGCCATCACCCTTTTATAGTGGGGGTAGATAAAACAAACAAAGAACTCAAGGTAATGAACAACTATTAGTAGAGATGATATTATAAACCTAAATCTTCCCAAGAACAACTGCACACTAAACAAATACAAATTTATTTTCAAAGCTGCTCGCAAATTAATAATTCAAACCAGCACACAAACAAAGATAGTTACTAGAGGTCATATTATACTAGACCTAAACATTCCCAAGACAACTCCATATTAAATTAACAGTTTTTTTTTTATGAACAGAAATTTATTTTCAAAGCAGCTCACAAACAAACCAACAGCACAAAGAGATAATGTGTAGGGACATATTAAGCCTAACCTAACCCTTCACACGAAAAAGAAAGAACAACTACATCTTAAATGAATCCAAACTTATTTTAAAGCAGCTCTCAAATTGACATTTTCAATCAAAAGTGCACTTATAACCGTCAAAAATACCATGAAGCTGAGGACTGAGACGGTCCATTGGCAAATAATAGCAAGGGCCACTACCAACCACAATTAAAAAAAAAAAAAAAACAAGATGGAGAATTGTGCACTAGTCCCAGAAGTTGCATGGTTGTCACTATTCAGAATCAAACATGGGCTATTATACTGATATACACTATTTTCATTTACTCCTCCACTGATTAATGTAACTAACATGGTTAGATTAGGTCATCAAAGATCAGTCAACCAAATATTTTGTCTTCATATATATTATTATTATTATCTACAGTGAGACTTGCAAACAACACTCCAGTAGTGTAGCAGTAAGATCCCCAGTTGAGGGGCACACCAGATAGTCGTGATGGCAACAAAACAAATGGCCATCGCACTGGTGGTAGCAAATCTGCAAAGGGAGCAGGAGACACTACGAGGGGAATGAAAGGCGGCGGCAGCTGCTAGCTGCATGCCTGAATACAGGGCAACTGGTAAGATATATTTTGTTGGACTGAGTGGTGCAATTTTTTTTCCACAGGAGAGCTGTTTATCATTATATGTTAAGGAAGAAAAAGAGGTAAGACCCTGATATACAACACACAGGAGCATCTCTCCTTTATCCCTCTCCTTTTAACACATTTCATTATGGATTTTTCACATATAGATTACGCTCGGTTTGGATCCATGTTGCTAATAGCTAGGAACCGAAATTAGCAAGCCTGGAATCAAACATGCCACTTACTAACAGGTGTACTAGCTAGTAGATACTAGCAAAAAAAAAAGCAAGGTAGATGTTGCTATGTGCCAATTTTAGCAGGATATAAACAAGGCCTAGTTAATGATGTGACCCACAGCTGGTTGAGCCTGGTCACCTGGGGATCGTCCAGCACGTCCAGGATGATTTTTTTTAATGGTACAGAAGGGGAAGCCCACACTGTAAGCTGTTATCATAATAAAATAAAAAGAAGCTGTACAAAGCACACAACTGCACAAGCAAACAACCAACAACAAAATCTAGAAGCCTAAGATAGGCAATGAAACTAGGCTAGGGAATCTATACAAAATAAGAAAGAAGGACGCTTAGCATCACAGATCCTATGGACCTGAAGTCGAGCTTCCTCACTAAAGCTGATTAGTCGTCGCCCAGGGCGATTAATCAACCCAGGACGAGTCCCCTGGTCGCCCCGGTCGCCCCCTACATGTGGGAGCTGATATACATAGATATAAATTATTATATAATTATTTCTGGAGATTTAGCCTTCCTCTTGGGATCTTTGGCTTCAGCAGCCATTTCTGGAGACAGGTTTGCTAGGAGGGCCTTCTCCAGAAATGATTCCGTTTCTGGAGACCGTCCAGGACGACATTACTAACGATTAATCGCAATAATAAATGATTGCACACATTGTGTGATATGAATTTATTTGCTTTTCTCATTAAAATATCATAAAAAAATATAAATAAACATATAATAGACAAATCCACACATCCTATTTTATATTTGCCGAATCAGACACCCACACCCAAGTCAGACACCAACACCTGCACTCATATCACGTCACCAGTTCAAATCATTATGGAAAGAATACATCCTTACCAAGGCCTTTGCTACTATCATATAACACATTTACACTTCGTTGCAGATCCATCCATCTTCAAGAACATCCATATGGTTTGAACATGCATTGTTATGCTGTAGCGCAAGATTGGTTTCTTGCACTTTACTTAGCAGAACACTTTGAGGATGCTCCATAATCTACAACAGAAAAAACCTAAAGTGGTCAGCTTTAGAACAAAATTCAGTCAGATGACTGAGATACTTACTCCAAGACTAGAGCTAGTTGATGGGCGGAATCTATTTGGTGCCACAAGGAGATTATTCAAGAAAAACATTTCATAGCCCCTTCTCTTTTCTGATTCACTTGACATATTCTTCTGGAAGTCACAAAGTAACATGCAGAACCTGGCTTCATGTTTCCACAAATCCTTGAGAATAGATTCAACCTGAAGAAATTGAGTAATAAAATGCTTAGCGGTCTGCTTCCAAAGCTTGCATTTCCCTCTTAAACTCAAGAAGCAATAAAACATACCTCGGTAGGCAATAGATGCTTCTTTCCTGATGATGCTACCATTTCTTTAATTGTATCATCAGAAAGATGTCTAACTTCATTGATTGATCCTTTGGACACCATTCCAGGTGAAGTTGGCTCTTCATCAAGACCAGAACTGCCTGTTTCGCCTGAGTTGTGAGCATCACCATCTCCCTTGAGTTTGAAACCAGCAATTGCATTTGCTCTTACAGCAGAAGCACCTGTATCCTACAAATCAAAAGATGCAATCACATGCAATGAAAACTAAGATGCAGCAAATGCTTTCCCATTAAGAATTTGAATGGACAATATGGTATGAAGATTAAAACCCAACTCAAAATATAGATATAGTTAATAAAGTTCTTCCTGCATGTATATTGTCTAGAAGTTTTAGGGGATTTCATGTGAGTACTTGCAACAGTTATGGCATCATGAGAATCCACGATGTGCCACTGAAAAAAGCACACAACGCATAATATCTCTAATTGTGTGTTTGATGGGGCTTGTTCCACATTCCAGTGCAGCATTAGTGGTGTGTGACAACACATGGAATTATGGGGTGGAATCTTAATGTTTATGAGAAGAGCTTACACAAATACTTGCAATGGAAAATTCAATAACTTTATATTCATGCGTGTCTACATACTTCAATGTATACTAATGTTCATATACTGAAATTTTAACTGTGGTTTTAAAACAATAAAACCAACACTTCCGGGTTTTGTATGCTCAGAGACTGTGATCCAGTCCCGACGAAGATACACAAAATGATTTTGTTTCTTAGTGATAATATAGAGATAAGTTGTGTAACTGCTAAAGAACTTTTGAATGGTTACACAAAACGATTTTGTTTCTTAGTGATAATATAGAGATAAGTTGTGTAACTGCTAAAGAACTTTTGAATGGTTCAGTTTTAAGATTTAAACAGTAGTCTAAATTTCATAAGCGGCAGGTAACTGATGTGTATCTGCCGCAATTTAATCAGAAACGTGTGATTTAAGCAAATATCAAACAAAATTAAGTAAGTCCAATTTGGAATATGTTCACAAAATTTTAAATTAACCACTAAGCACCAACAAAAACTGCTAAAATCAAGTATACCTTGACCAACCAACCAAATATAGGACTCGAGATTGTTGGGCTCTTCATGTCGCATTTTGCACACTTCTTCTGCCTCTTTTTCATTATCTTGGAAAAAAATAGACAAAACCTCTTTCAACTGAATCGATGTCCAGGTTTTCTTGTCTTCCATCTTGGTAATGTTTTCATCTTCCTCAGAAAGATTTGCTTCTTTAACTGAGTCTTCCAAATTTTTAGCACGGACAATATCACCCTTTACTAAAAGTTCAAGTTCATTCACATATCTATCAACCTAATAAAGCGAAATCACAATAAGATTGTGTATTGGCATGCGGAATAGCCCAAGCTGAAAACCCAAGTAGCAAGATGAAATGGACTCACCTGTTCCTTGTTCAGGCGAAACTTGTGACAATGGAAGCATGTGACCTGGAGAAGGTTTTTCAGACTCATAAACAGCAAAGGATTGAATAATGGTTTTGCCAACTCAATATGACCAAAGTGACCAGGGCAACGATCAGAACGCTGACCACAACTCTTGCAGCTGACCATCAAATTTGGACACAGTCAGAAACTAGAGATGCATTTTTTTACACCAATATTCAAATATCCAAGGGGAGCACACCCACAAGGTTCACTTGAATAAAAAAAAAACTGGAAAAAAAACATGAACTCAATTATCAAAACATGTAATAAATGTAATAGTGTCACTTCTATTGGTTGCCAAGACCCATAAAACAGATATATCATACATCACAACCGTATTCCATAGCATAGAGCATGTTCTCCCCAGTGCTGGATGCAAAAACATATATATACATTCTCGTTCCGTATAATGAATTTGTTCAACCAGTCATCAATAACAAATAAGTGAAGAAGTCAAAGAGTCTAAATAAGAATTAATGAAGCTACTATGCCCCTACAAAATGTTGTATATTATCAAGCCACTGTATATCATCAATTTTATGGTCCCAGTTTGCTTCACCAGCGAGAAGTGGAGAGCACATCAGGAGTGTTTGGCTTAATCAAATCCGACCATGTCATAATCTTAGAAGACAGCAACTTCAGATACAGATGGTACTCAGCTTCTTAGATACTGATACATTTTATATATACTGAGGCAAAAGCCATACAGTTTTCATTGGGGGTGAAATATAGAAACTTGTATTAGAACATAAGAAAATTCAATGTCACTTCCTTGTAAATTGATCTCAAGGACTCTGGGCCCAGGATTTCAAAAGTGGGACATGGAACTCACATATCAGTATCATTGATAGGTCCCATTGCAGGGTCCAGTAATCCACCTGTCACAGGAAGGTTTTTGGCATCAAGGCGCTCCGACTTGGTTATCTTTTTAATGCTTATCCTCTTAATTTCATCATCACTATAGAAGCTGAAGTGGAGTGAATCCACTTCCTCTGATGCTGCCTGCTCAAAAATAAATAATGTAACTTCAGCCACTCAACTATTATTAAGAAAGTATAAGCCACAAGAGTACAAAAGACCTTAACGTGGCATCCAAAGCCTACAGAAACTGAAACTAGCAGTTTGCAGATAGTAATTTTAAAAAAGAGTTTCAATTATAATCATAGCTTTTAACGCTGGCGCCTAGGCGGCGACTTGCCGTCCCGGGCGATTTTTGAAGTTGGGCGCCAGGCTCGCCACCACGACCTAGGCGGCGACTTGTCGCCCTTGCATCAGAAGGCGTAGCTTAGGCGCGATTGGGCGTCAAGGTGAACGTTGCGCTAGAGCAGATGCGTGCGCAGGGGTGGGAAACAGGGAGCTAATGCGTGCACGGGTGGGGGCAACCATTGAGAGTTGCGTGCGGCAGGGAAACAAGCGCGGGAGAGTTGCAAGCGGCGGGAAAGAGGCGGGTGAAGCGGAGTATATCCATCCGCCGCGGGAGGGGAGGAAAGAGGCCGCGGCTGAGAGAAGGAAAGTGTCACAGGAGGGAATAGAGAGAGGCTGAGCGAACATGGAGTCCCTGCCAGTGGAACGTCTCCTCCTTCTAACTGCTCCCTCCCCGTCTACACCATCGATCTGCAAATCTTTCCTCTTCTTCGACGATTCCTCCCTGATTTGTGTTTCCATGTCCGCTGGTCTGCAAGCTAACGTCACACAGGTACTAGGACATCCTTGATTAGTATCGGAAAATTGGGATGAAAAAAAATCTCCATACTTTGTCGATACGTCGCGATACACCTCCGATACTCCCGAGCCCTACACATACCATCCAATCTATCTAGGAAAACCAAATAAGACAACAGCTAGGAACATAAGTACAGCAGATGTTGACGGTGGTAGCCATAACTCCGGCAGCACATGAATATAGAATTTGTTAGACCATTGAACATTAGTAGTTTGTATGACCAGCTGCGCTAGTTCTCTTTTGTTGTTTTCTATTACTATTAAATATATATTATACATATATAAATTAGTAATCTTTCTTGCCATATCGGGCGCATCTTGATTTTGAAGAAAAAAAGTATCGCCATATCCGTATCGGCGTATCGGTATCCCGTATTGGTGCAATGTACACACATCATATCTAGTGAAGAACACATATGGGTCTACCTACATAATGGTTGACTAAAATTTGGTTTGTTTATCAGTCACGTTTTTTTATCACCTAATCTAAATCTAATGGTCCAGATCATGTGTATTTTTGTCCTTTTCTTAACCACTCCATTTGACGCAATACTGCTGACCAGGGAGATCCAGTAAAGGGGCATGGGTGTACACCCAAAATTTTTGCAAAAACTTCGAAGTTAGGAGTCTTGTCAAATAGCTAAATAGCTTTTTTTTTTTCTTGATCGGGTCTTTTACCCATTTTTTCATTAAGAGGAAAGGCCTAAAGTAAGGCGGGTAACCCAGCCCCAGCCCAACGCTCCCCGCCGGTCGCCGCCGGAGGTGTAGAGGGTGGAGGGAGAAGGCGGATGTGCGAGGGTGAGAGAGAGAGGGTCCGAGCGGGCCGCGGTTTTGGAGGCCGCCACTGGCCGCCGCCATCGCGAGCAGATGGGCGGCGATGGCCGCCGGAAAGGAAGGCCGGGAGGAGGCTTGCTTGGGCGGCGGCGAGGGCGAACCCGAGTCGCCCTGTCGAGGACGTTCGGGGGTGGGAAGCTCTGTAGTTGTGCTCAGCTTCGCACAACACAAGAGAAGGGAAGAGAAGGGGTGGGGGTGGGAGTACCTGGTGGTTGCTCATCGCCGGCGAAGAGAAGAAACCAAGGAAAGCCTCAGCGCCTGGCCTCGGGCGGCGGTGGCGGCGGCGGCCCAACAGTTGTCTGAGTAGCAGCGAGAGGGGAAGAGGGATGCCGCGGACGGAAGGGGTTTAGGGTTTATGGTTATGATGCATCGACGGTGGAAAAAAACGCACGTTTCGTGGGCCTTTTTTTAAATGTCTGTTTCTTATTTTTATTTTTATGGGAAATATGTCCCGCAAGGCGTTCTTCTGAGACATTCAGTTTGTTGTCAAGACCATGAAGCTTGAGATTTATTCATCAATCGTATCATGCATTTTATTTCATCTTGTAGGTGTCGACTTTTATAATATGTCCGCACACGCCCTACCAACATTTGTATAAGCCGTATGTACACGAGAGTAATCAAATCCGCGGCGTTGTATCGAGATGAACATTTTTATTATTTAGTATTTGTTCCAATAGCAAATGTGTATGTACGTTGGAATAGATATCGTGTGGTCATCTAAAGTTAGCTATCTTTATTGGTATAATTGGGACAACCATATTTTTAGTAATATATCAAATCCTATAATAAATACAGATCTAATAAAATATTAACCCCTACATGGCAGTGAATTAGATATTGATGTATTAAAGTGAGTATTATGTCCATCTAAACATCGACAAATAGGAAAGGCAAATCACACATCACACACACAAGTCGCAACGCGGACACGGAGATAATTTTATGTAAATAAAAGTATCTCCCGATCAAGACATCACACACACAAGTCGAAACGCGGACACGGAGATAATTTATGTAAATAAAAGTATCTCCCGATCAAGACATTTTTGTTCCTTTATTTCTTTTTGAGTAAGCACTTATTTTCTAGAGAGTTTTTTGCGCATCCATGGCCGCCGCCATGGTAAAACCGTAAAAGTGCTTGGCGTGCGTCATTTTCCGTTGCCCAATCATGCAGTGTCAGGATGCCGTGTAGGAAGAAGGGAGTGGAAGTCGTTTGTCTGACCTCCCCGATCTCTCCCGTATAACCGCAGGTGGGGGCACTGCCGCACTGGAGCACCTCTCGACCAAACGCAAATCGTGTCTGGCCTTGTCGCCAGGACACATTTTTTTTGAGAAACCCTGATTTATTTCAAAAATTACTAAGGGCTGGTTTAGATGGCAAAACTTTAACAAAAGAAATCGCTTTCAACTCCCCGTACTCACTCCTATAAAGACGTTTCGTTTGTTTGTGGTAAATATTATACTACCATAGGGTAAATAGCTCAAAAAGATTCGCCTCGTGATGTACAAATGTAATCGTAATTAGTTTTTTTTACCTACATTTACTACTTCGAACATATATCTTTTGGTGTATTTATCATGATCCGATGGGGAGGGAGTGGAAAAGGTAGCAAATTTTTGGCAAAAAATTGCCATCTAAACGAGCCCTAAGGCTCTCCACCTTTTCTTTCTCTTAAGTATTTTATATTTGGAACCTTGTATTTTTTTTTTTTTCTTTCTTTTCACCCGCTCCTAATCTGTGTATTGACGGGAGAAGAGGGAGATCGAGTCCGGCTGCACAGGGGGTGACCGAGTCGGGCTATTATTGGCGGAAGAAAATAGCGGTGGAAAAAAGTGACAGAAATTTAAAGTATGAAAATTTATGCCAATTTTTTCACCATGGTTTTCTTTTCGCCTCAAATCCATCACGCCAAGAGATCGGTCAGTTGGGACTCTTCCTCCCGTACGGCTCTTTTTTCTTCCGCCCGTGCCCAGTCACCGGCTCCGTCTCGAATACGGGTACCACCGGACAAAATAGAGATTAGAAAGGGGGCTGAGGAGTACCACGCCACGCCTGCAGCCTGTGCGTCCGGATCCCACGCGTTGCTGCCGGGCGCCAGCGGCGAGAGTTCTCCGTGTGTTGCTGGTATGCAACTGCTTCGTCCGCCCGCAGGCATCAGCACGGGCGCGAGAGGAACCTTGTATTTTTTTTTTTTTTCTTTCTTTTCACCCGCTCCTAATCTGTGTATTGACGGGAGAAGAGGGAGATCGAGTCCGGCTGCACAGGGGATGACCGAGTCGGGCTATTATTGGCGGAAGAAAATAGCGGTGGAAAAAAAAAGTGGCGAAAATTTTCTCTTTTTATTAATAGGTATAGATTTACAAAAAAAAGTCTTTCACGCATACAATAATTTGGCCAAAAAATTCCACCAAATTTACGTTCATGATACATCTAAGTTTAACCATGCGCAGGGCGCTACTACCACTCCAACTTATGTGTCGTTTGACTGACGAGGCGAACGACGCAGGCAGCATGACCCCTTTTTCAGCCATTTTATACCATCCGATGGACCGACGAGGCCATGGACACGCCAACAACCCCTCAACACCAATACACATGCATGGAGACATGGAGTGAAGATCGATGAAGACAATCACAACAACTTAATCGAGAGGTACTCAGTAAGCCTAACTCATGGGGGTAATTAACTAGGCGCCTTTTGAGACCTTAGGAACCATAAATACTACAATCGCCTTTGTGCCGAATAGCGCTAGCAGGCTACCTATGGAGCGCACATGTATCAAGAACCTACGTTTGTATTTTCAATAAATATGAATAAAAATGTGTTCTCGTTCTTTTTGTTTCTTACAGGCATGCCCGCACTTTTTCCAACACGAGAAGTTGCTCGAGGCGAATTTTTTTGGTGTCCAAACAAATTGGAAGCCCAGTGGGGCATGGTTCTCCTTCCATCTTTGTTGTGCATCAATGGTCGTCGTCCTCTCATTATTGTGTCTTCTTCAATATACATGGTCACAACGGTGCTATTTTGGATGTCTCTTCTGGTGGTTTGAGACTCCTCATATGATAGCCCAATAATTTTTCTTTGGGTAGTTATTATTCCTACCCAGTTTGTTTTCTTTTTTTATATTCTTTGTGCAAGGACCGAGGTGGATGCTTGTGCTTTGGACAAAGTTGAGAGATCCATCTCCACGCCGACAAGGTCAAGGTCCATCTCCGCGCTGGGGCAATTTTGCTTGCCATCTCTATTAGATGGATATAAGGCGAACGGAATGACTCTAGGAGCATTTTCTATTACTGCCAGAATCCAACGGAATCCAACAGCGCAACAAAATGACTCTAAGAGCATATCGGGGGCACCTAAGCTCACCCTTACTTGAAGTACTAGTGCTTAGCTTTGTGTGTCCTTGCAATAGAAACAGTTAGGAGCTCAAGCTAGGCTTGTCACCTCACTCTTCTTGTGTAGGATCTTTTGTGAGGTGATTTAGAGTCATAGATAGAGGGGTGAAGTCTTGACTAGACTGATAAGTTTAATTCTGCATTAGTTTCGGTTAGCCGGTGCGATTAGTTTTAGAAAGAACTATTCACCCTCCCCCCTAGTCCACCATCTCGACCCTTCAACATGCCTTGGTGTATGCATGAAGACTCTATTGGGAGGCGACTTGTTCACGACACAAGAAATAAGTCCTCATAATAGTAGCAAGACTCAAACCTCGCGGGACGGCGAGTTCATCAACTTTGGTGCTGATCTAGTGGCACCATGGTGGAGAACACCCGACTACATAAAGTCACATGGCAGTGGGTCCGGTTGATGTTTACAAAACAAGGGTGCTACCTACTGCAAACGGGTGGCGCTAAGGCTAGTCTCAATGAGGTTTCACGGGCATTTCGTGCACATTAAATAGGATGTCACATCAACAGAAATTCACTTTTTGTATGAAACTTTGAGGAGAGAGAAGGAAAATGTTTCACCATGGCGAAACCCTTAAGTATCGTTTCCCAACCGTTGGAAACAAGTAGAAATCCTCATTGAGACAAAAATAGCATTTCACCATGAAACTGTGCAATGAAACCATACAATAAGAGAGAGGCCCCGGGACCCGTCAGCCTATGAAACTGTGCAATGAAACTATGCATTGAGGGAGAGACCTATTTCATGCCAAAATTTCACATCTTATAAACCGGAAGGTGAAACGCTCCATTGAGACGGGCCTAATGATGATTGAGACGGAGCCACAAGAGCGACATGACGCTGAACCCGTCGCCGTGCATGAAGACAATGGCGAGATGGTTTGGCCATGATCATGTTGTGGTTGTGCCATCAAAGATTTCAACGTCATCACGGTTGCTGGTTAACGGCCATCAGCCACGAGCTCAAAGAAAGAGGTGTCCATGTCTCGAAATGTGATCGTGCAAGCATATATATGGATGCACATGCACGTACATGCACGGTATAGCCACTGGCCCACTGTGCACCAAGGGCGCGTTTGATATAGAGCTTTTAGGTGGCCTGAGCCCTTGGGATGCAGCTTGATCGTTTGATATCGTTTCACTGTACCTCGGCCAGTCCCCCGCGATGCAAAACTCCCTCTCTCTCTCTCTCTCTCTCTCTCTCTCTCTCTCTCTCTCTCTCTCTCTCTCCCCTGCATCCCAAAAACGCTCTCCACCTCCATTCTTTGGGAGCCAGGGCTCGCTCCGAAGCTCTCATGGGTGATTTCTTCGCGACGGCGGTGGCTCCCGCGGGCTCGAGCATGCTCACGCGCCAACCTAAAACTTCCTCCTAAAGATCTCTAGTTTGGTTTTGGATAATTAGTGACACCTAAGGACTAATCTCTCGATGCTAAGTGTTTGACTAGGATGGAGATTGGCCGTGCCAAAGTTGGAACATGGTGGTCATGATGGATGGATCGAGGTGATCCAAATGGTGATCAAATGTTCAACCTTGGTGGAGTTTGAAAATCAAATGGGCTCAAGGCAAAGGTATAACCATAGGGCCGTTTGATTTTGCACTCAAGACACCATAGAGGGTGTGAGTGGTTTAGGATCGATAAGTCATACTATAAAGAGGAGAAACTTATCGTACACATCGGTCCTCATGTGCCTCTAGGTTCAAAATTCATATGCATGCATTCTAATCTAGAGAGCTAACTTCGCACTTGGAGAAAATGTTTTTGAAAAGCTAACACATGGTGTTGGGGTGTTCTTCGATGTGTTGGTAACTTGTATCAAGTGGCGAAAGTTGGACAAATGCGAAGGCAACGACGTTGCGATTGAAAAGAGGTTTTTGGCAAACCCCTGACCGTCCGAGTCTCTAGGGCGGACAGTCCGCGGGCTAATTTCGTGGAGACAACATGGTGCTAGAACTTGCCGGGCCGTGCATTGGAAGCGAGAGGGCGGACCGTCCCGCCAAAGATATTTTGCCGCATGCCAGGTGTTGCTAATGTTTCTACTCGGGTCGCGCTGTTTCAGCGGTGGACAGCCCGGCCATGGTTGGCGGACTATCCGCAAGTCTTTCTCGACCAGCAAGTAGAATCTCTACCCGCTACGCTCCCCCGGGCCGCGTAGTCAACGGCGGACCGTTGACGGTAGTTATTGTCAACTTTTACTATAAAATAATAGAACATATGAGGACAAGCTAGAATAAATAAAAGATAGGGTTTAAACTAATGATTTCCACAAGTTTTGTACGCACTCAGTTTTACAGGTGAACTCTGGAAAACCCCGAAAAATCAGAGAGAAAAGAGGAGAAATCAAGATACCGAAGAAAAGGATCAAATCAGGGCGATTGGTATAAATTCTAGGGGTCTACATGTAAAGAGAAGACACCTCGCCAAGGCTAGGGCTGACACCCTTCCAGGTGGGGCCGGGCGGCACAAGGGGGTGCTGCGCGGCACCTCCCAGTGGAGCCACGTGTCCATCTTCTGGAAGCTTCCTACAACCGACCTATGGAGTTGATCTAGTCCGTCCAATCAAGTTGGTTTGATCCAAGGGCCGAGATTCATCCTATGGGGTTATAAAAGAAGGGGTAGGGCTATCCCCTCAAACCTTGCAAGGTCACACAAACCTATGCACTAGTACTTCAAACAAGAGGAGCTCCTACACAATTCTAGTAAGCAAAAGCACAAAGCCCCTAAGCTCACTAGATGCACAATTAACACGGCAACACACGCTCCTCCCGAGCACCGCACAATCTCCCTTGCGTGCTTCAATGGAGTCTCTTGCCACCAAGCCGCCTAGGAGGTGGCAACCTCCAAGAGTAACAAGCACACCGGCTTGCAACACGATCACCTAGTGCCACACGATGCAATATCTTAAAGCAATCGCACTATAATCACTCCTCACTTCGATTTGGATGAACACTATCAATCTCAAGTGAGTGGGAGGGCTCTTTAGCACCACTATGCAAGCCACCAAGGCCCAAGTGTGCTAACCAACCGGCCAAGCCCGAGCAAGAGGGTATTTATAAACCTCCTCGAAAACTAGCCGTTGGAGGCTGAAAAGCGATCACTTTTGCATGCGCCGGACGAGCCAATCGCGACGCTGCCGCACGCCGGCGCGTTCATGGGCTGCGCCGACACCGAAATGCACGCGCCCGACGCCGCCAATAGCGCGTCTGGCGCGCCAGCGCCGTTCACGGCCACGCGCACCCGACCGATTGGAGCGTCGCGCGCAGCGCCGCGCGGTCCGGCGCGCTAGCCCGCCGCACGCCGCGTGAAGGAATATGGGATCGCTACGCCAGCCGTAAAACGAAAATTTCTACCCATAAACCAAGGATCTACCGCTAGTTATAGATCACGGGATTACCACTAGACGCGCAGGTGCGCCGAAGCGCCGACCCGACGTAGATGTACGCCGCGCAAAGAAGCCGTCGCGCTTCGTGATCGTCCCATCACGCCACGCGTCCTCCTCGCGGCGTTCGCCCCCTGTGCTCCGGCGATGCAAAGACTCCTCCGAGGTATCCCACACGCATGGGGAGGAAGCGATGCGCCTCCCGACCGCTAGGTCCGCGAGGTGCAAGAGGCGAGGGCGTGGGCGGCGGCGGGCCGCCGCCAAAGTGGCATGGCTTAGATTAGGTCACGGCCCCGCGCCCACCTCTCATATATATAGGCGCCGCTAACAGCTCCCCGAGCCGGAGGCCCATTAGTAACCCTAAGCCTCGCCTAATTGGATCAAATCCGAATTATGCCTTCTTCCCCTTAAGCGTGCGACCCTATGGGCTCACGCGCACACATAGACATGGCCCGAGTACACCTACTCGGCCAATAGTTGACGGTCTCTAGCAAGACGTGCCAACTCCCATGTGTACGCAATGATCATATCGACGAACCACCACAAACCATATACTCGTCATTCCCTTGCCACACGATATTTGGTCCACCTCGTGGGTTAACACTTAACCCAAGCACGGCCATGCATTTCTTGATCCAATCAATCGAGTGGTCCAGCTTATATCTCTCTCTCATGGAGAGGGGCAATTCCATCTTGATTGACTATGTCTCACAAAGATGTTTCCCGACAAACCCGAAGACCACCTTTATAGCTACCCAATTACGGAGTAACGCTTGATAGTCCCGGCAGGTCGCTTCACATCTTGAGTACATACGACAATCACAGGTCTAAGGACATAACGTATATGATGTATAAAGAGATAATAATAACATCTCATGTCGGGTCAATCCAAAATTTCCATGTCATACATGTGCCCACACTATTAGTTTGACATCTCCATGTCTATGACTTGTGAAACATAGTCATCAACTAATACGTGTGCTGATCTAATATTCATGTGTGTTCTCACATGAACTCCGATCGAGGACAATTATTGAATAACCAAACAAGTAAAAAGAGTTTCACAAACAATTCACATAATTGCCGATCAATACAAGTTGTCTTTAATGGATATTCATGAACACATAATATATCATGGATACATATGAAGGAATACAAATCATCTTTATGATTAGCTCTAGGGCATATTCCCAACACGCCGGACGCGCCAACCGCTAGTCTCATCGTCCGACGCTCCCGTTTTCAGCAGGACCAATGCCCGATCGGATGAGCATAACTCTTTGATCCGAACTCTATTTTCGATGATCTTACACTCTATGGAAAACTTACTCGAGGGCTACACAACCCACATGGTTAATTTATCCAAATAACAATGGACCAAGCAGAATTCCACTCCAAGAGCAGTCCTAGTGTCCGAGAAAAACACTAAAATAACTTATTCTTTGTAAATGTGCCAACACCACCAAGTGTACATCACCATGTGCATGTGTGTTAGCATTTTCACAAACATTTTTCAAAGGATTTTCTCTTGTTCTCACCCCCCGCTACTCGATCCTAACACATCGCAAAAAGTTAGATCGCTCAAGTGACACTAGATGACCAATATGCAAACAAGTTTGCCCTCTTGATAGTACAAATCATCTATCCTAAACCCGGTCATAAACTTCTCTACACACCTATGATCGATGAAATGAAATCCCCTATAGGTTATACCTTTGCCTTGCGCATTTCCATTCCGCTCCATCTCCAAGTGTCGATGCAACACATGCACCAACACGATCAAGAATGATATGATCCACTCCATATCATCACATGACCCTCTTGGTCCATCGATCTTGACTCACTTGCTCTTCACCGCTACGGCGGTTCGTCGGCGCCTAGTCTCGCCTCAAGCTTCACCATCTCGTGGTCCATGACTTCAAAGCCTCGACTAGCCCTTCACTCTTGCAATCGGTCCATCAAGCCACTCATCTTGATCTTCACCACCTTGGTCATATGACTCCATGTCATGTCTCATATGGAATAAAGATCCTTCATTGTGTCATCACATGTGAACTAATCTCCCGTGTATTATGTTAATTACATATTATTAGTTCACCTAATGTTGTCACTCAATTACCAAAAACCACAAGAGACCTTTCACCGGAGGGGACGCCGCCCGTGAAGGCCGAGAGGCGCCGCGAGGGAGGATGTGAGCTTGCCCGCCTGGCCAATTTCGGACATCCCACAACTTTTCTAACTTGGACAAATAAATTAAAAAAATCCACAACTTTTCTTTTTTTGAAAAGTTTTATATTTTTAGCAAAAAGAAAAAGGAGTTACAAAGCTATATATATAACTTATGCGTATAATTTATAAATCTAACTTATACATGATTTATGTGATCTTTAACGTTACAATATATTACACACATAAGTTATACATATGATTTATTACATGGAACACATAACTTACACACATTACAAGTTATGTCTAACTTGTATATATACTCCCTACGTCCCAAAATAGATCTCGTTATGGGAAGCGTGTCAATCATACTTTCTCAACTTTGACTAGTGTCGGCGTTTCGAGGAGCGGCGGGCGCCTGGTGCCGGCAATAAAAGATTTGTAGGTCTGCGTGCCTCCTCCCTCGATGGCGTAGCGCAAGATGGACACGGGACACGGCGGTTTATCCCGGTTCAAAGCCAACGGGGCCCTACGCCCAGCGGTGTGTCACGCCGTGTTAACTCAAGGCCAAAGGTGAGCCCGCGGCAGGGGGTTACAAAAGCGGTCGTGTGGGAGAGAAGCGGTCTCAAGCCCCACGATCGTGGTTACGGTGGTAGTGGTGAGTGGTTTTCTCCGTGTGAAGCGGAGTCGAAGATGGGGTCCAGTCCGAATCGAATTGATTCGAACCCTCTCTAATGAGACATTACTCCCCCTTTTATAGGAGAAGGAGAGAGATAATGTTTACATTGGTGGTTGCCTAGGTGGCTAATTCCCGAGGCTGCACTGTTGCATGTGCGCCGCCGAGGGCGCTGGTTGGTTTGGGCGCGTTGCGACGAAGACACGCGTCCCGATCCGAGGTGGACGTGCGCTCCGGGCGCGCCCGAGGGTTCCCGTGAGGCGTCCCTCACATACCGCATGGCGAGGGCGGTCCCCAAAGGGTTGCCGCCTTGCGTGTCAAGTGCCCGAGGGTCCGGCCCTACGTGGCGTTTTGACGATGTTCGGGAAGTGAACAAAGGTCATCTCGGTTCCGTCGTTAGGGTGGCGTAAAAGACGCCATCGGGTTCAAAGATCGCCCCATCGGTCCGGATTGGGGGAGGCGATTCGCAGGTCGATTTGACTAGGCGTAATCGATGGCACCGGGCGCCTTGCTCACGCGACCGCATTGAATGCGGCGGTTTCCTTCCTCCGGACGGAACCTCCCACGCCCGAGGGCCGGGACCCGAGACGGGCTAGTTTGGGCCGCCCGCCCGAGGATGGAGAGCTGGTCTCCCACTCGGGCGGGGCGGAGTTTTTGCGCCCGAGGGTGGTGAGCTAGGCCTCCTGACGACCGGAGATTTCCCCTGGCCGGTGAGCTAGGCCAGCCTCGGCGACCGAGACGCGAGGTCGAGCCCGAGCCATGGTTTGATCGCGGCCGACGGGAACGCCGTGGGTTTGCCGCTCGGTAGAGGTCTTTGACCTTGTCCTTCGTGAGCGCATTAAGCTCAGGCGTCGTGGTGACTCCATTTGGGCCGCCGTGGGCCGCTCGTGGGCTGCCCGTAGTTATGTAAACGCCGTGGCTCAAAGGGCCCGGTCCATTGTTCGTCGGGGCCGTCCCTCCATACGGGATGATAGCAGATCGGGGTTTACTAGGCCTTGGCAGGCCGGCAAATTCTCATAGTTTGAGAATGTCTCGAGGCCCAATATTTTGGTCCCCCGACAAGTAGCCCCGAGCCCCCGAGCGAGTGAGGACTCGCCCGGGGTTCCCCGCCGCTCCCGCCGCCTTATTGTTTCTCGGGGTGGTTTGCCTACGAGGGTGCGTGCCATGAGCGCACCCGCTGGGTGTAGTTTCCGGGCCTCGAATGGAATGGTGGATTCCTTCGAGGTCTTTTATGTCTCGCATGCCGGCAAGACCGAAAACAGCTCTTAAATTGCGCTTGTTTGTGCGGAGCGTGTTTGTTTTGCGTGGCAGCCCGAGGCCCGCGCTTATGTGCGCAAGGTCGACTCAGCCTCCTCGACTTTGATAATACGCCTCCTCTGTCCGCCTCCCCCGAAAGGGAGGAGGAGGGGAGACACGCCACAATGCCCCGTAGCCGAATGTGCCGTGCTCCGGTGAGCGCTAGCGGGTCCGCTTGCGGGGTGCCCGTGCCCCTGCGGAGCAAGGGTCGGCTATGTGATCCAGATTCACCCCATGAGAACCTCGGGACCGCTAGCGAAATCCCCCCAGGGTTTGGGCGACCAACCCCCCGTCCCCGGCCTCTGTCCCGAGGCCTCCCACGGGATGGGATATCTCTATAAGCAAAGACCCGCGGGCCTTAAACACGCTCGGAAAATCCAGAGCCCTGGGGGCCCGGGTATAGGCCGGTTGTGCATTTCCCTCCCGAGGTCCCCCTGCGGCTCGGGTTATCCCGAGGCGATCGAAAAACCCTCGTGGCCCACTCCAGCAACCTCCGGAACGTAGGGTGTGTCAGCCCGAGGCCCGCTTTTATGTTTCCGCCGGGGACGGGAACCGCCATCGGACCGACTTTTTTTGCCCCCTTAGGGTCGGGCGCCCGGGGTATGGATGGCCGGGACGGTTTACCCCCGACCGGGAGGCGAAGCGTCTCTCCGCGCCGAGGCGGCGTGGCTGCTCAAGTCCGATGGGACGTGGGCCCCGTGGCTTCCTCGTCGGGGGTGGAGATCGAGGGTACCGTCAAGGTGCATTAATACCCTTGACGGTTCCACCGCGCGGCCGAGCCGTTGGATGAGCGGTTTCGTTCCATCGTGGGCCGCCCATTCCGTGAGTCGGTTCGATTGCCCAGGCCGGCGGTTTGCCTTCCCTTCCCTATAAATATGGGGTCGCCGCCGGCGGCGGGTAGTTGCTCCCTTGCTCTTCGCCATCGCCTTCTTGCCTTCTTTGCCGCAAAGAATCGGAGATAGAGATAGTGTGGGAGAGATTAAGGGAGAGATTCACTTGCCTTGCGCCGTGTGATCGGGGTTGCTAGCTGGTTGCCACCCTTCATCTCCCTTTCATCCATGGCGCGGTCGGGTAGTGGTGACGGCGCGAGGGAGGTGCTTGACGCCGAGCCGTGGCCGAGGTCGACGGCGACGAGAGGAGAAACTTCAGCGCTCGGGTCGAGGAGGGGCTCCTCCGTCCCCGTACCGACGAAGAGCGGCCGGAGTGGATTGCTCCAGATTGGGCTGAGGAGGAGCCTAACCCTCGTGACGGCTACGTGGTGAGCCTGATGGATCTTCACCGGCGTGGCTTTGGGATGCCACGGTCGGTTCATCCGGCGATCCTCCACTATTATGAAGTCGAGCTCCACCACCGCCCCCGAACTCGATCTCCCAGGCCGCCATCTTCGTCACCCTCGTGAGGGATTCCCGGGGATCGAGCCGCATTGGGACCTCTCGGTTGTGGTTCTTCAAGGCGGACCTTACTATCGCATCGCTGGTGCGGGGCCAGCCACGGAGGGCATTGCGCGTTGGTGGCTGCGCTTCAAGTCCGCGCGGAGCGCACGAGGCCGAACCGAAGCCGATGGGGTACATCCTATCCAAGCTCACCTCCTCGAACAAGGGGTGGCAGATCGGTGGTTCTACCTCCGCAACGATGGGAACGCGCTCCCCGCGCACACCGGCGCGGGTCCTCAAGCACGCCCGCGAAGTGGAACCGGGCCCCCTCGAGGATCACCATCGGTTGGAAGGCTTGAGGCAGCGGTCCTACGGCCCGGGAAGGATGTCAATGCCGCCGCCGTGGGTCGCCGCCTTTCATCGGCGCCGGTTGCCGCCGATGGAACGCCCCTTGCTTATGTGCAAGATGGCGCCCGGGCGCCGGTCTTGACGCATGCGGATGTCGCCTTCGCTTCCACCGATGGCCCGGCCAAGAGGGTGAGGGATGCGTTGGGGTCCAACACCCCGACACCTATCCCCGAGATCCCCATGCGTCCCGACCGAGGGTATATCTCCCCCGTACGCACTTCGGCCGATTGTCCTTGCGTTGCCGGTGCATTGTCACCATGGCGGTTCTCACTTTTTCCTCCTCGCAGGTCGCTTCGACTACCGTGACTCCCTTCCTCCCGCAGCCCGATTTGGACGCCGACCGCCGGGCCGCGAACCGCGCGCGAACGAGCCGCAGAGGGCCTGTGCAATCAAGAAGGAGGAGAAGAAGAAGAGGAACGTGGCTCGCGAGAAGCGCCGGCCGAAAGCAACGGAAGCGGGCGAAGTCGCCCGATTCCTCGACCACCGAGGAGGACGACAACCCGGAGGATGAGTTCTATGTGAACTCGCCCGATGACGACGCGGCAGCTCTGATAGACCGAGCCATGGGGTTCCGCACCCGGCCGGGGCTCCAAAGACGAGCCCGAGCCCGAGCCCGAGACGCCGGGAACGGCCGGCACCCGCACGCCCGGGAGGGTTCCTCCGCCGAGTCCTCGTGACCATTGGTGTTGGTCACGCCGGCACCTCGGCGTCAGCAGGTGAGGCCCAAGAGAAGAACCGACGCCTCCCGCCACGAGTACCTCGGCGTCGCAGCACGGTTCGGGGGGCGTGCCAACACCCCGCCCGATCCAGCCCCATCGCACGAAGGCACGGCGGGCGCGCGGATGTGACGCCGAGGTCACAGCCGCTCGAAGCCTCGTCGACCGAGGGCGATCCCCGAGGCCGTGGAGTTTCTTTTTTTTTTGCAATCTTGATTTTCTTCCGGCGTATGGTTGTCTTGTTTTGACGTGCGTTTGACTTTAGGAAACCGGGGCCGCTTCGTTGCTTCCGCATCCCAAGAAGGCCCTAAAGGCTAGTGCACAGCCCCTCCCCGCCCTGGCCGCAGAGCCTGGTCGTCCGGAAAAAAGATGCCTCACGGCCCTGCGTCGAGTCCTCCCCGTGGACGCCAGCCCCGAGCCCTGTGGGGGTTGGTCCCCGACCCGTCCGCCGAGGCCGCGCCCGAGGCGGCACAGCCCGTGGTGCCGACGGGCGGTTGGTCGCCCGGCACCGATGGTGATCGACACGAGAGCTCGGTCGCCCACGGACACCCGCCCCGGTGCGAGCAAGTGGCTCCGCCCGAAGGAGGTCATGCCGCCGCCCACCCCGAGGAGGTGATCCCCTTTGTTCGGGAGTTCTCACAAGAGGAGCTCTTCGACGGCGGAGACACGCAAGTCTCGCTTGCTCGGCGGCGTGTTGACCCGAGGGCGCACGAGCCGCGCGGCCACCCCGACTTCCCACCGCTCCACGTGTCCGGGCACGAGGCGGCCCTTGGCGGAGCGTCGTCTTCGGGCTATGACGAGGACGGTGCCCGTGGTCAGCCCGAGGGCCCCGACTTCATCGGGTCCGGGTTCCCTGAGCCGCGGAGCCGCCTGGGTGGGAGATGTATCCCTCCGAGCCGACTCACTGGGCGGTCCGCCTCGACCGGGCGAAACGCCCGGGGTCCCGCTGCCGTGGTGGTTGACGATCGTCCCGAGGTCTTGGAGTGGAGGACCCACGAGCGTATCCGCTGGAGACGCCGAGGGCCCCGGCAAGGATCGGGAGACCATCACCGGCCGCCTCGCTGAAGTCGACGCGGTAAGTGTCTTGATGGCCATCCCCGCCGCATGTCCTTTCGCTTGTGTCTTGATAAGTAGTATTGTCGCCGCAGACTCTCCGCCGCTTGCCCGAGAAGTCCGAGCTCCTTCGCCAAAACGCCCCGAATCGGAATGCCCTTGGTCAAACTCGGGTGAAGCTGACCGAGGCCCGTAGTTAGACCTCCCGCTTCTTTGCTCGCGAGGAGAGGGAGTCCCAGCCGGACCCCCGGAGGCCGAGCTGCTCAAGGCCAGGTCCAAGTCCAAAGAAGATGAGCGATCGACATGGCTCGATGAGCCATGATTTTGAGGAGGCTCGACCCACCCCTTCAGTCCCGAAGGAGGCCCATGACGAGCGGGACAGTCCCGGAGGAGGCGAAGAAGCAGCGGAGATGTGCGACGCCCTCAACACCCGCATTGGGAGCCGGTGTCCGAGGGGAAACCCTCGTGAAGGAGAAGGACCAGCTCCAAAAGTCGCTATAACGAGCATGGCGTCATCTTTGGGCCGGCAACCGGCGCCAAGGTACGCCTTATCCCCGGTAGGCTTTGTCACCTTTGATTTCGCCGCCTCGCTGATATTGTCTTGGTGGTTGTTGCCGGGAGGCGGAGGGGGTCCGGACCGAGGCCGTGAATACCGCGCCACGCCGTCCAAGGGTTGGAGCAGAGCGTAAGTCGCGTTAGGAGCCGAAAGGGCCCCGCCGACTTTTACCGTCGTTTGGGACGGACAACCCGGGGGTTGGGCCCTCGGCTCGCAGCCGCCCGAGCGCCGCCGGTGGATTCCTCAGTCCGAGCTCCGAACGCCTTCCGAATCCAAGATTCGCACATGCCCGGGCGGTGGTCCGATCCCACTTCCCGATGGAGTCCACGGCGCCGACGGTGTCGCGACGGGCTTCTTCCTCGGCCCGATGACGAGGGAAGGTTGATCCCGCCGGGAGGGATGCCGCCGACGC
Organism: Hyparrhenia diplandra; assembly: GCA_015847255.1. NCBI lineage: Eukaryota > Viridiplantae > Streptophyta > Magnoliopsida > Poales > Poaceae > Hyparrhenia > Hyparrhenia diplandra. The sequence continues at coordinate 286,175 of JADLZK010008090.1, read as the reverse complement.
CGCCAAGACCAAAGTTTATATGACTTTGTGGATGGCGCCGCGACTCGCTGTCCCCGCGTTTTGAGGACGAGGTGTGTCCCCTGTGCTCCCCATAGAGTCCACCTATGAGGCGGACACGAGATGGTGGACGCCACGCACCGAGGAGGCGCCGACGGGCCCGATGCCACCCTTTGGGAGAAGCGGCCGCCGAGGGCGCCGCTCATGTCGGCTTCCTCGCCGGCCGGTGGTGAGGCGCAAGTAGATGATGCCTCCCCCCCCCCGATCCTTCCTTGCATGAAAAGATTGGAGCTTGTGAGATGGATGTGTATAAACAATGGCGCCGCCCGAGGTCCGTGGCCTTGACGGGTGCACTTATATTTTTAAGGTTGCGTTTCTGGATTTCATGTTTATTGTGTGGCCAGGTTGCTTGCCTTATCCGCCGCAAGATAGTGAGCACGGGTGCCTCGGCGGTCCGTTTGGCTCGGCTACTTTGCTTGGGATTTCTCCGTTTGTAAGATAGCGGGCACTAGTGCCCCGGGGTGCCCCGCTTCCGGTTCGGCTATCTTACTTAGGATTTTCAGCGTGTGCGACCCTTGCAAAATTTTAAACAATCGATCCGAAAGTATACGCGACGAGAACTTTTTTGCTAAAAAAAGTTTCAAAAAAAAAAAAAGACTGAGGGGGGGGGGTCCCCCCGAGGGGGTCCCCGTGTAGCCCCGAGGGAGTTTTAGTCTTGTAATGGACGAGGCTAAGACTCCCTTAAGGTTTGCACGAGAAGTACTTTTTCGTAAAAGATGTAGATCTTTTTATTGAGCGAAAAAAACACAGTGTTTGACTTCTAGTGCGGAATTTAAGGGTAGAAGCGACGTAGTCGCTCTATGTTCCAAGCGTTGGAGTAGATTTCGCCCTTCTCGTTCTTCGCTTGTAGGTACCGGCCTTAGTATTTCGGCGATGAAATAAGGCCCTTCCCATGGTGGCGTGAGTTTGTGACGCCCTTTTGTTGTCTGTTTTTCGGCCGAGCACGAGGTCGTTGACTTGAGCTCCCGAGGTTTCGTACCGCCATGCGTGATATTTTTGCGCAGAGCCCGCCGATATCTTGCCGAAAGTGCGGGGGCGCAACGCCTCGGCTTCGTCAACTTGGTCTATGGAATCTTGCCTCGCCTGGCCGGTTGCCTTGCTCGGTGTAGGCTCGCGGCACCTCTGGGGACCCGTATTCTATGTCTCGTGGGCGGGATTGCCTCGGCCCCATAGACGAGAAAGAACGGGCTGAATCCCGTGGCTCGGCTCTTCGTCGTTCGAAGGCTCCATAGAACCGATGGCGCCTCCCGGTACCACCTCTTGCCGTGATCGGTTCAGCTGGTTGAAAATCCTTGGCTTGAGCCCTTGCGGGATCATGCCGCTGGCACGCCTACTTGACCTTTGGCCTTCGGGTGAGCTACGGCCGAGGTATCGACCCGGATGCCATAGTCGCCGCAAAAAGTCAAGGAATTTCTTCCCACGGTTGGTTCCGTTTGTCCGTGATGATGGAGTTCGACTCCGAACGGAAATGATATCCTCAAAGAATTTCACCATTTCCCCCGGTGAGGGTTCACCACGGGTCGGGCTTCGATCCATTTGGAAAACTTGTCGATGGCGACTAGGACATGAGTGTGTCCTCCGGCGCCCTTTCAGGGGTCCAATCATGTCGAGTCCCCACACCGCAAATGGCCACGTAAGTGGTATGGTTTGCAAAGTGCTTGAGCCGGGAGATGAGTCCCGTGGCGCGTAGAATTGGCATTCCTTGCAGGTACGCACGATTAGATTCGCGGCCCGCGCATCGAGGGCCGCAGAAGCCTTGCCTCGAAGACTTTACCGACTAGAGTCCTCGGGCGGCGTGGTGACCGCATTCCCTGGTGCGTGTCTTCGAGCAATTCTTTGCCTTCACCGAGGGTATGCAGCGCATGTACACTCCCCCGAGGCTCCTCTCTTGTAGAGTTCCCTTTTTCTCCAATTAGCGCAAAGGACTTGGCCCTTCGGGCCAACCGGGCGAGCTTCGGTCTTGTCCTCGGGCAGCTCACCTCGGGTGAGGTACTCCAACAATGCTTCCTCCAAATGGGGACCGGGTCGACCGCCATTGCTTCGGTGTGGTCTGCGCCTGGGGCGATTTCTTGAGCCCCCGAGGGTATTTCCAAGGGTATGTACTTGACCGAGGGTCCGTTGAGATCTCGGGTAAGCACGCTCGGGAACCGTACCTCGGGTTCTTTGCGACCTTAGCGAGCTCATCCGTGGCTTCATTGTAACGCCCGGGTATGTGTTTGTGCTCGAGTCCATGGAATTTTTCCTCCAGGCTTGCGCACTTCCCCAATACGCCTCCATCTTTGGGTCGTGGCACGCCGAGGCTTTCATGACTTGGTCGATGACCAACTCGTGAATCCCCCCGGTTTCTAATCGTCGGGATTCGAGGTCCGCTGCGATCCGGAGACCATTGACCCGGCGCCTCGTGATTCTCAAGCGACGTTGTTGGAGGCGGGAAAGTGCAGCCGGATGGCATACCTCGTATGAACCCCGAGGGGTGAGATGAAGAGCGATCCAGCCCCTCCCGCCGCCTTCATCATGGATCCATCGAAGAACATGGTCCAAAGACTCGGCCCGGATGGGTGCGGGGGTAGTCAGATATCAGGTCCATTCAGCCACAAAGTCGGCTAGGACCTAGACTTGATCGCCTTGGCGGGCAGAACGATATGGTTTCGCCCCATGAGCTCCACCGCCCACTTCGCCACTCTTCCCGTGGCCTCTCGGTTTTGGAGAATCTCCCCAAGGGGGAACGAGGATACCACGGCAACGGGGTACGCTAGGAAGTAGTGACGAAGTTTCCTTCGTTAGTATGATGGCATACAAGAGTTTCGTGATCTGCGCGAATACCTTGTCTTGGTGTCGGAAAGCACTTCACTGATGAAGTAAACAGGGCGTTGCACTGGCAACGTGTGCCCCTCTTCCCGACGCTCCACCACGACCACCGCGCTGACCACCTGGGTGGTGGCAGTGACGTATAAGAGCAAGGTTTCTCCTGGGTTTGGCGGTACCAGGACCGGTGGGTTTGTCAGGAGCTTCTTGAGGTTGCCGAGGGCCTCTTCGGCCTCGGGGTCCGTGCAAAGCGCTCGGCCTTGCGAAGGAGTCGGTAGAGGGCAGGCCCTTCTCCCCGAGGCGCGAGATGAACCTCGCTTAACGAAGCCAGCAGCCCATGACCTTCTCAGACTCCCTTGAGGTCTCGGATCGGTCCCATCTTGGTGATTGCGTCTATCTTGGTCGGGTTTGCTTCGATGCCTCGTTGAGAGACAATGAAGCCTAGCAACATCCCTCGGGGAACCCCGAATACGCACTTCTCGGGGTTGAGCTTGACTCCCTTCTTGTTTAGGCACTCGAAGGTTTCCCCGAGGTCTCCGACAAGGTCCGATGTTTTCTTGGATTTGACCACAATGTCATCGACGTAGGCCTCCACTATCCGTCCGATGAGTTCCCCGAAGATGATTTGCATGCACCGGGTATGTTGCGCCAGCGTTCCTCGGCCAAGGGCATGGTGAGGTAGCAATACATCCCGGCGGGGTGTTATGAACGAGGTCGCGAGCTGGTCGGACTCTTTCATTTTGATCTGGTGATAACCGGAATACGCGTCAAGAAAGGACAACGTTTCACATCCCGCGGTGGAGTCGACAATTTGGTCGATTCGAGGCAAAGGAAAAGGAACTTTCGGACATGCTTTGTTGAGACTAGTGTAGTCCACACACATCCGCCATTTCCCATTCTTTTTCTCTACTAATACAGGATTAGCTAACCACTCGGGATGGAATACTTCTTTTATAAATCCGGCCTCCAACGGCTTGTGGATCTCCTCGCCGATGATCTTCCGCTTGGCGTCATCGAAACGGCGCAAGCGCCTGCATGATCGGGCTTTGAGCCCGGCCGGATGTCTAGGGAGTGCTCGGCGACATCCCCCGGTATGCCCGCATGTCCGAGGGTCCCCATGCAAACGTCCCGGGCGCGCACGGAGGAAGTCGACGAGCACCGCTTCCTATTTTGGATCCAGTCCGAGCTGATGGTCGCCAGCCTTCTCCTCCGGGTTCTTGGGATCGAGTGGGACCTTCTTTGTGCCCGAGGAGGGCTCGAAGCTCCGGCGGCGCTTGGCCTCGTGCTCGATCGTAATTTCGTCAAAGCTCCTTTTCGCGTCGGCGATGAGTGCCTCGGGCAATGGCGAGTGCCTCGGGCGTACTCCACGCCTCACGTCGCACTCATATGCATGATGGTGTGAGGGGCCGCAGGTGATGACACCGCTTTGGCCCCTGGCATCTTGAGCTTGAGGCGTGTAGTTCGGGACGACCATGAACTTGGCGTAGCAAGGCCGTCCGAGGAGTGCGTGGTAAGTACCGCGGACCCCAAGAATCTCAAATGTGAGGGTCTCCTGCCCCTGAAGTTCGAGGGGTCTCCAAAGCATACCGGCAAGTCAATGCGCCCGAGGGGCTTAAGTTGCTTGCCGGGGACGACGCCATTGAACGCCGGCCCTCCAGGCGGATCTTGGACTTGTCCACCCCGAGGAGGTCGAGGGTTTCTTCGTGAGATGAGGTTGAGGCCGCTCCCTCCGTCCATCGGGACCTTGGTGAGCCGAGTGTTGGCGATGATGGGATCCACCACCGCGGATAAGCCCCCGGGTTTGGGATGTCTTTGGGGGTGATCCGACCGTCGAAAGTGATGGCTTGGTCTGACCATTTGCGCAGCCGGGGGTTCTTGGCTCCGTGGCGTAGACCTCGCGACGCTCCTTCTTCTTGTTGCCCGCCGGACATGTTGCTTTGCCTTGCCGCCGAAGATCATGAAGCGCTTGTTCACCTTCGAAACTCCTCGTTGCCCTTGGCGCCACCTGAGCCTCTTCCTCTTCACCCTCGGGGATGGCCTTGAGCTTGGCGAAATGTTGGCGTACCTTCTTGCACTCCCGAGGGTATGTTTGACCGGAAAGCTATGATTACGGCACGGCTTCTTGAGCATGTCGTCAAAGGTTTCTTGTGGCGGGGGCCGGGGCCCCTTTGCGGTCGACCCACCATGTCTTCATCGTCCGCTTGGGCGGCATAGCCCTTGCCCTTGCGGCTCTTATCCTTTTCTTCTTCTTCTTGTTCTCCCGAGGTTGAGATCCTCGGGCTCCTCTTCCTTGCGCTTCCCTTGCCCGAGCCCCGATTGAACGAGCCCCGACAGACCTCCTCCTCACCGCGCGAACTTGGTGGCGATGTCCATCGGTTCGTTTGCCTCGGTTGGAGTCCCGGCGCCTAGCTTCTTCACGAGGTCTCGGCATGAGGTGCCGGCCAAGAAGGCCCCTATGACGTCCGAACCGTCACATTGGGGAGCTCGGTCCGCCGCTTGGAGAAACGCCGGATGTAGTCGCAGCAAGGATTCGTCGGACTTTTTGTCGGCGAGCCCGAAGGTCCTGTGAATTTCCCGCCAGATACGTGCCTTGGAAGTTGCCTTTGAAGGTCCTCACCAAATCATCGAGTTGGATATGAGGTTGGGCGGAAGGTGTTCCAAATAAGCTCTCGGAGACTTCGAGAGGTACAGGGGCGGGATTCTCGATTATCACCTTGTCATCAAGTGCCCCCGCAACCGGGCGGGCCGGTAGATAATCATCCAGCCATACCTCGGGGCGAGTTTCTCCCGTATATTTCTCGAGGTGACTAGGTGGCCTCAAACGCGGGGAGTGGTGCTCTCCCGATGTCCCTTGTGAAGGCCCAGGGGCCCGGAGGTTCGGGGAGTACCCTCGGTCTTCCCGACGTGCATGGGCATCTGTCCCCACCGGCCGCCCACGAGGTGGGCTGCCTCCGCCAGCGTGCTCGTTGTCGCCGATCTCGTCTCTCGAGGTCGGGTGCACCTCGGTGACGGTCTTGGCGGGGGTCTTCGATACGATCCCGCATGGACGGTTCTTTGCGGTTGTCGTTCAGCGGCGTTCGGAGTGGTCTTGCCGAGGCCCGCTTTGCTCAGTCGGGCCGAGCCTTGTCGGCTTTGTCCGGACTCTCACCGTCGCCGCAATGTCACGGCCCGATCTCTCGAGGCCGAACTCTCCTCTTGTTGTACGACCGCCCTATCAAGGAGATGCCGCAGCCTTCCCGAATGCGTCTTCCCTCGTAGAGGGCTCGGGCATCTCGCGTACTAGCATGGCGCGCGCCGCGCTGAGGCTTGCTCGGTTGAACGGGTCGCATGTCGGAAGGTGTGGCGCTCCATTGGCGTTCGCGATTGCCGCCTCAAGGGCCTCGAGGTGCTCTCGGGGCCGCCCACGCCGGGCCCCCGTTCCGTTTGAATGTTCTCGCTCCGGTCGTCGGTCGCTACGGATTCCGCCTCAATCCGGTTTTGCAAGTCCCGCGGTTGTCTTCGCCGGGCAGCCGTGGCGCCGCTGCCGGGCCGGACGGGGCGGAAGCCGCCGCGGGGCTCGCCGTGGCGAACGCCCACATCGCCCCGCTCGACACGCCGGTGAACCGCCATCTTGTGGCGGAACCTCGACGTTGAAGCATTCCCTCGGGGGTCATAGTATTCGTCTTCATCGCCGGTGCAAGGAGCGCCGAATGCGTGGATGAAGCTCCCTGCTCGGGCGGTAGAGCGAGTCCCTCGCCTCCCGGGTCCAGCCCCACCAACCCGGAGGAGGCGGCATGACGGGGCCGCCCCGCATCCTCCGAAGGATGCGCTCCTCCGAAAGTGCATATCCATGGGGTAGCGCTCCGTGGAACGACGAGAGGCCCGCCCGTGCTCTTGGCGAAGGCTTCGACCGAGGTTTCGCGCTGCGTGGATTCACACGGGACTCCCTCCGGTATGACCGAGCGGAGGCGTTTTCCGACGATTAGGGTTTCGGGGCATCCTTCCACGAGTGGACGCCGGGTGCGGATCTTCCCGAGGCCTAGGGTTCCCCGGAAGCCCTTCTCGCGAAGTCGGCGTCGGGGGAGATGTCAACGGATTACGAATCCGTTGCGGAAGCGCCTTTTGCGCGCTGGTGGTTTCGCCTTGCCGCCTCGCGCGGCGATCGCGTGATGATGGGCGCCGTGGTGGCGATGCCAAGCCTCCTCCCGGCCCGGTAGATCCGCGGCAGATCATCTCGTGGTCGGGGCCAAGCGCCACGGTGCCGGCGCTCCGGTGAATGGAGTTCGCGGGAGGGGGCATGTGCTCCTGAGGCGAGCCGGAGGTGGAAACGAAGGCGGAGCCGCCATGAGGGTTGGTGGAGATGCGGATTGCACACAGGCGTGCCCTACCGGGGCGCCAACCGCCGGCGTTTCGAGGAGCGGCGGGCGCCTGCGGTGCCGGCAATAAAAGATTTGTAGGCCGCCTCCTCCCTCGATGGCGTAGCGCAAGATGGACACGGAGGACACGGCGGTTTATCCCGTTCAGCCAACGGGGCCCTACGTCCAGCGGGGGTGTGTCACGCTCGTGTTAATCTCAAGGCTCAAAGGTGAGCCCGCAAAGAGGGGTTCTGAGGGCGGTCGTGTGGGAGAGAAGCGGTCTCAAGCCCCACGATTGTGGTTACGGTGGTAGTGGTGAGTGGTTTTCTCCGTGTGAAGCGGAGTCGAAGATGGGGTCCAAAATTAATCGAATTGATTCGAACCCTTTCTAATGAGACATTACTCCCCTTTTATAGGAGAAGGAGAGATAATGTTTACATTGGTGGTTGCCTAGGTGGCTAATTCCCGAGGCCGCACCGGTTGCATGTGCGTCGAGGGCGCGGTTGGTTTGGGCGTTGCCCGACGAAGACACGCGCCCGCATCCGAGGTGGACGTGCCGCTCCGGGCGCGGCCCCGGGGTCCCGTGAGGCGCCCCTCACGATCCGCATGGCGGGGCCGTCCCGGGTTGCCGCCTTGCGTGTCAAGTGCCCGAGGGTCCGCCCTACGTGGCGTTTGACGATGTTCGCGGGAAGTGAACAAAGTCATCTCGGTTCCGCGTCGGGTGGCGTAAACATCGCCATCGGTTCAAAGATCGCGTCCCCATCGGTCGGATTGGGGAGGCGATTCGGAAGTCGATTTGATCGGGCGTATCGATGGCACCGGGCGCCTTTGCTCGTCACGCGACCGCATTGAATGCGGCGGTTTCCCTTCCTCCGACGAACCTCCCACGCCGAGGGTCGGCGACCCGAGACAAAGCAGTTTGGGCCGCCCTCGCCCGAGGATGGAGAGCTGGGTCTCCCTCGGGGCGGGGCGGAGTTTTTGCGCCCGAGGGTGGTGAGCTAGGCCTCCCTCGGACGACCGGAGATTTCCCGGCCGGTGAGCTAGGCCAGCCTCGGGCGACCGAGACGCGAGGTCGAGAGCCCGAGCCATGGTTTGATCATGGCCGACGGAACGCCGTGGTTTGTTGTTCGGTGAGGTCTTTGACCTTGTCCTTCGTGAGCGCAATAAGCTGCGGCGTCGTGGTGACTCCATTTGGGCCACTCGTGGGCCGCTCGTGGGCTGCCCGTAGTTATGTAAACGCCGTGGCTCAAAGGGCTGGTCCATCGCTCGTCGGGGCCGTCCCTCCATACGGGATGATAGCGGATCGGGGTTTTTCTTGGGCCTTGGCAGCCTAAGCAAATTCTCATAGTTTGAGAATGTCTCGAGGCCCAATATTTTGGTCCCCGACAACTAGGTTTGTAAAAAATATGTGCAACATTTAAATCTTCAAATAAATTTGTTAAAAAACTAGACTTAAAGATCTTTCCGATGACACTCTCTCCGTTTCAAATTATAATTCGTTTGATTTTTTGACCTCAAGTTTGACCACTCGCCTTATTCAAAACATTTATGCAAAAATAGTTAAATTTATATCATTCTTAAAGACAATTTGTTAATAAAGCAAACCACAATAAAAGAAGTGATACTTTACACAAAATTTTGAATAAGACGAAAGTGATCGAAGTTTGAGTTGAAAAAGTCAAACGAATTACAATTTGAAACGGATTTAGTACTAATTACTCAACATAAATATTTATATATTTTAATATATAATTGCCGGCATTTTGAAAACGTTCTTCTCGGGAAGCGAGAATGACATCTATTTTGAGGCGGAGGGAGTAACTTATTACATAAAACACCTACATATATTGCAAAGTTATATCTAACTTATACATATAACCTTTATTTGTAATTTAGGTTATATTTTATAAGATAATATACATAAATTGCTATTAAAAAAATTAAAGAAAAAAATCTTCGAAACATATTTGAGTAGATTCTAGTTTTGTTTGTTTCGTCGACCCGTACAAACATAATTAAAAACGGAACACCATTCAGAAATTATATCAATTTAAAATAAATATTTTATTTTTTCGCGCACATCAGCATGTACATAAAAAACACGAAGGGAAGCAGAGATAGCTCGCCCGGAAGAGAAGTGGGCGAACGCCCGCAAGAATGGAATTGGGCCAATCACATATGCTTCCATACATCAAGACTGCAGACAGGGTTGGACATGTTGCCGCGTGAGTGTCCCATATCACTCTTCGATTTACCATGGTCGTCACGGCGGTGATGGACTGATGGAAGCCACAGACATGCGAGAACGGAAACAAACAACACAGGAATTTCACTCGGATTTGAGCCACTGTTTGTTCTGTTTCCCGTTACATACATGCTTTATGAATCGCTACTGCAATGACTCTACTGCATCAGACAATGGCGGAGAGATGTACAATGCCACATTGCCACGTATCTGCCCTGGTCTGCGTGCCTCAAGTGTGCCTGACGTCTGCTGATGCCCAGCCAAGACCCTGTCCGCCATTGGTCGAAGCTACACCTGCGAGATGAAATGAACCACAGCACAGCGTTATGAGAGTTGCTGCTGCCGGGAACCAACTAGCATGCATGCGTGTAGGAGTTAGGAGTAAGTGTGTTTTAAAGAAGGGCTAGTACATCATCTGCTGACCAATTGACCGATTGAGCAACTAAAAAAAATCATAAACCAGTCGTCCGAGTCTGCAGATTGACAGAGCTCAGTGAAAGGTTCCCACCTTGTCGTCCGCGTTTGTAGCTCCAGCAAGCGGCTCCTTGAAAAACTCAATGATGTTCCGGCACACTTCCTTGGGCTTCTCAATATTGACTGCGTGCCCAGCATTTTTTATGACAACTAATCGAGCATTCCCCTCGAGATGCCTGTGGATTTGTCAAGTGATCAGCAGTTTCGTAACCGACTAATAAGAGAGTTTCAAAGGTAGCATCAGCGAACCGGTTCAATCTGTGAGCCAGCTCCATTGGGAACACCCGATCTTGCTCCCCCCAGATTAGAAGCGTCGGCTGCATTAGATCGAATTGAGAAAGGCAGTATCAATAAAGGAGACTGCAAATCACTGTGTGTGTGTGTGTGTGTGTGTCACGGTCACTGAGTGGATAATAGGTTCAAGAATATACTGTCACAAGCAGGTGGCAGTCAGTTCTCTCAAATGTAATAATGATATAAACATGCTGGCCTTCAGCAGTAGTCACTACAGTAGGATTTATGTACCTGGGTCAATTTTGGAAGAGTACAGAGCTGTCTCCCATTAATCAAAGCGTATAGAAGCTCAGTCTTCTCCTGGATATGATCAGAGCCCATCACCTGATGCAGTAAAAAAAAAGGCCACACTTGTCAGAACGATCACCATCAGCATATCAAACTAATGTTGTTTTACTGTAGACCTCTTGTAGCTATGCATGATTTTTCACAGCGATGAAGTAAACTAGTCCATCCACTATAACGATGAAACATTGACACAAGCTTTTCAAACAGTTTTGTTTTCACTTTTCAGCTATTTGCATCTTCGGAACATTGCCAATCATAGGCTTTTATCACAGCAAGAATAAAAATCTGGTTCACAGGTGGCGACGTTGTAGAGATGTATCCATTTACTGGGAATTAATCTCACTAGTTTGCTGGCTACATTGCTTGTATAAAAATATCCTTTTAATCAGAACATCTATGCACTCAGATTGAAAAAAAAAAAACTGCTCTAATGTCAGCTGCCAGATAACCACCGAGCTACTACCACAAGAACGGTTTTAGTTACCCTTTCAGTGATGAAAGTACCTGATCAAAAGGGAAGTGAGCCCTTGTCAAAAAGGGGCGAAGTGGGAAGTAGCTTTGTAATAAAAAAACTGAGGCAAATCACGGAGATGAACTTGCAATTGCTTAGGAAAAAAAAAACATTCACTAGCAAAATCATTTAAAGTTCAGACAAAAAGTTAAGCTACATCCCTGATCCCTGTGCTTAAAAATGTTTGAAATCCCTAATAGGACATTTAAAAGCAATTTAAACTTGATTTGAAGTAAGATTCGTGGGCAAGGCTCGGTCCAACTTGAAGTAAATTTTTGGCAAGGTACTCAGGGAAAGCTCAAAGAACACCACAACTACAAGTATAAATGCAGTGGTTATTTCAGTTTACATGGAGTTAATCTCACTAGTTCGTTGGCTACATTGTTTTATGTATAAAAATATCCTTTTAAGGAGACCATCCATGCCACTAGTGTACATTTTATAAATGTGTAAGCTCTGCGTTAAAACAAATAGATGTTATTTCAGTTTACATGGAATTAATCTCACTAGTTCGTTGGCTACATTGTTTTATGTATAAAAATATCCTTTTTAAGAAGCACATCCATGCCACTAGTGTACATCTAGAGGTGGAAGACTAATCTAATTTAGACATCCATGGATTTTAACAAATGAACTAGAAATTTAAATTTTGGTGGAGGACCATCTCTTCTTAGTTCACTTCAAGTATATTTCTACAAGTATAAAATCCAGTGGCTATTTTAGTTTAGTACTCCCTCTGTTCCAAAAAAAAAACATACAAGTGTGGGAAACGTCTTTGGATTTCTAGAAAATACGTGTAACATTTATATCTCTAAATAAATTTATTTAAAAAAACTAAATTTAAAGATCTTTATGATAATACTAATTGCTTAGTATAAATGTTTATATTTTTTAATATATAATTATTGACAGTTTGTAAACATTGACTTCTCGGGAGACGAGAATTGCATGTTTTTCTGAGCATAGGAAACACCAGGTGATGTTCTCGTAGGAAGAAGTAGTACTACTATGGGTGTCACCACTCACAGCCCACCACGGGCCTTGCACGTGTAATTGGCTGCTGGTAATGCTTCCCATACTCAGCCTTCAACAGAAGCGAATAATAAAATACAAATATGTGAACAAGGACAAAGGCAAAACGGTGATATGCTTTCAAGGCTTCAAGCTATCGACACGCGTAAGGTTTGTGAGGCTTTGTCGGCTGCGCCAAATCTACGTGTTAACCACAGATAAAGTGGAATAATAACAAGTAAAGATTGAACACTAGCGTCCAGCGTCCTCCTGAAGATTTCTCATTCAGGACAAATTGTTAACTAGTCTGCTTAGCTTCAACGGACTACTGGTACACTGAAACCAGACGATTAATAAGATGGCCGAAGCGTTAGCAAGTTCATTCAGTCCCAGTCCGGCAGTCCCAGACATTCATCAAATGGTGCAGCCCAAGTGTGAAGGGCAACTTGGCCCCCTTTGCACGTGCACGGCACGGTGCACCAGAGAGAAGTGAAACACTACGATCCAACGCAGTTTGCCTCCCAAAGCACACAGAACACAACATTCTCTCATCTAGAGGTGCCTAAATATTCCCCTCTAATGTGTTTTTAAGTGTGACGAATCCAACAGAAGTGTACATGGGAATTTCAAACCAAATTTGACAGAATCCGAATACTGAAGACTGAAACCGAGTAGTAAGTGATGATCAAACCTTGATGTAGTCCCAGAGGAAGCAGGAGGGCATGAAGAGCGGCGGGCGCACGAAGGTGAGGCGGACGAGGCGGCGCACCTCCTCCGGTCGGCGCGGCACGAGCAGCGCGGCGGCCTCGCCGACACCAGCGACGGGGAAGAGTCCCTCCGCCAGGTCCTTCTCCTCGAGGCAGACCCCGGCGCAGACGAGGGCGACCCGGTCGACGGCCTCCGGGAACATGGCTGCGATCCGGTGGCCGACGAAGCCACCGTAACTGACGCCGACGAGGCCGAACCTGGGGACTCCGATGGCGTCCATGGCGGCCTTGATGGCGGAGGCCTGGAAGGCGTCGGAGCGGTCGGGGAGGCGGGTGCAGGAGGCGCCGAAGAAGACGAGGTCTGGCACGATGGGGTCGAACCCCGCGGCGATGAGCGCGCGGAGGTAGGGCGCCCACTGCCACGTTGCGGAGGCGCCGAAGCCGTGCAGGAGGAGCAGCGGGTTCCGCGGCGGCGGGCCCACGGGCACCCACATGTGGACGGTGGTGGCCGGGTCGTCGAGGTCGGGGTCGGTGCCCGGGCCCGGGAGCGGCACGGCGACCGGGCGCAGCCCCGCCCTGCGGAACCGGTGGCTGAAGCAGCGGTCCCGCGCCGCCGCGAAGCTCAGCGCGCTGCACCGACCCCTGCTGCGGGCGGCCGCTGGCGGAGGGGGAGGCATTGCTGCGGCGGCGATCGCGCGGGGAGAGGGAGCGGCAGGGAAGGGCCCGGCCGGTCGCGGGCGCGGGAGGCTGGAGCGCGGGGTGGCCTGGTTAATCCTGGGGTTAGTTTAGCCGGAGGGTTGTTTTCAGATGATGCTCGGCACCGTCGCGTAACAAAATGCTAGGACCAGGCGAGAGTGCTGTCACTCGGTCGCTGCGCGGTGAAATGGCAATGTGGCATTGCATTTTGCATGTACTAGCACCTGCTAGAAGCCTGGAACTGGACCGGTTCCTGATTCCTTGGGTGTCCGGACAAGCAAAGCGCCTACTAGACTGCAAATGCAATCTGGTGTAGCCAGACAATGAGATCCATGTCATCCCCCAATTCCAAACCCCACATGGCACCCAGCCGACACGCTCACCACCATGTCACGATCACGAGTACGACGTGACCCAACTCACCCCCTCACCCGGTTCCGCACTGCCTGGTGCTCCCCGGCCCGGCATGCATCTCAACACAACCCCTTCATGGGCCGCGTCACCGTGTAGTGAGGCACGGACAGACAGGTGGTCACAACAAATCAGCATCAGCCACTAGCCACCTCTCACAACAAATCAGTGTTGCATCCATTCGGGCTCGACCGATTTCCAAGAATTCCAAGTAAACCAAAACATACACGGTAGGGGTAACTGGCAGACAAAAAAAAAAAAAAGTTGTGCAAACTGTAAGATTCATGTTCATATGATGATGACCAAGATCAACATCAGCACCAGCACGAAAGGAAGACCCCAAAAGGGAGAAAGAATCAACCCTAGATTTATGTTTCCAGCTAACAAATGATTGGCGTTTGCACATTACAAAAAAAAAAAAACGCTAGTTACATTACATACAACAACTTGTGTCGAGGGTTCGTTCCCCATTGGAAGATTTTTCATATCACCAGCGCATTAGCCAGGCAATATATAACTGATGGCTCATATTGATCCAGGCTGAGATATGACTAGGCACTATCATGGTATTTTTTCTTCTTAAGAAAAAAGGAACTTCACTAAAGGGAGGAGATGCAGGAGAGAGATGAGGACCCACTAGCTAGATACGTACATCCACCACTTGTAAAGACCGAACCCGTAGATCGTTGTCAGCATGGCCACCCTGAGAGGATAGGGCTTGAATCTGTAGGAGGCAAGAAAACATGGCATGGAGATTAGTGTTTGGAATAATATCAAAGTGAAATTGGAGATGCATCAGAAGGAGAACTAGAAATTGCTGATTCAGTTCCACCACACATACTGAATGCAACACTCTGAAATAATGCTATGGACAGGCAAAGTGAAGAATAACATTCGACGGTAGTCACCAGCACGTCCATCATTAGGGATGATTATTATTCCATACTTTATCAGAGCAAAATAATCTTTGTCATGGCATCAAGAAAGCTGGTAGGTCTATTTTTCTCGATGCGAAAAGGTAACACAAAACACTATGACAGAGTCAAGTACAGTCCGTGGTGTTGATGCCCATTTATTTTCAATAAACGCGGTCACTCGTGATTTGCAGTTGTTTGGAACTGATGGGAACTATGTCCCACAGATGTTTCCAAAATATACCTGTCAAACTCTCATGCCATAGTCAGGTGAAATCTCAACAACCTGGTGATATAAAAGTCCATGTTAGTGTAGCCAAACCTTGGCTGAAATTTTCAACGAGTTTCGTTGATTAAATCACAAAAGCTAAGCACCAACCAGCCGCAGACACTATCATCAGATTTTCATGAGCAACCAAAGCCTACTCCAACTACAGAAATAATGTTAGATATTATAAATTTAGAACTAGCAGAGTCTCGTGCAGACATGGTCAAGTACATCATAGCGCTCTGAATATTATAGCTATTGTCAACATAGGAACTACACTAATTGTTAGGTACCAAGTGGAACTTATGAAACCAAATGGTGGCAATCATCTACAAAAAAGCAGGTACACAGACATGTTTATTGTCCATACACTTGTTTTCAACAACATAAAATCAGTGAAAAAGAATGGCTGCCAGATTAGTATTTTACGTTAAGTTTACAAAGGACGGATTGTTTTATTTTGCAGGTTTCAACACACTTACTGCACCACACACTGCTCTTCACTTTATGCCCACTGACTAAAAAGATAAACCAACAAGCTGTGTAAACATCTGGACAATGGTAGTAGTTCATATTGGTAGTGATTTCATCAGATGATTAAACATACAAGCAAGCAGAAGTCAGAACTAAATTGACGCCAGGCTTAAACACAATCAGAAGTTCTGAACACCCACTCAAAATCTTTATCAGATCATCACTTATCTTGGGTGCTAATATGTACAATGCTGTAAGGTGCAGGTCTGAATGTCTGATAAGTTACATATAAGTAACAAGCAGTCTAGAGAATTCAGGAATGTACCCAACTATGCTCTCATTTAGATAAGTTATTAGTAAAGACTAAGTTGTTGCAAGGGCTGAGTATCAATTTGCATTCCCAGTGGTGATTACAGTTACAACTTATGTTGAAACCTGTTATGCTTGGAATTCTATTGCCCAAGCAATCAGCAGCACCACACTAAGAGTCACCTTTCATTTCTAAACTCAGTGTGAGCTGGGGGTTTCTTGTGATAAGTGCTGACTGATGCCTCTTCTCTGATGAGGTCTGCAGCCATATTTTTTCCATTACCTAAAAAAAAGCTTTTCTTTTGAGCTTTTTTACTACTTAAAATAAAACATAAGATAGTTAGGTCGTCTCTAGACAAATTATCTTCGAGCTGTTTGGTTGCCGAAATGGTAAGGGAAATGCAAAGGTGACAGGATTGCAGGAGACACCGACGAAACGGTATTTGATTACATCGGGTTTGGAGCTGCGTCACTTTTCTATGGAACGGTCTTGGTTGCTGGAGGGACTCGATTACATGAGCGCGGAAACAAACAGAGTAATGGGACATATTACCTGCCGTAATCAACTCGCGTTTACATATATGTGAACCAAACACTATTTTTCCAGGTCAAAAGAAGTGACTTATTCCACCTTTCTATATGGAAATAGTGACAATCTGATAACCACCAGTAGAAATGTATATACATCCAAAGACACGAAAATAGACCCGAAGGCCATATTTCAGCTGCTCATAGTCCAACTACACACCTAATCCAACACTTCAAATACCAACAACCCAACTGTTATCAGGTCATGCAAATAATCAATGACTAAACCTTACATCCACATAATTTTGACTTCTAAAAGTTTCTGAGATTGGTAGACACAACCATAAACCAACTTCCAGCTGCTATAGGGGGGAAAAAACAATATGTCGCTGAACCTATGAGATTGAGATCGATAGCAGCATTAAAATCTGGTGGACCACCGGCCAGCGAACCCTATTATTCTGCAACTAAACTAGTTATAGGACAGCAAGTCCCTATCGCAAATGGCACTGGTGAACAATTTTTTTCGGCTAAATACCGTTGTTTTGTGTCCGTGATCATATTGTATCTTCAGGGCCCATCAATTGTTATGAATTGTAGATCAAGAATTAATGCGATGATACTCTGGGCCATACAGAGATCGACATGCATTCGATCCCGTTGTGTCGAATCCACAGGAACAGGAACAAATCTGAGTGCCACACCGATCTACTAGATTTTTGTTTAAAACAACATGCATCTTTTATCAGAAAAATCCGAACATGAAGAAACATGCCTAACTATTGTCTGCCAAGCGTGCATTAGAAGCTTAATTAACTCTCTTCCGGACAAATCAAAACTACCGAGTTTTGACAAAGAAGTTGAATCCTGGAAATTAAAGGGGAAGTGGTTTGAAGTTTATCACAGCCAGGCAGGTGCTTCCACGAGCAAGAACTTACATGTAATTTCCGAAATCAAAGATGCAACATGTGGTTTCGTACCTCGACTCGATTCCAAATAAAGCAAGATCTTATATACGGAGTACCCCAAAACAAGAACGACCTAAATTTTACTACTTTTGAAAAAACGTAAAGGCAGGCGAGCGATCTTTGGTAGTACTGCCCGAGCCTCCCAAGAAAATAAATTCCAAGACCGTGGCGAAAGATCACAGAACAGGGGGAGGAGTGAGGGAGGGAAAAGGCTGCGGAGTCTTACTTCCAGACGTCGTGCTCCCGTTCGGCGGCCGCCGCCGCGGCCGTGCGTCGGGAGGCGGGCATGGGGGTGAGCCACTGGGAGTAGTCGCGGTCGAAGAACTCCCAGTCCGGGAGCAGCACGCCGGCGATGGCGAGGATGCCGAATCCGTACGTGGCCGCCGCCTTGCGCAGCGACGCCGTGGCAAGCCCCGTGACCACCACGGCCGCGGCCAGCGCCACGAGGCTCCGCCGTAGCAGCTCGTCCCTCCCCATGCCGCCTGGACCCTCGGCCGCCAGCCTCACGCCTGGACCGTACAGACCTCCTCGAAGCTGTGCGCCTGTGCCTCCCCCCTCCTCCTTCCCCTCGGTTGGGGAAAACACGAAACGAGAAGCGCGTGCGCTGCTTCTGCTGCTGCTGCCGCCGCCTCCCGCCTGCCTCGGTTTCCTTTCCCTCCCCCTGCCCACTCGGTTGGCTAGGCTCGCTTCGGCTGCTGGCGTGGCTTTGCTGCCACTGCGCTAGCTTGGTCTCTGCGACTGCGGGTAAAGAAAGGCTCTGGCGCCGCGACATGCATGGACTCGGTCTATTTTTATGGCGTGGGCGGAGGTGGGGTTTGGCAGACAGACATGTGGGGCCTGCGTAGGTCCATGCAGGGTGCGCTGTCAGGTGTTAATGAAGTTATTAGCCCACGTGTCAAGCGGCTTATTATCCGAGAAAAGCAAACGCACGCCACACGTTCACCCGGTCACTGACCACCACCATCATGGGCAATTTCAGGGCGGGTCCGGCGACAACTGCCAACTACATGGGTTGACATGCAACTATAAAGTACGGGGGCGTCTCGTATTCAATCAACATTTTTCAGCAATTTTTGTAGATTTGCTTGCTGGAAACCCTCGCTTTCAAGACGGACCAATTCTATGTCTTGTCTTCATAAAATGGAAGCAGTCTGTACTTGCCTTGGGCTACTCAACTTTTTTAAACTTTAATTGTTAGTATGGAATATGCTAATAATTTGAGGTGTTCGTGGATCCGCTACTGATTCTTTCGGTGGCAAACTACATGCCTCTTGATAATGAAACTTCTACGGTGAATTCATATGTATTCATAGGGTAGATTGGTTGAGTGTACGTGAGCGCTTGGATCTATGCCATGATTCACAATAAATGTATGGAATATATACTCAATTTGAAAACATTAAAGACATAGTATTGACTTTGTTGTCATGGATAATCAAAGTAGCAAACGTGTTCACGTCCTCTTAACCACGTTAGTAGTAGAGTACCGGACTGGCGAAGGTAGTTAATCCACGGAACGGACGAATCTATTAGGTATTCTGGTTGAGCTAACTTTACTTATGTATACAATGTATGTATACGGTGTGGGGCCCGCCGGAGAAGCTAAAATAGAGATCAACCCATAACATAGGCTGGGCGTACTACGTAATTGACCCTCTCTCCCCATTTTCTGCCTCATAGGCAAAGCACAATTATAGCGTGTAGCCGTCTGGCGTGGAATAGTCGTGCCGTGCCTGCGTGCGTCGCGTCTTGTTCCTTGCATGGCGAAGCGAAAATCTCCAGCCTCTGCCTCTGCCTGCACAGGTGGTTGGAGCGAGTACCTGTTGATCCCACCGCCTTCGAAGACGTGACAGCCGGCGGAGTAGTACGTCATGACGTGACGAGACAAGAAAAATGTTGTGCACCACACAACGTACGACGCAAGGTTGATCACGAGGAACACGCTTCCTCCTCCCTCCCCAGATGAGTCCAGTGGAGCGGCACTCCCATGCCGTCGCCTAATCGCGCACTCCAAAGCGACCCCGGCGCCCGGCGGCGGGGCAGCCTTGCCTTGCCTGGCCTTGCCTAATGCCACTTGGCTTCGCGCGCCACGTTGGCAGGGCAAGTAGCCCTGTGCCGGTGTGCCCTCTATCTCCGGCTCAGCTCCGGCACGGCCCGGGCGGCGCCGCAGGCGTACGAGCTGGGGACGCTACAGTACGGCACTCGCCACTGGGCGGTATCCGGTGGGAGCTGGCCTCGGTGAGATCGCGGTGGTGGTCCGGCCCCCTCGGGAGAGCTAGAGGGGGTGCGATGCGAGGATTCCACGCCCGGCCGGGTTTCGTGCACGCGTCCGTTTTCATAGACCAGTAGTACGCGCCAGGCCATCGGTCGCCGGTTGCCGGCCTACCGGTAAGCTGCCGCGATCGCGATAGACCCGCAGTTGGCGGTCAGCGACCCGACTCCGTGATGGATCACGCGGAAGGAATTCTCTCTTTCCTCCGAGTCGTGGCCCGGCCGGGGACGGGGAATGGGAACGCGCCTCGCGTGCAGCGTGCGTGCCCACTGTTCCTCGAAGCCAAGGGAACCCTCAACCTCAAGCAGGAACGTGTTTTTTCGCGCGGCGGCAAATTTGGACGCTCGCTCGCTCGCGCTGTACAGAAATTAGTTCACAGCTTTCGTTAACAAAGCAATGCAGCTGACTGCTGCGACAGCAGAGGTACAAAAGTTTAGTTGTAGCAGTAGCAATGTACTACTCCAGAACAGTACGGCCTTTCCTTGCCACCACCAGAACAGTAGTATGGCCATGGATCCATGCACCAGTATAGCGTACACGCACCCAACCACGGCCGCAAGCAGTCTTGGAACTGTGGCGCACTGTTTTCCCTGGTCTGGTGTGAAAAGATGCGACTGTTGGGCTATAGTACACAACCTTTTTCTTGCCCCCATGATGGTCGTGCATCGCCATTGCGCTGCATTTAAGTAGGGCGGTTGAAACGTTCCGTGGAATTTGAATGGTGATCGCTGACCAGCAATTTTTGCAGGGGGCCGTGGTACCAGGAAACCAGTTTCCTCCATGTGAAATGAAACTGTCATTCTGACTTGCTCGTGGAATACTCCCTCCATACACAGAACGTTTAACGTTTAGGACAAAATTTAGATCAAACATTAGGAATATAAATTATTGATAACTTAACTTTTATATTGTTGAGTTTGTAAATGTAAAATCTATGTGAATAGAGTTGGCTTGAAAAATACTTTCATAAAAATATACATATATCACTCCTCCATAAATATTTTTATAATGTGGAACTGTCGTGGTTTAATATCGGGGGTAGGCTACAAACACAAGATCAATCGTATGGCTCGTGTGGAGCTCCGATGGCCTAGCTCAAGGGACACAAGATGCGAGATTTATACTTGGTTCGGGCAAATCGGTGCCCTAGTCCAGTCTCCGCTTGGGAGTCACTATGTGGCCGAGCTCAAATGCTCGTATCGGGAGAATACAAGCTTTTCGAGAGGGAAGGCCGGCTCCCAAGTCTCGTGGGGTGGGAGTGGAGTGATGATCGTAGTGTTTCGTGTGTGAAGGTTGGGAGGTGAGAACCCGCCCTCTCCCGGTGGCCAAGGCCCCCCTTTATAGCCGCAAGGGAGGTACACGGGTGCCACAAGGAGAAGGATTAAAGAGGAGAAGAACACAAAATAGAAGGGGTAAAAGTGCTAAAATGGCATGAAGCCCCGAGCTAGTATGGCAAAAGGGGGTCGCCGTGAACTCGAGTGCGCCCGGAAGCCGTCTTGCTTGGTCGTCGTCGCACGCGCGATTCCTGGAGTTGGACGGTGGCCGCCCATGCTTGGTCTTCAATCGGAGTTGAATACATCACGCCGGTATGGGCGCGACCATGCCTTGACCGAGGTGGGCGTCGTCGTGCGTACCCGCATCAGACCAGAGGAGTGGTTGGTCGTAGCGGGGTATGGCGAGTTGAATCCGTCACTTCCTTCTTCCCACCGTGGATCGACGGCTGCGTGCTCGCCGTGGGAGTGGTTGGCCAACTCGTACCCGATAGCTTCCCGAGAAGGTGGGCGGGCGAGCTCTGGTCGCTATCGAGAGCTCGAACGCGTGCGCGGTTGAGGAGTTTCGCGATGACGGAGCTCGAGCGAGGCGGAGTGAGGTCCCCGACCGCGCGCGTGCTCGCGACCGGAGCGGGAGCTCGTTTCTCCCGCTACCGCGGGTCGCCGGGCAGAGTGTCCGCTCGTCCTCGACACGTTTGCCTCAGACGGAGCTAGTAGCTTTGCCTTCCTGTGTCATCGTCGAGGCCGAGACTGGCCAGAACCGACCCCAGACGTGCTCATGCACGTGTATCGTACATGAGCTAGCTCGCTTGCTGTATGTGTTCGTGCAGCACATATACACGCGCCTATGCTAGCTTTGCTTGCTTCCTGTGTGTGCTCGTGCATGCACAAGTATACACGTATATGCTAGCTTAGCTTGCTTTTGCCTGTATATCGCGTATATATGCGACGCACGTATATATCTTGCTTGCTTGCACGCCTGCCTTGCCTTGCTTTGCGTGGTTACGTCGATCTTCTTGTGACCAAGGCACGGTGGTAGCTTGCTTGCCTTTTGACCGTTCATGGAAGCTTGCTCCACAACAAAGACGCAAAGAACTGTAGGCGAAGAAGGGTAGCAACATGCTTGTGCGAGGCGGAAGAGCTCACACAGAAGAGCTCGTGGCGAGACGGAAAGAGCTCGTGGCGAGACGGAAAGAGCTCGTGCTAGAGAGCTTGCATGAAACGGAAAGAGCTCGTGACGGCAAAGACGCAACCGTGAGTCGCGGCGTGGCGGCCGGCACGACTCCTCGTAGTCATGCGCTGGGCGGAGGGGCGCACGGCGCGAGTGGGGCTGAGCTCCGTCCTCCCGAGTTCGTGCGGGGCGGAGTTCGGGCTCCGTCTTTGAGCTCGCGAGGCGGAGTTAGGCGAATGCCGGGCATTGTTTTTGCCGTGATTAGTCGTGTGTTTAGGGTACCCCCGATATAGGTATCCCACAAGAGCCCCCGAGCGTCTCCTGGGAGATGGAGTCTCCTCAGGCTTTTGGCGATGACCTCGAGATCGTGGTGGAGATAAGGGCCGTGCTCGGGTTGATTTTGTCCGCGGGTGCGCCGCGAAGCGCACCTTCCGGTGTAGCCCCCGAGGCCCGTGGGAACGAGAGTTCTCGCGAGGCTTTAATTGACTCGTGCTTTGGTTTGTTTCCCCACGGTTGCCTGTGGAGAGGGTGAGCCCGAGCTCGATGGCCTTCGAAAGTGTTTGGGGAGATGGATTCTCCCTCATGCGCTTAAGGCCGAGGTCGAGGTCGTCGTGATCGCCGTTGGGTTCGTTCCTCGTTCGGAAGGTGCGCGCGGCGGCCCCGGGTGTAGCCCCCCGAGGCTACACGAGTGTGTTACACTCGTAGAGGCTTGTATTTTGAGTCGATAGGCGGAGTTCGCCTTGACTCGTTTGAGTCGTTTTTTCGTTTTTCGTTCCCCATTCCCGCTCTCTCGCGGAGAGGTGGGGTGAGCTCATGCCTCATCTTACCTCGATGGCCGAGATGAGGTGCTCGGTGAGTTACTAGCGGGTAGCTCGAGTGAGGCCCGAGCTCGTCGGCCACGTTCGTTCGATCGGCTAGTGGATCGACCTCATGTTCCGCGCCTCAACCTCTATAATTCTCGAGATCTTCGGAGATCCCGGGGCTCGTCGCCTCCTCATCATGAGAGAAAAATCAAAATTCGATTCGGTGCACACGGCGACTCGAAAGCACGGTCGCCGAGCTCGCGTGCGCCGGCGTGCACCACGGACATAGGCCGCTCGGGCGCCCTTCCGTCGACGTGTCCCTCGCTCGGGTTGGCCCATGGCGGTCGTCGAACCCTCGGCGGGCCATCCTTCAACCCCCGGGCATGATCGCGTCCATCCCGTGGCGGAGCTTATGACGTACACTGCACAATGGCGCACGCCGGCGCTTATGACGACGCTGCACAATCATAAAAGTAGATGTAGATCGAGGCAATGCCTCTTTCGGTTGTAAATGAACAAAGCCTCCGGTCGGGGCAAATAACTTTAATCGTAAAAGTCTCGTGTTGTTTGTTCTTTCTTTTCTCTCTTAAAGGCCCCGTCGAGTTCCTAAGCTTGAGGTCGGGTTTTAGAGGAGCAGGATGGCGGGCCTTTTCTCCGTAGCCGCGGGCGTAGGAGATCGATAGGCGATCGCGCCATGCCTCGTGACTGACTTATAGCTTAGTCGGACGACGTTCCCGATAAGTGAAGAGAAAGAGAGCAAACAATACCCGAACGGATCGGGTGTGACCATAGTATATTTTGCGAAAAAAAGTTGATAAAAACGTGGGGTGTGCACCGTCCTTTGTAGCCCCGAGCAAGGGTTGTCCTTGCTCGAGGTAAAGGGCGGCCGTTGCTCAACAAATTTAAACAGAAAATGATCCAATGCTTGCACAAATTTTTGCATTGGACGGTAATTTGCGATGTACGTTAAGGGTAAAAGAGACGTAGGCGTTCGATGTTTCGGGCGTTGGCGGCGACGACTTCGATTGTCGGAGCTCTCGTGCGTGTCGGGAGCGGCGGAGTTGCACGAGCGGGTCGAGGTCGGAGCCTTGGTCGTGGTAGAGCTCTCGGCAAAGCTCGTCGGTGAAGAGCTTGGAGAAGTTCGGTGGCGGAGAGCTCGTGGCCTAGCTCGGCGGCGGAGCTTGGACATGCACACCGGCGGATGCGCTCGAGAAGCTTCACCGCGGAGAGCTCGTGGCTCGGCCCCGGCGTGGCTCGGCGGCTGGGCTCGGAGAGGCTCGGCGGCGGAGTGCTCTGGCGGGCTCGGCGAGGCTTCGTTGGTGGAGAGCTCGGAGAAGTTCGGCGCGCCGGAGAGCTCGTGGCGAAGGCTCGCGCCTGCACGCGGAGAAGGTCGGTGGCGGGCTCGGCGGCGGATCTCGTTTGATGGCTTGGAGCGGCCCGGCGAGTCGGCGAATTGGTTGTTGGGCGTTGCCAGACGAGGCCGTCAAGCCGTTGATCGGCGTCGGAAGTCCAACCAACGGCGTCTTAGTCGTCAATCTGCGACAACGAGGAGGCCGGCCAAGGTTTAAGCGATGACGAGGTCGCAGACGCACTTTGAGTAGCTGGTGGGTCTCCTCTTGTTGGCCTTGGTTGGATCGTCTCGATGCGCCGCCGTGAATAGCCTAGGGCGTCGGGTCAACGATGAAAACCGGGACGAGCCAACGGCGTGAGCTGCATCCGTTATGTAAATCACGAAAACCAACGGAACGTGGAGAGACATGCAAATATATACGAATATTTGATCGAATCAAAATACTTAGCTTGTCCGGGCCGCTGCGATGGCATCATCCTCGGCGTGAGCTCGTACACCCTCGGAGGTAGGCGGAGCTTCGCGGCGGGGGCGGAGCTCGGCGAATCCACGGGGCCGGAGCTCGTGGCGGGTCCGGGTGGCATAGGCTTGACGGAGCTCGTCGGCGGCGGAGCTCGTGGGGCGGCTAGTGGACCTCGGCAGCGACGAGCCCGTGGAGCTTGGAGTGGAGCTCGAGGAGCTCGACGGCGGCGGAGCTCGGGAGCCGGGCGGAGTGTTCGGGGAGCCAAGCACGCTCGGGCGAGGCCGGCAGTACGCGCGACGGTTTCGGAAGGGCGCGTGCCTCGAGCGGCGTCGGGGCACGGTCCTCCCGGGCCGTGGAGCCCGGTCTCCGGGAAAGGGTCGATGGCGGCGGCTTCCTCGGTATCCAGCGGTTCAGCGGCGATAGCCGCCGCCGCTCGCTCCCCGGAGCTGCTCGACAGGTCGCGTGCGGCGCAGCCGGTGATCTGCGGCGAGCGCGGGGCGGCGAGGCTCTCGGCGTGAACCGGCGATCGCGCAGGCCCGCCAGCGAAAAAAAAATCAAGCCTAGCGGCCGGACACCCGATTGCCTGGTCTCTTTACGTGAGACATACAAGCAAAGCGGCAAGGCTAAGCAAATTCGATGTACGTGCATGCACGCATATATATACTCATATATATAGGTAGGACATGCAAGCAAGCTCTTTGGGCA
The DNA here is from genome assembly GCA_015847255.1 of Hyparrhenia diplandra. Taxonomy (NCBI): domain Eukaryota; kingdom Viridiplantae; phylum Streptophyta; class Magnoliopsida; order Poales; family Poaceae; genus Hyparrhenia; species Hyparrhenia diplandra. The sequence goes on along the minus strand of JADLZK010008090.1, from coordinate 260,848 downwards.
GCGGCAGCAGAGCTCATGGAGCTCGTGGTGCTTGGAGCGGAGCTCGTAGAGCAGCGCGGCGGAGCTCGCGGAGCTTGGCAGTGAAGCTCGGCGGAGGAGCTCGGCGGCGGGCGAGCTCGTGGAGTTGGCGGCGGCCGCGTGTCGGAGCTCGGGCGAGGTGCGTCGGCGGGCGGTGGAGCTCGAGGCGGAGTTCGACGGAGCTCGGCGGCGGAGCTCGGCGGTGGACCCTGTGGGAGCTCGACGAGCGGCGGAGCTCGGGCGGTGGAGCTCGTAGAGCTCGAGGTGGGGCTCGCGCGGAGCTTGTGGCCGAGCTCGAGGCCGAGCTCGTGGAGCTCGGGGAAGGAGCTCGTGGCGGAGCGCGGCGCGTGGCGGAGCTCATGGAGCTCGACAGCGGCGGAGCTCGTGGAGCTCGGGACGGGCTCGTGGTGGAGCTCGAGGCGAGCGGATGGAGCTCGCGGAGCTCGCGGCGGTGGAGCTCACGGTGCTCGTGGGCGACGGAGCTCGCGGAGCTCGTGCGGGGCGGAGCTTACGGAGCTCGGCAGGCGGTGGAGCTCTTGGCGAACGGAGCTTGTGGGGCTCGACTTCGACAGAGCTCGTGGGCGGAGCTTGAGGAGCCGAGGTGGCGGAGGTCCCGGTGGCGGCGTGTGAGCGGCCTCGGTGGACCCGCAACTTGGGCAGCGTGGCGTTGGCCGGCGGACGCGGATCGCGGGCGTCTTGCGCATGCGACCTCGACCTGTAGCGGAGCTTGGCGCGGGGGGCGCCCCTCCAAGCACAAGCCCGTGATGCATGGGCCTGCGGGCCGGCAGGTGCTTAAGCCCGGCGGCAGCCACAGCAGAGGCGATTGCGATCTCTTTACGTGAGACTTCGCAAGCAAGAAAGCCAAGCAAATTCAATTCTTGTGCATGCATACGTGTATATATATATATATATATATATATATATATATATATATATATATATACACGTATATACAGACACGGACATGCAAGCAAGCTCACTCAATTCGTCAGCGGCGTAGCCTCTGGCATGTCGAGCGGGTGCAGGTGTCAAGCATAGGACGACCGGGGCGAATCGCGCGCGGGTGCGCGTGGCTGAGCGGCGTGCGGCCGGGCTTTGGGCGGATAAGTGGTCGCGGGCGCGGCGCATGGGCGTCTTGGGCGGACCTCGGCGGGGGTCCGTTGTCTTGGGCTCAGGAGGCGCGTGTATGGACCTCGGCGGTGGATCTTGCGCGGCTCGGGAAGCTTGTGGCGGGGAACACAGGAGCTCGAGCGGGGCGGAGCTCGTGGAGGCCGAGCTCGCGGAGCTCGTGGAGCTGCGTGGAGGCCGAGCTCGCGGAGCTCGGCACGCGGTGGAGCTCGTGAAGCCGGCGACCGGACGGAGCTCGTGGAGCTCGGCTAGCGGCGGTGTTCGTGGGCCTCGCGGCGGAGCTCGTAAAGCTCGGAGTGGAGCTCGTGGAGCACGGATGTTTGAGCCGGAAGCGCGCGACGGCCTTGAGGGCGTCGTGGGGCTCGAAGAACGAGCAGGCGACCTTAGCGTCGTGCGGTGAGCCTCGGAAGGCGCGGCTATTCTCGCATGCGGCGAGCCGGCGACCTGGCGCCGGGTCGGGCCTTTGCGGTGGCACGGCGAGGGCGGCGCTGCCACACGGGCGGAGTTCGGGCGAGCCCTTGGCTGGGAACCCGTCGGCTCGAACCTCGGCGGCGCTGCGGTGACCCTCTTTGCAAGCAATGCTGATGGTCGCTGACGCGGAAGTCTTTGCCGCATCGGGTTGTCGGAGCGTTGCTGCGCACCGTCGAGGGCCTTCCTTCCGGGGAAGCTCGAGCGTCACGCCAGCGGGCGAGAAGCGGCGTCGTTGGTCGGTGCTGAGGTGTTGTAGCGCGCTGACTTGTACCAGCCGAGGGAACGTGGCCTCGACGAGGAACTCCTCCGTGCTGGCGAAGACGAAAGCTAGCGCCCCGGAACGTACGGCGTTCCGGGCGCCGTCGACGTGGTGGATGAAGCCATCGAAGTGGTGACTATTGTCACACGAGCGCTCCCCTACCTGGCGCGCCAACTGTCGTGGTCTAATATCGGGGGTAGGCCACAAACACAGTACAATCGTATGGCTCGTGTGGAGCTCCGATGGCCTAGCTCAAGGGACACAAGATGCGAGATTTATCTTGGTTCGGGCAAATCGGTGCCCTAGTCCGATCTCAGTTGGAGTCACTATGTGGCCGAGCTCAAATGCTCGTATCGGGGAGAATACAAGCTTTTCGAGAGAGGAAGGCCGGCTCCCAAGTCTCTGTGTGGGTGGAGTGGAGTGATGATCGTAGTGTTTCGTGTGTGAAGGTTGGGAGGTGAGAACCTGCCCTCTCCCGGTGGCCAAGGCCCCCCTTTATAGCCGCAAGGGGAGGTACACGGGTGCCACAAGGAGAAGGATTAAAGAGGAGAAGAACACAAAATAGAAGGGTAAAGTGCTAAAATGGCATGAAGCCCCGAGCTAGTATGGCAAAAGGGGTCGTCCAGTGAACTCGAGTGCGCGCCCGGAGCCGTCTTGCTTGGTCGTCGCCGCGCCGCGATTCCTGGAGTTGGACGGTGGCCGGCCCATGCTTGGTCTTCAATCGGAGTTGGAATACATCACGTCGGTATGGGCGCGACCATGCCTTGACGAGTGGGGCGTGCGTCGTGCGTACCGAGCATCGCACCGTAGAGGAGTGGTTGGTCGTAGCGGGGCGGCGAGTTGAATCCGTCACTTCCTTCCTCGTCACTTTGTGGATCGAGTGGCTACGGTGCTCGTCGGGGAAGTGGTTGGCCAACTCATGCCCGATGGCTTCCCCAGAAGGTGGGCGGGCGAGCTCTTGGTCGTTATCGAGCCTGAACGCGTGCGCGGTTGAGGAGTTTCGCGATGACGGAGCTCGGCGGGCGGAGTGAGGTCCCCGACCGCGCGCGTGCTCGCACTGGAGCGGGGAGCTCGTTTCTCCCGCTACCCACGCGGTCGTCGGCCGAGTGTCCGCTCGTCCTCGAACACGTTTGCCTCGAGCGGAGCTAGTAGCTTTGCCTTCTGTGTCATCGTCGAGGCCGAGACTGGCCAGAACCGACCCCGTGACGTGCTCATGCACGTACGCGTACATGAGCTGGCTCGCTTGCTGTATGTGTTCGTGCAGCACATATACACGCGCCTATGCTAGCTTTGCTTGCTTCCTGTGTGCTCGTGCATGCACAAGTATACACGTATATGCTAGCTTAGCTTGCTTGCCTGTATACGCGTATATATGCGCACGCACGTATATATCTTGCTTGCTTGCACGCCTGCCTTGCCTTGCTTGCGTGGTTACGTCGATCTTCTTGTGACCAAGGCACGGTGGTAGCTTGCTTGCCTTTTGACCGTTCATGGAAGCTTGCTCCACAACAGCACGCAGCAACTGTAGGCGAAGGGTAGCAACATGCTTGTGCGAGGCGGAAGAGCTCACACAGAAAGAGCTCGTGCGAGACGGAAAGAGCTCGTCGCGAGAGAGCTTGCATGAAACGGAAAGAGCTTCACGTCTGGCAGACGCAACCGTGGTCGTGCGTGGCGGCTGGCACGACCGTAGTCATGCGCGGCGGAGGGGCGCACGGCGCGAGGTGGGGCCTGGGCTCCGTCCTCTGAGTTCGTGCGGGGCGGAGTTCGGGCTCCGTCTTTTGAGCTCGCGCGAGGCGGAGTTAGGCCGAATGTCGTTATTGTTTTTGCCGCGATTAGTCGTGTGTTTAGGGTACCCCTGATATAGGTATCCCACATATAATAACAAGACATTAAAGTTGTGTTTTGAAGACCGTGTCGCTTGTCCTAATCGTCAAGCTTTTTGGGTATGGAGGGAGTATGCTGCTCTGTGATACTGTGCGTACAATCTGCAGCCTACGGCCGTGGTCCAATTACCTTTACAAAGCATCAGAGTCGCCAATCGCATTCGTAGAGAAACAACCAATTCAAAACAAGGCCTTGTTTAGATGTCAGAAAATTTGCAAAAAGCACGGTTAGAACTCCTACAACACACTATAGCACGTTTCGTTTGTTTGTAGTAGATATTATCATACTATGGGGTAACTAGGCTCAAAAGAATCGTCTTGCAATGTACATCTAAACTGTGTAATTAGTTATTTTTACCTACATTTCATACTCCGCTTTCAGTGGCCGGGCTTGTCTTTATCCTTCTCCCTTGCGGCGTCGGCGTGTGCGGCGAGGTGGGTCGTGTGGTGCGTGGCCTTGGATGCGGCAAAGATGCAGCGGTGGCGGTGGGCAAGGCAAAGACGGCGGCGTGCGGGCGAAGATGGTGCCATGGTGGCGCGGTCGCGCATTCGTCGACGGTGATGTGTTGCCGGAGCGATTCAAGGCCATGGGGAAGAGGCACGGCAGCGGCGGCGCCCTTGAGTGGACCTCCATGGTCGTTGTGGGTGGAAGGCCTGGCTGGGTGTGCTTGCTTTGGGATGGATGCTCTGGCGAAAGCCTTGCCGTATTCTTCTTTGGCGCCGATGGCGGCGGGCGTCCCTTGGGCGTCGCCCTCCTGCGGGGGGTCATCACGTGGGAGTTTCATCCCGGCGACACATGGTTCTCTCAGGTGAAAACCCTATCCATTTCTGGATGATCGACGACGGCGCCCTCGCGCGTCGTTCCCTCCTTGGAGGCGTCGTTTCTTGAGACCCAACTTCGGGCTGTTGGCTCTTCCGGCGGTGATGATTCATGAGGATCTGATTTGGTGGCGGCGTTGGTGTGGTGCAGGTTGGAGGGCTTCAGGGGGTTGCTAAGCTCTCGTGGAAATGTTCGCAGCCCTGAAGGCAAACAAGGGTTATCGATGTGTGTCGGGGTGGTCGCTTGCGTGATCAAGGGCGTTAGGCGCAAAAGTGCAACGGTCTGTGGCGTGGGACGCGTCGAAGACGGGCGCTTGCGGCAACGACATATTGAGATGACTTGGCTTGCGCTGATCAAGCGGCGGGTAACCGCGCTTTTCTTGGGCTATGCCGTCGGTACATCGTCGAAAGATGGCGCGGCGACTTCCTTGTCTTGCTGACTCGGTCGCGGAGGTTTGTGCGTTGGTGGAGCGACGAGACGATGTCGATCCTCGGTGGTGACTTGGCTGTTGGTGTCCCTAGGAGGCAGGGCGGCCCTGCGTACCTCTCGATGGCAATCTTAGACACCAGACTGCGACGTGGAGTGTTGTGGCGGGCGTGGCGAGGCCCCGCTTGCGGCGTGCTTCGAGGCGGCGAGAGCGAGTCCAGCGACGGGAGAGGCAAGGCCCCCGTGCGTTTGAGGTCCGGATCTGGTGGTTCCACCCTGTCAGGAGGTGTGTGGTGTTGCAGCGGTTTCACGGCGAAAGGTCCCGCATAGCGGCGGCCTTCTCGGTGTGGTGCGGTGCTCTCTCTTGGGTCCTTTCGGGCGTAGGGTTACGCGTCTTGTGGCTCTCGGCGATTGCTTGAGAGTGGTTGTTTTGGTGGGCGCCGGCGATGTGTTCGGTTTCATGTTTTTGTTGCCTTGTCGAGGTGGTTGTATAGAGACTTGGCGTGTTGAGGTCCCAATCCGACCGGCCTTTTGAGTGGTAACCCGTGTTGATGTCCCAATCCAACCGGGTGAGTGTAGTTGCTTTTTCTTTTTCTTCTTTTCTTTTGGTGTTGTTTCGTTGTTCTTCCCAGATGCAGGGACTCTCCTTTTTAATATAATCGGCAGCTCGCTTTGCTCGTTCGTTCAAAAAAAAATGTGATGTGATTGAGAGAGAGTGGAAACGAAGTTGGATTAGAAGTTTTAGCCATCTAGAGCAAGTACTATGGTCTCCGGGCGCAGCCGGCTGCGCATGCATGGTGGTGATGTGCTCCACTGGTTAGCAGCCGGTCACCTTCTCTATCTTCATTTCGCCGGCCTGAGCAGGCGCTTGCCAAGACGCTGGTCTCATTCTCTCTCTTTATTTCTCTCACCTCCACGTAGATATCGGTCAACATAGCCGACCATAATACTTTCTCTAAACTAGGCCCAACATCCGATTTGTCAAACCATCAGTAACCCCATCTGTCCGAGAAGGGTCATAGTCAACGCTGTCAGCTATGTATGTGCATCAGCAGTTAGCAGATGCACAGCCCATGCCCACCATGCTTCAACACCCGTCACGATTCATGAACAAAACAAGGCAAGCCATCCAGGCCATCGCCATGCCGCCATTAAACAGACCAAGGCATCGCGACCACAGGATTGTGGCATCTCAAAATCTTACGTCGTGTTCCATATTTCCATCGCCTTTTTTTCACTTGCCCCAAACTGTCTCGCCGTGATTTAGTTTAGCGCATAAATTCATCTGCCAATTCTCCGTGGAAATTCTAGTACAGAAATTAATGATGTTGTATATCGAAAAATTTTTGTGCAACGAGCGAAAGAAAGCCAGGACTGTCCACAGATATTAATAGCGACTTGTTGGCAGCCGTCGGTGTCCTACCTGCGGATGGGCTCACCAGCACCATTAAGCCAAGAAGCACTCACGACCATTTAGGAACTCCATCTCAAAATATTTGTCACGTCGTGTTCCATATTTCCATCGCCTTTCATTCATTTGCCCCAAACTTCTCGCCGTGATTTAGTCGTAGCGCATAAATTTGATTTGCCAATTCTCCGTGGTGTATTCTAGTACAGAAAAATCAATGATGTTGTATTATCGAAAAAAGGGCTAACCAGCGAGCGAAAGAAAGCCAGGAAAAATATTAATATTTATCATACATATTAGACTTTTTGGCAGAAAGTCGGTGTCCTTTTTGCAAATGGGCTCAAAGATACCAATAAGCCAAGTATTTTGTATAAATCATCTAAAGTTGTGGCAAGAAAACAAAAAACACTAATATTTTCTAGTACGTAGCACTAAATGGTCGCACCAATGCTGTCGTTAAAACCTCGATCAACTGATGAAACCAAGCCTGCTTTCTTGGTACAGTAAGTCTCTGGAAACCGATGGCTGATGACTCCATGTACAATACAATAAACCTAGGGTTCTTTCCAATTAAGTGCGAGAATCCATCACGGATTTTGCAGTCGACCATTGCTTGAATAGATTTTCATCGTTAAGAATACCAAAGTTTCTTAAGGCAGCACCAGCTCAATAGCAAACACACAGAATAATAGACGCACAACACATTGAGCAAATACTATGCAACACATGGTACAAAAAGTAATGTTTGTAAAGGCTTGTTCGGAATGAGAACATTATTATTCTTCTAAACCGGGCACATCTGAACAATATCCAGATCATGTTGCAAAAACATTTACGATCCCATCTATTTATGAATATACGTGTATAGCTATTTTGATTCTTGACCCCATCTATTTATGAATATTTGCCTAAGATTACAAGTTCAATGCAAGAGGATGAAATCTTTGTTCATAAACTCAGAATGACTGAACTTTTGTGGCTTCTACCAATAAATAGTACTACTGTAGGATGCTACAACACACGGCAATCAATTTGCAGCCAAGGTCATATTGTTAACTGACATTCAGATACTTTGTCAATGCAATCCACTGCTGCAGCTGACAAGGCAAAACCCTTACCCTATCAGAAATAGTATCCTATATAACTTAAGGTGAACTGTTAAAAGAATCTGTTCATAGAAATCAAAAGAATGCCTGTTAATTGTAATATATAACAACTATGAAAAAAAGGCTGTAGCCAGCATTGATGCTGAAGCTTTCATGAGAAGTATGCTGCAGGTTGCCACAAGTTTGGCCACAAAAGCAAACACAGGAAAACTGTAGGTGTGCTCTGGCCAGGAACCAACACACCCTAGAACACAGATCATGAGTTTCCATACAAAACAGATGATGAGAAACTAAGAATGATGAAGATGCTGAGGAGAATAGATAAGACATTCTAGGATTTGTGCATTGGCGCTTGTCAATAATCACAAATTGTACCAAACAACCAACTTGTGCATTGGAAGGAAGCAAAATCAAATATTTTTCAGTCAAAGCAATTTCATATGCTCTGTTCTGCTCAAACACCAGGAAAATTTATATTCACTGACCTCCTCAAGCAAATCTGAATGCTAAGAAACACAAACACAATGCCAGAATCTTAAAACAGAGTGATTTAACTGAACCATAAGCAAGTGCTTCCAACATATTTATAGTTCAGTACAAAACTACTCGACCCAAAATTAATTTCCTCACTGGAAACCAGATTACAGACACCTATCTATGGGCTATGGCCTATGGCATAGGAGTCATGATTCACCAGAACGAATTGCAAACACCAGATCGATCAGACAAAATAGGTACCACCAAATCACCCACAATTTCCATGCCAAAAAGGTGTGCTCAATTTGGAATTTACTGGGCTGAGGTCTGAGAAATAACTACCACTTTCGATTTCCTCAGTGTCACAGGCAGCAAACAATTTAAAAACAAAGCATGGATGTGCATTAAATTACCAACACTAAACAGCAATTCCGGGTACTAAACGTCTATCTATCATATTATTCTATCATATTATAAAGCCACGATCTGGAGGACTGCAATTCATACTTCACAGATACAATCTGAGTACGAAGTTGACAAGCCCTGACACCCTTCGGGATCAGACCTCGTCCTCGTGGAGCATCATGTTAGGGATGCCCTTGTTGATGGGGAAGCAGCGGTTGGTGTCGGGGCAGACGAGGGATCCCTCCTCTACGTGGACCTCGAGGAGCGCGTGGTGGATGCGGCGGATGGCGCTGCCCTCGACGTCGGCGGCGCCCTCCGCGAAGATCTCCTCTTCGGGGGCTGTTCCTCGGGGAGGAGCTCGGGGAGGCCGAGCGCACGGGTGGCGGCGACGAGCGCGCGCCAGTCGATCTTGTGGAGGAGGCCGCGGATGAAGTCGGCGTTGAGGTCCACCTCCTTGGTGCTCCACTTGGTCGCCTCCAGCGTCAGCGGGTAGCCGGTGGTTGCGCCCCGGACGTTCGACGCCAGCATGTTGTGCGTCAGGAGCCTCATCTCTCGCGCTGCTCCGGCGGCGTGGTGCGGCTGCGGGTAGAAACCCTAGCGGAGTGCAATGGGGAATGAGGGATCGAGTGGACGATTCGGGAGGCCGGGGGCGGGGAGGACGGGGGTTTTAGCCTTCTGCTTTGGGATTCGTGCTGTCGTGGAGGATCAGGTGACGTCGTGACGCGCGCAGGACGGCAGAAGGCGGGGAGACGTCGATCACGTGACACGTTCAGCGGATGACAACGAAACTGCGGTCGCCTCTTGAAAAGTCAAACTCTAGCTGCGAATTTATCCTGTGTTAGGCGTTGGAGTTTTCGGTTTTGGCATCAATGTGTTGGGCTAGATTGAAGTGAAATTTGAACTAAATTACACCTTTATCCACACCAACACATGCAATTGATACGAAACTTATCTTTTTTTTTTGATAGAAAATTGATATGAAACCGAATACATCCTAATAAAACTTTTAGGCAGGACAGGATCAATGAGTGCTCAATATAGAGTACAATAGTTGTTACATCTTTCCCTCCGTTTTCAAATTGTAAGTCGTTTTAACTTTTTTGGTACATCTATTTTTCTATGCATATAATAATATGTCAAAAATGGATGAAAAAAAAAAAAAAAAAAAGCAACTTATAATTTAGAAATGGAGGGAGTATTATAGTTATATATGTATGACGTCACAAACATTTGTTGCGAAAGTAAAACCGTGCTCAGTGATCAAATATATTAGTTCAGTCTCATTGTTACTAAACTGTAAGCGATCAACTTGCCGTGCCCTTTTTGACTAAAAAAGAATGCTTTGCCGCTATATATTCCCATTGGCAGTACAATGGCAGTTTGTCATGGTAAAAATGTACAGGTATTCTAATGCAATGACCTATACTATGTTGCTAATCTGTTACATGTTGCGTCAAGTATGTTTTTTGATAATTCACTAAAACCTATGCTTGCTATATATTCCCACAGCTTCCATGGAAGAAAGTGGTCCTTTGACCACTGATTTCACGTGGTATTTATCCTTCTGGTTTGCCTGAGAGTTAGCCAGATCATCGTCCTGCCCACCTATGGATAGACATCACATGAAAAGGTTATAAGCGATGGATAAAATGCATATTGCAAAAATTATTTAATAAGCTAACATATCTACGAAGGCTAGCTAAAACATAACTGCACCTCATACCGTGCAGAGAATGCAAAAAATGTGTTGGCCATATACGCTTAAGCATGAGGGGAAAAGGAGATGGATACGTTGAAATTTGTCACGGGCTCACCAGCAGTGCATTCATCCCATAGTGACACCCTTGGCTATCTCTCACCAGCAGTTCATTCATTCCAGCCAACCAATATTTATTCACCGGGTAAATTTTGTGATCATGCAAAACCACGGAGTAGGTATCTGTGAGATAACAAACTTTAAGGAGTACCAAGTATGTTGTCACAAAAAAAAAGGAGTACCAAGTAATGTCGCTTTCAACTGAAAATTTGCAACAGATATGGTTGACAAGGGCTTATGAGGAAACAACAAACAAGAGAAGCACAAGTCCATAATATACCTTAAAGAGGACACCACAGTGAATTTGGCCACTGAACAGAATCATAATCATTGATTCCAGTAGTTGTCCCCATGTATCTGGAATTGAATATATCTGGTCAGGTTAGACTGCTAATACCACTAATGACTGCGTAATCGCTAGTTCAGTATTCAGTGTAAGGAATGAGGTATATTGACATATGGCCTGAGCCAAAGATCATGTTGGTGAATGCACTAATCCTCAAAAGTAGACAATGTGTATCAAAATGGGAAACAAACTATAAATGTAAAACCTACAAGATTGATATTGCAAACAGATTTGAATTTACCTCATAACGCTAGACTCTTCTGTCTTCTTTCTCAAAATGCATCCTGAAACACATCCCCAGATATACGGGTATGATATATTTGTTTGCAAGTTATATTACGACCTCTTAAGGGCTTGCCCTGCAAAAGTAAATGTTAAAACATTTGTCACCTCTGGTTGTAAAACTGAAGATGGCATGACAAGAGTTTGCTATCACTTGATAAAACTGAAGATGGCAAAGATTTGCCCAGCAAAAATTCTCAGCAGAAGATGATTATTGTCATTCCTGACAAGGCAATGAGACATGTAAAAATCAACCAAACAGAAACCATCTGACGGCAAGGAGACAACAGGATAGGAAGTGACTGTTTTGAATACTGGAAGTTTGAATGTACCAGATAAAAAAAGAACAAAGTCACCAGCAACGAGTTTCTTTGAACTTACAAAGAGCCTGTAGTTAGAATATACCGCTTTGGCTGACCTGCATTAAGAATGGTATTTAGAAGGTTATGCAACAGCCCTTCCCGCGAAATGTACAGCAACACGTGTAACAATATTATTACACTAAGTACAAAAAAGACAGCATGAAAGGCTGAAACAAAGTTTTCAGAGAAGAGGGGTGGGGAGTTGAAAACAAATTTGTTAGGCTTTAAACTAAAAACCATGTCAAACATATATAGAACCACATATGTGGAAGTAAAACAAGAAATAATTACCACTTTTAGGTCTAAAGGGAGGTTCCATACATTTTTCATGATATGCCTTTTTGCATGTCCCTTTGCAGAAGATAATTTCATTGCTGCGAAATGATTCATGAGACTTGCATGTTGAGCACATGGTCTAGAAAAATAAAATTTGACAATTTATTAGGTGATAGATCCTATGAACTTATGAAGTAGAGCATGTGACCTTCACTTGATGACTGGGTCATCAACACTCCCAGTAGAAATATACAAATCAAGTTGGCAAATGATATCAACGTATAGAAAAAAAAATCAACATACCATTGCATGTAATTTATAGCAATTTTGAATTTTATTATTTATTTCCTGCATGCTGTAGTTCATAATCTGGTTTTATTTTCTCTGGGCCGGTTGGAAAGGTGAACTTAATTAGTGTACTTTTTACTATCATGTTCTGAAAAGAAAATAAGGACACTAGATAACACATCAAATCAAAGACTCTAATGTGCTTTAAGTATTGCATGATAATTGGCAACCTTCATCTCGTTAATACAGAACTTGGAATTTCTATCAACTCCTTCCATAACTGCTTCAATCTTAACCCCAACCCAATAACGTAAAAGCTACTAAGATTCTCCTTGGACAATTTTTATCTTCAAATTATTTAATGAGTAGTACTATATCTGGTTAGTCAAAACCAATTTTTAACAGTACCTAATGTGCCATGAGCAGTGAATATATAAACATAATTTCACTAAGATTGCAGATATATAAGAACGCTAGGTCAAAATAACTTACCATATCATCCCTAGATATAAATGATTCCTCATGATTTGCCTCCTCATACAAACCATATGTCACTGGAATCTTCCAAGAGAAAAGTAGACATGCTAAGAGTGTGCTAGCAATGGTTGTGAATCTTTATCTGACAACTGACATGGTTTCATATTCTGGTTGTATACAGCAGGACATGATTGTTTAACATCCCCAGACACATTGGTGGGCAGAAGTCCACGGATATGCATCTTATCATAAATCTTTGAAATCTCTATCATGTTACCGCATCTAACATAACCTTGAATCAGCGTCCAATATGTGACATAATTGGGATCTACATTATTCTCAATCATTTGATCAAGAAGTTTGATTGCTTCTTCCATATAACCTTGAGTACAGAGACCATTAATCAGTATAGAATAGGTGAACACGGTAGGCTGAATACCTTCCTCTATCATCCTTTGTTTTAGCTTAAAGGCCTCAGTTATGTAACCATCCTTGCAATGCTTATCAATTAATGTATTATAGGTGATAGCATTTGGAGATATACTCTTTGTCCACAACTTCTTAAAAAGATTAACAGCCCTGGATAATTCCCCGGACTTGCAGAGACCATATATAAGAGAATTGTAGGTTACAATATTTGGAGTGAGACCGGCACTCAACATTTTATCCCTCAGATCAAAAGCTACATCAACAAATCCTGAAGCAGAACAACCATGGATGAGGCTAGAATAAGTGAAATTGTCAGCAACAAACCCCTTGCTTTTTAGATCAGCAAACAAGTTTTTAGCATCTTCAATCCTTCCCAATTTGCATAGACCAAAAATAACAATGTTCCACATGATTTTTGCAGAATGATGACTTCCAGCAGCAACAGTATCAATGACATTTGCTACTTTCCCTATCTCAAGTCTGGGCGCACTGATATCTGGAATCATGTCAGTACCTACAAGATTTTGCAACACTAAATTTGCCTCATCAACCTTTCCCTTCCTGTAGAAACAACTCACTAAAGCACTGCAAATAAACAGATTTGGTGTCAGACCATTCTCAACCATTTCAAAATATAAGTTATAGGCTGTATGCAAATCCCCCTCTTTACACCATCCAGCAATCAGAGCTCCATATGTGACTGTGTTAGGAGAAAGTCCCCTAGTACTCATTTCAAAGAGTATATCATTCACCTTTCTATGTTGCTTAGCTTTGAAGTGTCCAGTTATCAAAGAATTGAACGATTCAATTGTAGGAGCAAAACCAAAATTTTCCATTTCATTCATAATGCGAGTAGCACTATCCATATCGCCTATCTTACAATAACCATTAACTAATGTTCTGTAAGTTATAATATCAGGAGGACATCTCCATTCCTTCATCCTGTCAACAAGCTCTTCTGCTTCGGACATCCTCTCAATCTTACACAACCCATTGATAACTGTGTTAAATGTGGTTATATTTTTGGCTAGTCCCCTTGCTAAGGTTTCTTTCCAAAGGTTTAAGCCCTTCTCAGTTTTATCTGCCTTGAAGAAACCATCAAGCAAGGTGCTACAGCTGATTTCATTAGGTGCAACACCTTTCTTTAACATGAAGAACCATAGTCTAAGTGCATCATCAATTGAGCCAAGCGAGCAAAAGCCTTTTAGGAGTGCATTATATGTTAATGTCGTCACTGTGAATCCATTCCTTAACATTGTATCATATATTTGAAAAGCCTTGTTCATCAAACCCTTTCTGCAATACCCATCAACGAGACTATTATAACTGTATGTGTCTGGCCTCACACCAACACCTTCCATTTCTTGCAAAATGTTATGTGCTTCCACCATTCTCCCCAATTTGCAATATCCATTAATCATTGTGTTATACACAAGCAAATTAACCTCGAGCTTAGCGTCCATCATCTCATTGAATAATCGAGCTGCATCCTCCATTCTTCCCATTTGGCAATAGCCATTGATCACTGCACCATAAACAGCCTCATCAACCAAAAGCTGCTTATTCTTCCTAATCTCCCGAACGACCCCTTCAGCCTCCTCCATGTTCTTCTCATTACAATACCCCTTCACAAGCAATGTATATGTAACTATATTTGGTGACAAACCTCTCCCAGGCAGCGACTCCAACATCCTTCTTGCATCCTTGGTCCGCCCAACCTCACAATAGCCATTCATCACCGCATGGTACGCCACTAGGTTCACCTCCACACCCATCTTTGCCATCTCCTCCAAGAACTCCAATGCATGCACCACCCCCTTGACCTTGCAGTAAGCCTTTGCCATAATCGCCACGGTGAACTTGTCAGGCAGAGTTCCTGCACGCTGCATCTGCTCAAACACTGCCACTGCGGCGCCCAGGTCCCCAGTCTGTGCTAGCCTGTTGAGCATACTGTTGCAGGACCGCATGCTAGGGCGGCACCCGAGCGTCCGCATTTCGTCGAACACCTTCAGGGCGGCGTCGAGTTGGCCAGCGTTGGCAAGCGCACGGAGAAGCAGGTCGAACGAGGCTGCGGAGAAGGAGAACTCCTTGTACACCTCGACGAGGTGCGGAAAGAGAGGCGGGGCCGGGGGCCGCGCGGAGAGGAGGGATGCCAGGATCGCGCGGGCGTCGGCGGAGCGGCGGGCGCGGGCGAGGATGTGGAGCAGCTGGGCGTGCGCGAGTAGGGTGGGGCGGGAAGGGGCGAGGCGGAAGACGTGCAACGCGGCATCGGGGTCGAGGCGGACCCGGCGCAGCGCCGCGTGGAGGAGTGCAGGGGTGAGTGGGCCTGAGGAGGAGAGGAGGCGGGCGGCGGCGGAGAAGCGGTGGAGGAGGAGGAGGCGGGTGAGGCGGCCCAGGAGTGTAGCGTCTGTAGTGGCGTCGGCCGAAGTTGGCGCGGAGGAGTGGATGCCGCGGCGGACCTGGAGGAAGGAGAACAACAGGCGGCGGCAGCGTATCTGGGGAGACAACAGGGGATGGTCAGTGGCCGAGCTCGGTGAAGATTTTAGGTGGCGCAGAAGTACAGCAGAACGTACCGGCAGTTGCTCCCCGCCGTTAGCCATTGCCAGCGCCACTCCTCCGCCCGCCGCCAGTTCCCGCGCGGGAGGGAGGAGGCCGCCAGCGCCTCGCGTCCTCGTCTTCGAGACCTCGACCGCGCCCTGCGCCGCCGTCGTCCCAGGCACCAGTTTCCCTCTCGTCAGGCCCACTGTTTGAAACGCTGGCGTTTGAGGTTGCCCGTTCAATAGAGACAGCCAGACAGGCTCATACGAGGCGCTGTTTGGATACACTTAGGGCCCATCTACAATGCAGAGGCGCTGTTTAGAGAAAAAACAAGCGTACTCAGTTACAAAAAAAAAAATTAATTGAAGGCACAAATTCAACCCACCGAGTAAGAAAATACAAGTGGATGTTTGCGGTGGAATATCGCGCATAACACGATTGTACATGGCCTTAAATACAAGTGGATGTTAACAAACAAAATGGATGTGGATGTTCCTCACCAAGAAACCTCAAGCCCATATGAGATGCTGTTTGGATTTGGAAAAAGTCCACTTTTCCTCTCAACTCTTACGAAAGTCCCCTTTTCCTCCCTCTACTCCAAAATCACAAGTCACCTCCCATAACTTTTTAAGCTGTGCATTTTATCTTCTGGAGCGGTTTTGAAGGTGGTTTTGCTATAGTAATGGTGGTTTTGTCTTTTTTTCTTATTTAAAAAGGTTCAATCTTTGAAAAATCATAATAAATCATAGAAAAATCATAAAATAAAAATTCAATTTTGTTGGAGTCCACATAAGTCCATGTACACAGTGAACATATAATATATTATGCTTTAGTACAAAATTTTTGTTATTATATCTACGATTTTCTATAATTAATTGAAACAATTCATAGTTGTAGCTTCTATAATTATTTTGTTGGACTAAATCATATCCTATTATATGTTTACTTGGTAGATTGTGTGAGTCCAAATAAATTGTTGTTTTTTCTATTTTATATTTTTTTATTTACTATAATTTTTCAAAGATTCACCAAATAAATAAAAATGAAAAATAGAAACTTTCATAGCAAAAACTTTGTACTAAAGCACACTATATTATATGTTTCACTCATTAGATCCACTCATGTGGAGTTCAACAATTTTTTTTTTTTTTCATTTATGATTTTTGTATGATTTATTATGAATTTTTAAATATTCAATGGAAATAAATAAGAAAGAGAAAAAGCAAACCATCTTTAACTATAGCAAAACCACCTTTCACTATAGCAAACTGCCATCAAAACCACTCCAGGAGGTAAATTGCATGGTTTAAAAAGGTTGAAGGAGGTGGTTTGTCGATTTTGGGGTTGATGGAGAAAAAAACAGACTTTTGTGGAAAGTTAGGCTGTCACTCAAACCTAGCCCAGTTGGATGACCAGCCTCCGGCTGCTTCACTTCACCGGCCAGGCTTGGATCCGTTGGTTATATTTCTGAAAATAAGATTATCACAGAACCAGACTAAGTTACAGGGATACAAACTGCCCGCGTTTGACTCACTAAATCCACAAACACAAAACACTTGTTTGATTGCCTGCACTAAGGATATGTTAAATTAAATTAGAATAATAAGTACCAAAGTAATATTTATTTTGCATGAATCAACTGTATATAGCCTATTTTATCATATTAAACCTTAATTTGCTTTGAAATTTATTGTCTCTAATTATACGAATCATTTACAAATATCATCATTATCCTACTAATATCTTGCATCCCGTGCTATTTCATTCTTGCTTCCTGGAAGTAAGGCTCGTGCCAGAAGCATTTGTTGCAAAAGTTTATTTCATTTGAATTTCTTGGAAAAGACTCGTGCCAGAAACATTTGTTGCAAAAGTGAAGCCATGATCACAGCGGTTCACGCAATTGCATCTCATGCTTGTGATGGTGACCATCTGCAGAGTTGCAAACACCCAACCGCCTTCACGAGGACGCATCAGAAGCACAAGACAGCAAAGCCGAAGCAATAAGCAGGTAATCGAACTATAGATGTCCATGTATTAGCTATAGCATTATCTTATGGTGTCAATGGTGATTAGAGACCATTTAGTAACAAGAATTTACATCTAGTCTGGTAAAGAACAGGTCACTGCCTAACTGATCTAGTAAGCTCCATGTCACGAAATAGTCGACATTGGGGCCTCGCCATCATCCCGGCATAGCTCCTCCAATTCAGCCATCAAGTCACCCCCATCGGTGTCAGTTGAATCAGCCAGCATCCTGTCCTGCATCGCCTGTCCAAACACCAACAGCATAGACAGAGTAAGATTGATCACTACTCAGGCTTGTTCAAGCAAGGGCTTGAGTAAAACGGGGGACTACTATGTTTAAGAAAAGGGAGGACCTGGGACTCTTGTAGGCTGTTAACACAGGCTTGCAGCCTGCGGTACTGCTCCCTTGCTTCAGGATACAGATTCATGGAGCGCACACGAGCCAGTGCTCTTTCCAACCTGCCTTCAGCCTGTTTCCTGCCATCCTTCAAGAAATCATATTCATCCTCAGCCTTTGCAGGTTGGATCTGCCATGATGGACCTTCAAGTTGTTTCTCAGGTTGGAAACCTCGTAGACCCCTTCTCTTTCTCCTCCACCTCAGTATCACTTTCTCCACGATGCCAACAGACCAGACTACCTTCCGATAGTTTTTCCTTACCTGATGTCCTCGTACATGGGCCTAATAAACAAGAGAGTACTGAGATACCGCAAATAAACAAGAGATGGGAATTTTACAACTACAACTCTACTTGACAGCCAAATTTAATGTGATGGCTAAAAATCATCATCAAATAAACATAACGTCTAAAACTGAAAAATCAAGAACTAAACAGGGAAGAGATAAGCCCAATAACCAAAGTGTGCCTCAAATAACTACAACCACTACAACGACGACCACATACTTGACTTTGGGCTGCTGTTTCATCAAATAGCTTCACCATGGGAGTGGAACCAGAAAAGTTTCCATAATGAGGAAAAAAATCCAACAGGAGTGGGCCATTAGTTTGATGTAAATGACTAAAAACAGTTTTTTCTCAAATTAGCTATGTAAAAAATGGTAAACAAAGTACCAATATAACCTAACTTTCATAGGGCTATATACCTATACGAGATTTCAGACCCAAAAAAATTATACTAGCAAATAGAAATTACCTGTATCTTCACAATTTTCTGCCGAATAATCATAAACTCTTTTCTTCCTTTCCATCCTCTAAACTTGTTTTGGATACGAACAGCAGCAGAATGCAAATCACCGTGTCCAGGTTTCGGATTTCTAAGGGAAACAAGTGAAAGTGTGTGTTCATCAGACAATCCACAGTCATCATCTCCATATTCAATAACCTTCTTTCTGTGGAATGATTCCACCCTAAAAGCTTGAAATATTCTGGCCGCGGCTTGAGTTGATTCTGAACTGCACCAAGTGAATCTTTTAAGGACTCTTCCTGAGAATTAACACAAGCAAGCTGAGCAGAACTTGGTTCTGCAAAATCTTCACTTGCTGTTACTCCACAAATTTCTTCCACATTGCCACCCTGCGCCTCTTTTAGTGTAAGAGCTGAGAGGTGACTTGTCAAAGCAGACTCTGCAAGAAAACCAGCAATGCCTTTGTGACCATTTTCTGATGCTAAATCAGCAGGAGTTCTTCCAGATGGATACTGCTGTGTTGGATCAGTTAAAGCACCAGGTGCAGCTCCGTTTGCTATCAGGGCACCAACTGTCAGCTCCCTAGAATTACAGAAATACCATAAAGTCGCGAAAGGGCAGAAACAAAAAACAAAAAAAATGAGGAAAGTTATTTGAGATTAGAAATACCTTCCACAAGATGCAGCCCAATGAAGTGCCGTCCATCCACGAATATCCCTGAAGTTTATATTTACTCCAGCTGCAACTATTGGTTTGATGGCCCAATCATAGCCAAGTGCAGCTACTAAATGAATGGCACCTTGTCCTTCCTTGCCTAGGACATTTGGACCTTTTCCATCATCATGTATCTTATGGATAAGCCAATAATACAGCTTTTCTTTCACCTGTTTCTCATCAGATGGCAATGCCAGATTAGACAAATTAACGTCAAGCATTAATGAATTGATAGTGTCGATCAACTCAGACTTATTTCCATTACTCAAGACATTTTCATAGTCTTCTGGTTCCAGGAAAAGTAACTTATCAAGGCGGATACGTAAATGCATTTCATTTATGCCAGTGGTATGCTGATCTGAAGTATCCATATAATGGGTCTCAGAATCGCGAAACTCAAATTCTCGCACTTCACTGCAAGCTACTCTATTTGAACATGTCACATAAAATGGAAATCGTCCCAGAATGATGTACTGGTGTATAGCAACGCAAAGAGCCATCAACTAAAACTTCAGCAGAGACTTCAGTGTCTCCAAACATACAAGACCACCTGCAATTTTCCACATCTTCTTTTTTTGCCAAGAATGTACCAGTAATTAAGACCTGCATTGTGTAAGGAGAAAAATCAATGCTAGTTAATAGTGCAGTAAGCATTGGACGCTTCATGCCCTCATAGTCATATATATTGGGCCCACAAACATAATAGAAGATGGTACAAACCTTGGTTTTTGTGCCATTGTATGCCCAGCTTGGAGATACATCAATAATACTGAAGAGCTGGTCCTGGGAAAGTGAGGGGCTGACTACAAATGCATCCATATGCTCATTAATAGGTATACTAGATCCATCAGCAACATTCACAGTTTCAGTAGTACTCCAAAAAGCATCAGAACTGGACTTGATATCCAAATCAGCAACCTCTGGAAGCTCATTGCTCATCCACCTTGAAAAGCTGTCGAATTTCTTCAAACCATCTGGCTTAAAGAGATCAGATGATGACTGCTTTAAAAGTGGATACCTGACACTTTGATCTGTATAACCATCATTCTCAGCCTGAAAATAGAGTGTTACATCACACCAATCCATGGAAATAGGTAAACTCCCCATGCCCTACTGCATCATTCTTAAGATACTACAGTAAATTGCAATGCACAGATATATTGAACTACTACTACAACATAGCCTTTTGTCCCAAGCTAGTTGGGGTAGGCTAGAGATGAAACCCACAGGAACAAGGATAAGATAAACACAAAAAAAAGGCACAATACAAAAGGTATAGTTAGGGGAAAACGGAAAAGAAACAAAGGTCACGGTTCAGGCACGTTGAAGATATATTGAACTATTAAAGACAACTTTAGAAAGCTAGGAATCTAGAATATAAATGCACCGCTGAAGTTCCTTTCTACTGAATAACTTGGCATAATAAGCCAACAGTGGCCACTGAACAATGAGAAGTTGAAGCACCTAGTGTTTTTAATGGAAAAAAAGGATGGCAAACCAAGGTACTAGTAAATAGTTCCCATGGGTCATGTTCTATGTGGCATCCAAACTGGAGGTGCTTATAGCTTTCAATAGTGCACTGCTATGATATTGCAGAGCTAAGGGACTCGCCTCTTCAGGTGGTCTTGGCAACTAACAGTCATAGAAACGAGAGTATTTGCAGAGAAGTTACCCAGCAGCAGCACAAACCATTGTGCTTTTAGCGACATTGACGAAGACAAGAAAATAGCAAATCACCTTTGAGGATGTTATGCCTGCTGCACTAAGTGCATCAACTTCCTTTTGGGTCAGATTGTTGGTGTAGAGCGCCTCAGACATAAATGTTTGCAGACTATCGTCCAGACTGTTACCCATTGTTGCAACAGAAGAATGAAGTGTCGACTCCATAAAGCCGCCGCCTGGGTATTCTGGAAATGGTAAACCCAAAAGCACTGATTCAATTGATGTTTTGGAGCCACCTCCTAACTCAGAGCCAGTTTCATTGAACAGATTAGCTGTGTCATTGCGAGTGGCAAAATGATTGGTAAAGTCAGCTCCCGTAGGTTGCATTTCACCAAGATAACCTGCAGCTATAGAAAATCAAACATGAGCTAAAGGCCAGCGTTTATATGTAACACTTGAAACTGAAAGGAAGGTGGAGTAAAAAGCTTGCCTAGATTATTTACAGAAGCATTTGCAGACGAAGCACCAAAGAAGTTGCCCATCATGATACCATCCACAGGCTGCTGCATCTCAGGGAAAGGGTGGTATCTGGAGCTTGCTCGAGAATTATCTGCTGCAGCAAATTATGCATTAGAGACACTAAACATTTATTTTTTATTATGCAGCATTTAATGTATACTTAGTACAGATGATGCATAGAGAAACAGCAAGACCTGTTTCAGCATCTTCATATTCGAAATCTGTCCACTAATTGGGCTTTCAGCATCCATAGATTGGGAGGCTACCTGGCTCTGACTAGCGAAAAAGAGTTTGAACATACAGGACTATCAGCATTAGATAATCCTGCATTCTCTTCAGCTTCTTTAGCACGATTGTAAACTTTGTTTGACACCCTGCAAAAAAAAAAAAAAAAAGGCAATCCCTAAGATATATGGAAATAAAATGTCCTTAAATAAGGTTTGGATCAGAGCAAAAGCTGATTCAGAATATTCACACCCTAACAGAATGTCTTTCACTACCAGAAATATTTTTTTGTAATTAGAAAGTGAACTGAACAGGGTACCAAAGCAGTGAACAGTAAACTTTCAGTTTGCAAATATCCATGACTATTAGTCATTTAGTCACAATTGGAACAGTCATTTTTTTTCCTGTCAAATGTTATCTCCTTTTTCAATTGGGAGATCATGTGGCTAACATAAACGTAAAAGAACACATAGATGCCAGCAATATTGGCATTGATGGTGAACAGATATGAATTCCAACTGGCACTTAACAAAACTTAAAAAAAAATACAGTGAAAGCAAACATACCTTGATTTCAAGGTAGTGAACAAGAACAATATTCATGAAACCCCTGAAAAACAGGATAATAATAATCATTTATCATTTCACTTTTATTATGGGATTATCTCAGCTATCAGCCTGCTGTACGAATAGACTTCAAAAGTCATTTATTTATGTTACAGTCAGTTAAGCTATAACACTGTATCTCTAGCACTTACTCTTCAAGCAACCAATATGTTCGTCTTTGGAAGTTCTCATTCTCCTCACCATGGGCATAGTAGCAATGAAGTACATCAACACTGCCAACCTAAAAGGACAAGGTTTCAGCTTGAGTAATCGAGTGGAAGAACCAGAATCAACAACAATGGACACCCAGATACAACAAAAAGTACTAGTCATTTGGCAGCAACATGCAATTCCCATCATCCTTTTTATTAGTATATTATAAAAAAATAGGTTTCATAATGATTATGAACAATGTAAATATTATATTGCCAATTTATGTATAATTGTATATTACAGGATCAGAAGAAGTAAAAAAATTACTGGCATCATAAGAGAAATATCAGTGACCCCATGAACTGACTCAATGTTGAATAGCTTATATAAGTTAATGAATTGAAAATCTCAACCACTTCCTCCACCTCCGGTCACAGAAGAATTTCATCAAAGAAAACAGAACTTTGAACTTCTGAACTTTTGACCACTTGTATCTACATTGGATGTATGAAAAAAATGGCTAGATTTTCATTACTTCTATAAAAAATATCATGCAGTATCTAGATACAAGCTACATCCACAAACTAATGATACCAATTGGGAGCATTTCATAAACCACAGCAATAGCCATCATATGTTTAATTTCTTCAAATTTTAAAAAAGAAAAGGAGCTATGTATGCACTAACTTTAAGCTTCTCATGAGCTTCTTTAACTGTCTTTCCATCCTTTTTCTTTCTCCAGTTGTGTCCATCCTTCCTGAAGTATCTCAATATTTTCCGATCAAACAGAAACAGTGAACCACCTGAGAAATTTTCAAGCAAGGAAAAGAAGTATTAGTACATCAGACCACACCCAAAAAAACCTGAAAGCTCATTGCAAAGTGCGATCACAATCTGATCCTATTGGAAGGAATGGTGTCTGATGTCATTAACAAATGATAGGTGACAAAATTGTTAACAGTCCCTAATCTTCTAAAAGTTTAATGAGCCAGTCAATTAGCATGATTGATAAATGAGAAGTTAGAACATTATATGAAATATATGTTTCAATATAGAAGACCCTCAAATGTATCCATGATTTCATTTGCATGATAAGTATATGACACCTGAGCACAGATCTATGGTATCCAACAAAACAAAATGGAAAATAGTAAAACTGGGGTCCTGATGTTTCATAGAATGATAGAAAACAGAATAAAATATCTTCCTATGGCATAAAAATTCTCAGACTGCATCCTTTTACACTAGCATCCTATATGTCAATGCCACCTGGGCACTAGTCAGCATCAACCATACCAAAAAGTACTAACTGGCTAACACTGCATGCTGACATGTTCTGGGGTGTAATAGTTCGAGTAAGAAGCATTACTTTGAGGTCTGTTCGGCGGCTCAGGCGCAATGGAAAACTTCTTGTAGTTTGACAATATTTGGCAGATTTCGGTGGGCCGCAACCACCTATTCTGAGCTTCTAGTAGTATCTGAGGAATATCTGCAGATTAACAGAGACATTAATCAGTCATTAGCTAAAAAAACACCAGCAATCTCTTGTGGTACGGTTTCAACACTAGCACGTCTGCACGTGCACTAATTTTCCTTCTATGGTCACCCATTTCCCTTTCGCTTCGAGAAATTCAACTCCGTGATACCTCCTAGACAGCTGCAAGCCTCCCGAAAGTGGAAAACAAGCTCTCAGGCCAAAAACAAAATTATCCACAATAGTAGTAACACTGAGGGGTTGTTCTAAGCAAAACACGAAGCCCTAAAATCACCCGGACACGCAACCAAAAAAAAAAAAAAAAAAAACGGATATAAACACGACGCGGCAGCTCAGCCCTAGGCAAACGGTAAAAATCCCTAAAATCTCGAGGAGAAAACCTCGACGGAGGCATAGAGATCAACTCAGCGGTGTCGGAAACCGAGAGGCGGACGCGCACGTACCTGGGGGCGGGTTGGACATGGCGTACTTGCGAATCTCCGCCATTCGACGATCCGACCGCGGCCGCTGGCGCCGCCACCGCCGGCTCCAATCGCAGGGCTCGGGAGGCTAAAAATTGCAGGGCTCTCGAGGGGATTTGGGGATTTTTGTCTGCGCGGCGAGGCACTTCACGGGATTTAAGAGCACGGCGCCGTCGGATTGGAATATTTGCTGCGACGGCGGTGAGTGTGACGAGTGGGAAAAGGGAGCAGTAGAAGGAAGGGGACTAGTGGGAAATGACCGTATCACCCCTGGTTACTGGTGCGATACTAGGGGCACCTGGACGAAAACCAGAATGAGCGGTGGATTCTCGGGACAGATATTATTTTTATTACCATATATAATACTTGTAGCTATAATCAATCAGGATAGCAAAATTGATATCAGATCACTTCTTTTTTTTAATAATGGATTAGATTAAATTCATTTATACCTTCATACCTCCATGCAAGTAGTGATTTATTTTTGCATCTAAGGTGCTTTTGGTTCAACTTTTGGGATAGTAATAGCAATGTGACAACATGATTTGAATTGTTCAACTAATGGTTTCTGCGTCTTATAAGTAACCTGATGTTCTAATGTCAGGAAAAAGTATTATATCATGACTAAAAAATTAGGCTAATATAGAATAACGTTCAAGAAGGAATAAAAGAATCATACCTGCCACGGTGAATTGTTTGATTAGGCGCCCGTGACCTCAAAAAGGAAAAAAAAGTCATTCGAATGGAGGCTGAGGAAGCGAAAAAGAGACATGTCAGACAATTTATACGGTTAAAATTAAAATTTAGCAGTTAGGCTGCTTCCAGTTGCCACCCCGCCTAAGTTTTTTTAGGTTTTTCCAGTTGCCAAACGAGAAAACAGAGAAAGTTAGGCGAAAATCGGAAATACCTGCCTATCTGATTCTTTCCTTCCTTATTGTCGCCATGTCGATCATGGATTCATGGCGCCAATCTGTTCTTTCCTTCCTTCTTTGCTCCTTGTGTCTTTTCGTGAGTCTGTATATTTTAAGTTTCTCTCCTTGCCGATTACTTCCCTTTTACCTATTACCTAATCCCGTCAATCCCGTCGCTTAGCCTGACATTGGGTAATAGGTGATCACAACGCCTGGACGGGATTGCGGGCTGTGTGGCAATATCTTCGCCAAACAGGAAGGAAATCAAAGGGTGCAAATAAACAATCGCTAACTTGCCAAGATTACATGCATGTGTGATCATAGGACATGGAGCAGATAGGAAATACTCCTACAACACTATATGCATGGAGTACAAGCGTGGGCATCCATAATGAGTTGGCCAATTGCAATAGCATATCGTCATGCACCAAACCATTGTCCAGGACAAAGCACAGAGACCATCAGACGTTGGCAAAACTGAATTTGACTTGGCTACATACAAAATATCTCGTGCAACTTTTTTTTGGTCCCATTACAATTATCCAGTGATTGATAATTTTCGTTCTTTAGAGTCCAACAAATTAAATTTTGACTAAATCTTTCCTAGCATTCATGATACAGAATAAGTATATTAAATTAATTATGAAGTATATTTTTTTTTATCAAAAACTCTGTTGAACATAAAAAATATTATCAATACTATTTGTTATAAACATAGTTTGATTAGTTAATTATATAGATGATAATTGTTAGCATCATTATTCTAAAAACCAAACTGTGTCAATCAGTTACGCACGAGACACAGACAGGTGATCAAAATCAGGTGTCCGATCCAAACATACTCTAATAGTACTACGTAGAGTTGGCTCTGACTTCGTCACATGTAGAAAAAAAAAAAAAAAAAAAAAAAAGAATAGCTTAGTTTGACATCTTACTTGTATACTATCCAAGTGTTAGCAGCCGGACTGGTCAAACTGACCAAATTATAGAAAAAATATAGGAGTGCTTGTATATATATATAATATCCTGAGATCCCTTATGAGGTATCACAAGAAGACACGTTTCATATTCTTTTGCTTAATGACTGTTGCGAACTCGTGTATTGAACATGTTGTGTTTGAAAAAAAATGAAAAAAAAAACTCACCACAAATAAACTATTAAATCATGTATGTATAACAAATTTAACAATTTTATTGCAAAGGAATAGATTGTAGACTTAAAAAACGTTTCATAAGAAATCATGTATGTCCGTGCACTCGTGCTTCGATTTTGCGCAAATGGAAGCTGGTGGGTAAGGTCGTAAATTGTCAATCGTAATGATGCCGCTCGAGAACGCAGGTGAGAGGACCGTAGATAGTGACGTAACTGCCGCTGTTAATTGACTGTTTTGCCCTCCGACATTAAGGACCAGTAGTCGATAATCGTCGCTACTATTAGCAGGGATTTTTTTGTACCTTTGTGTGATGTGGTTGCTTGGTGGGTCACGTAAATTGCACGTGCATCCATACTGCCTGCTTCCTTTTTAATAGAATAGGAATTTTTATAAGAAAAAAAAAGGATGTTAGGCGGACCAATTTGTCAGTACTACAATTGAGTTGTTTAATGGTTCGGGCTTGGCAGATGATCTGTAAATGTATGCTTGTGATGCAAATCATGAGCAGGCTTATTTCAAAATATAATTTTGTAAATGTATGCCTGTGACGCAATAACCATGTCGCCTGTACTGCAAATCATATTGATAAATTCTTGATCACAAAAAGATGCAACTGTAGGATTTGCGCAAGTCAAACTATCTCAATGTGATGTAAAAAAAAAAAAACTATCTCAATGTTAGCCAAGTTTATAATAAAGGGTATTAAAATTTATATCTCTAACTAAATGAATTGCAAAAATATACTCCATAATTAATTTAATGATGCTTATTTTGTATCATAAATATCAATACCTTTTTTTATATAATTCGATCAAATTTCAAATTGTTTGACTTCTTGGAAAGTGAAACTTTTCAAATTACATACTTTTGTACATGCAAGGAGTATATACAAAAACATCGTTGTTTATGCTTTGAGATATCACTATTTACGCTAAACTTTCCAACGACAACAAAAGAAAGTAATACATACCTTTTGCTCATGAGATATGTCGATATTGTGTAATGAGAGTACAATTATGCCATCTATTTTATCTTGCTATTTTACTAGAAAAATAAAAGGTTAGCGCAACATGCACGCAATTCATCCTATCATGTCTCAACCTTAGACGATGAAGAGCAAATTAGGAGAGTCTCTCACATATGCAAGGTTGACCAACACTAAGTTTCTACAAGGTGCTCTAGCACACCCATCATAGTCTGAAAGATATTTAATTGTGTAACAAAAAATTTTGATATAAGCTTAAATTGATAATCACGCTATCAACGATGTGAACACTGAGTATCATGATTTGACATGATTTGAAATAATGTAGAACTCAACTAAACCTTATCATGTACTACAAAGAAAGGTTTTAGCTAGATATGTCTTTATATATGGAATCAATTAATGTAAAAGAATTTGGCAAAAAAAATATATTATAAAAAACCCACATGTACCCTTGTCCTCATACTCTCAGTATATATAGAGGGGGTAGAGGTCATATGGCTCAACAAACATTACATCCCCACAACCAACATCCAAATGTCACATGGATCTCTTGACATATAAATAGAGAGCCATATCAGGCAATATTTCACAACCTAATTACATAATAAAAAGACTCCTATGATGATGCCAAACATCTACATATGAGCACTATACAATCTACCAAACATGACATGGTATATTGCCTCATCTCACCAAATAGTATTATCTACATATATTTATGTTTTGTGCTAATATTTGGTTCTTAGTCTCACTATATAACCCATAATCATCAACTACATGCATGCAATGCACTTGTCTAACTTGAGTATAGGAGGAGAAGACAAATCAAACAGTTTGAAGTTTCCCTCTAGATAATAAAGCCTCATACGAGGAAGGTCGGTGACTACATGAATCAAGGACCTAACACTTTTGATCTAGTTGTAAAACTTTTTTTTTTTTTTGAGCACTATCTAGTTGTAAAATGTTTAAATAGGGTGTTAGTTGATGTCTATAAAATTCACAATGACCGTAAAATGGAAATTGGATAAATGTTGTGTAACAACTCAAGCAAATGTATTGGACGTCAATATTTAAACATAAAAAAAATTTAAATTTGTCATTTAAATCTAAATCCATGATCTTTGCCTTGCATGAAAGAGCTTCTATAGTATTCCCTACGACCTCTCTGGGTAAAAACATGGATGATTTTAAGCATGAAACATCCATATTCAAATCGTTATATTCCAAAAAAAATAATCAGTAAACATTTTTTTTTTTTTTTCTAAAAGTCCATGTTATCACATCCATATCCATTCGAACGATGGGCCGGGGCCGTTACTCCCAACCTAGTAGAACAATCCATCCCGGCCCATCCAAATCGGCACCAGCACAATATATGTCGAGTATATTATGGTATTAACACCTTTCCGTTCTCTCCCGTCAACCACACCCACGTCCTCGCGGAGCACTGACGTGCGCGCGTCGTGTTGGCCTGGCCTCGCGTTCCAGTTCCTCCGCGGCACTCGCCTCGCCAGAACAGCGGGAGATCTCAGGATCGGGCGTCCCTCCTCCGGCGTCCGGATCGAGGGGATTGGAGCCGATTCCGATCGCCTAGGCGGCGCAGCGCGGGGCCGCGGCGGCGCACGCGCGATGGCGCCGGCGGTGGTGTCGGCGCTGGCCAAGTACAAGCTGGTGTTTCTCGGCGACCAGTCCGTGGGAAAGACCAGCATCATCACCAGGTTCATGTACGACAAGTTCGACACCACCTACCAGGTAACCGCTACCGCAAATCGTATATATCCATATCCCATCCCATCGTCTCGTCCGTGCGCGCGATCGATTTAATTTTCTGATTCGCGTGATTGTAATTGCATCGATTGCGTCCTTTGGTTGCCAAATGCCGGCCGATCAGATGCCGTTAATGCACGTGTTTTTGTTCATTTGATCCCGGCAGAATCGTATGAACATACGACGAATTGAGGATGCATGTATAGTCCCTTATGATCGGCTATGGTATCCGGGGACCTCCAATTTGCTGCTTTCCAATTCTAATCTCATTGTCTTAACATGTATGTAGAACATAGTTTGGTTGGCAGATCCTTCATCTTTGTTCTCCCTCACTGATCCTTCATTCATTGGTTCTAGTTCAGTTTCTCTCTCCTGTCACAAGAGAATGGCTATACTTTCGTAAATTGCGGGCAATGCCACATGTGCCATCGTGTTCCTCCAGCTTTACGTGATGCCTAAAGATGTTTGGTCGCGTAGGAGTGGGGCGACTTAAACATCGAAACTCTACTGGTGGTTGTGGTTTGTGGACTCCAAAAAATATAACCGACTGAACAATGAAAGCACATGCTGCAGCGAATGGGACACCGCGGGGACGAATTTCGAGGCTGGATTAAAATATAACTCCAAAGAAATTAACCTCACCGCAAACCAAAATTGGGCCATATGCATTGTCATGGTCCAGGCGGTTTTTGCCTGAACGAGCGTGGCTGATCTTCCCTCACCGACCGGCCGGTTTCATCTTTTTTTTAAGACCAAGCTTTCGCTGCAGATAGTTGTCTGTTTTCAGGTGAATGCACAGGCTTAGAACGTCGGCAAACCTGTTTACTTCCTGAATGATAATCCAATTTGTGGAGAGTGGAGTTTCCTGTTCGCATGTCATATATTTTGGATGAATAGACATTGCACTGAGTTCTGCTTTAGGTAGAACATATGTTTTAATTCGCTTCTTACTACACCTTTTGTCCTTGAACGTGTGTACTTGGTCCAGGCAACGATTGGCATTGACTTCCTGTCAAAAACAATGTATCTAGAAGACCGAACTGTACGTTTACAACTCTGGTAAGTTTCTCAATCTTTGGTCTGTCCGTAATTCATACACGAGAGCAGTAGGTTCAGTCACAGTGATACTTAAATGATGAAATCAGTGATACCGCGTGATGCTAACAGATGAAATGAAATGAAATATGAAACTACTCACTGTATCTAAGTTTTGAGTGATTCGCATGACCAATTTGGTTTTCGGTAGCTTTATTAGTTCACGTTAGGTTTTCTTGAAGAACAGTTAGCATTTCGTTGTTCTTGCTTTCAGGGATACTGCAGGACAGGAGAGATTTAGGAGCCTTATTCCAAGCTACATCAGGGACTCTTCTGTTGCAGTGGTTGTTTACGATGTAGCCAGTAAGTCACCCAAAAACTTTCTATGCCACCGCGGCTTGTGTCTGATCTTATCCAGTTTCAGCAAACAATGTCATGGATGGTTTCTAATGAAGGAGAATACATGATCTCTTTGTCTCTTGCCGATGAAGATAGGCATTGGTTCTTTTTCAGTTTTCTTCTCTGAATAGGTACCATCGCTGAAATGTTGATCCCTGCAGATAGGCAGTCCTTCTTGAACACCTCAAAGTGGATCGATGAAGTCCGCACCGAGAGGGGTGGCGATGTGATAATCGTGCTCGTTGGGAACAAAACTGATCTTGTCGACAAGAGGTGACCATCGTGATTTGAACTCTTAAGTTTGTTTGTAGGCTTATT
Organism: Hyparrhenia diplandra; assembly: GCA_015847255.1. Lineage (NCBI taxonomy): Eukaryota > Viridiplantae > Streptophyta > Magnoliopsida > Poales > Poaceae > Hyparrhenia > Hyparrhenia diplandra. Next base: position 230,058 of record JADLZK010008090.1, on the reverse strand, counting down.
TTCAGAGAAAATATACAAATGGTGCGCTTGCAAGTTCGTGATCATTCTGCTTCTGCCTTGTTCTGCTCAGACAAGTGTCCACAGAAGAAGGAGAGAGCAAGGCAAAGGAATTGAACGTCATGTTCATCGAAACCAGCGCGAAAGCCGGCTTCAACATCAAGGTCAGATTCAGATGCCGAGGACGCCATTTGTCTCCAATGATGCAACGATATAGATGCTTAGACTTTTGATGTGCCCTGCGCCAATTGCAAGCACTTCATCAGTGATTATTATCTCTCATATGTGCAGCCGCTGTTCCGCAAGATCGCCGCCGCCCTGCCAGGAATGGAGACGATGTCGGCGAAGCAGGAGGACATGGTGGACGTGAACCTGAAGTCGACTTCCAGCCAGTCCAACTCGCAGCAGCAGGCCGGGAGCGGATGCGCCTGCTAGAAGAGTGCTAGCTCTGCACATTTACGCTCGCTTGACAAACCTGTTGTTAACCGCTATAAGCAGTTGTTTCAGTAGTGTTACTACTGTCCTTAAATTCCTTGATGCTTCTTCTGTAGTGAGGACGGCCAAAGACCTCTTGTTTTCTTATTTGCATCTCGATTTTGTGTACGACCAAAGACCAGATGTTCTCTTCCAGTTTCAGAAATATTCAGCTCTTGTGCTATGGAAATCTCTTTGTATGACGAACAACTTTTGTTTCTGTAAAAACTATTAGTTTTTCGAAAAAAAAAAGTTCACTGACATACTGGGCCCACACAAATGTAGCTCACTGAGAAAGCGGGACAAGCAAACAATCGATGACGTGGCAGTTCATCCCCTCGCTGCCTCGCATCGAACGACTGAATCGGATAAGCCCCCTTCTTCCCTCTGCAGTTTCCGCTCTCGAGCTGGGGAAAAGAGAGATCATCGAAGTCAGCAATGGAGTCTACCGCGCTAATGGCCGCGAGGTTACCACTTCCGACCGGCTCCCGTTCCAAACCCCTCTCCCCTGCCTCCTTCACCAGGGCGGCTCGCCGTCTCGTCTCCGTTCCCATCTCCTCCGGCAGCGGAAGCGCCGTCCCGCTCTCGCCCCGGAGCCGCGATTTTGCCGGTGTTGGTTCCTTGGTCTCCGCCGCCGCGGCTTCTGGGGATACGGTGGACGCCGGATCCGAGTCCATCCTGCTCACTGTCCAGGTATACATCCCTCTAATCGAATCGCTAGTCGAGTTAGAAACTCCGCTCCCCGTCGTGTCATCTTCCCGAATCGATTGTTCGATTTCGATGGTTGGTTAATTAACCAGGCATGCGACGACGTGATCTTTCCTGGATCCTGTTTGGTGTTTGCAGGGGATGATGTGCGACGGGTGCGCTGCGAGCGTCAAGCGGATCCTGGAGAGCCAGGTATGCTTATCTTTGTTCCCGTTTGAGACTTTGAGAGGTGGAATGGGGAATAGATGAAACTGCAGCGTGATTGTTGGTTTACGTTCTAATGTGTGGCAGATTAAAAGCAGATAATAATCTGTGAAAACTAAGTACTAGACTAGATTTTTTTCCACTCGGGGAACGACCCCATTTCCATTACCATTGATAACGGAAATACACAGCATTTGGAGAGTTTTACAGGAAAGCAAATAAGGGACCGGCAAGATTATGCCTACGGATAGTACATAGAGAATGGAGCTTATTACAAGTTCAAAAAGACCTAATAGACAGTAACTTGACCCAGATGTCCTGACTGAACCATCCATCACGAAAATGACAACCATAGTAACGATATTCTCAGATTCTCATTATCTTCACATCCTCAACTTCCAGGACCTGCTTCATATCACCAACACCGGTCTGCCAGCAGCTTCTTGCTTTCCTGTCAACTGTGCTTGAGCTCTTTTCATTTCTCCAGTTCATCATCATCCTTGCCTGTCTTGTCATCACCTTGTATCTTCATTTGTCTTGGCTGACTCCCACCTTGTGTTGCCAGGATGGTTTTGGCAATTTTGAGCATAGTGTTTGCCCCCTTAATCCACAATTCCTTATCATTTTCATCATATAAACCTGCCCAATATTTCATATAAGCATGCGCTTGGCAAATGATCTCAACAGGATTCTTAATAAGCACTTTATCAAAAACAGCTTTGTTTCTACTTTCCAAATGGACCACGTAATTGCCCCAATGCCCATTGCATAAAACTTACTGCCCAAAGGTAACCATTTTTTTTACACCAAAGCCAAGTACTAGACTAAATAACTACTAAATGTTGATCAGACAATACTGTTTCTCTTGCTGTCAGGACTCAGGCGCTAGCACTGCACCATTCGCTCACCTTCATGAAACCGTTTTCAGTTGCAACTTGCAAGTTTGTATGTTAGCCTGTTAGGGATGCAAACAAGAAAAAAGACATACCATGTTGCAAATATGTTTTTGCTCTTTTTCTTAGTATATGCACGATATGGTTGCAGATGATACAAAACTTTTGTGATGCTCATGTTGGAAAATGTTTATTTCTGGAGCATTTTTTGCTTTTAGCTGAGCTATTTATATGTTCATGGATTGTTTCCTATATTTGCATGATTACATCTGAATCGGTCTGGTACTGACCTGATTAAATATGCCAAGTTTTTTTTTTTTATTGCTTCTAGTGTTGCCTTTTAATTTGCTTTCACTTATAAATAAATTGGACACTTTCACAGCCCGAGGTTACTTCTGCTACCGTTGATTATAAGGAAGCAAGTGCAGTCGTGTGGACAACAGATGAGGCCAAGGGGACACAAGGCTGGCAGAAGCAGTATGGAGAGAAGCTTGCTAAACACCTTGGCACTTGTGGGTTTGAGTCTCGCCTACAAGGTAATGGACTAATGGTTGTATTTCTTTTTCCCAACCTTAGAAGTTAGAATGATCAGTGGAATAGTGGGTACATTGAAGTGTTTGAGTTCTTATCTCTACCTTACATATTCACTGATAAAAACGATCTATTGAAGATACACACTAGAAGCCAAAAGTAAAGATAATGGTTGTATTTCTTTTTCCCAACCTTAGGATGATTATTTTTTGAAAGAAACCAAACCAACCTTAGGATGATCAGTGGATACATTGAAGTGTTTGAGTTCTTATGATTCTCTACCTTACATATGTACTGATAAACCTATAAAACGATCAATACATACTAGAAGCCAAATGTAAGATAAAAGAAAGTGACCACTTAGAACCGTAGACAGAAAAAAATGTGACAAAGTCCATGTGCTCTTCAATTTTTCAGCTATGAGACAGTTATTAAAGTTGACTATAAAGTGGAAACTACCATGAGAAAAATTTTATCTTTGGTTCCAGATGTTTTTTTACAAGAAGAGAGAAAGATGGCTGGATTTCGTTTAGTGTGCAAAATGGATCGAAATGCATTCAGCATTCAGTCATAAATGTTGAGTAAGATTAAATTAAATCAACAATGCAAATTGCTCTTGGAAATGTGTAAAACTGTTTTTATGATGATATTGAGGATGTCTGAGGCATATTGTAAACAATGAATAGTTGAGGCAGGTTTTTTTTTTTTTTTTTTTCTCCAGATATTGACTGTATCACTGTAGCACTTCCTCATTTTGAAATCAGAGTTCAGCTCTCAAGTCTGTTTATCTCTTTCACAGAGTAAGGTGAAGCCTAAAAGAACTGCTATGGAAGTTCAGATGTCACGACAATAAGCAATTTGTGCCAGCATCTCTGTTGCTGAGAATTCTGGTAACCAAATTACATCTCTGCTGTGCATGGAGCAAAGCCTCAGTGCTAGTGTGCTAGTTTAATATACCCATGGGTTTTATCTAGGTTATTTGGAATAGGGTATTGTTCTAAAATTGTAGGAGTAGACCACTGTTGCAATTGCAACTTTCAAGGAATCAAGGAAGGAGTTTGCGGATGTGCTAATGTTATCCGGTCTTTTGGGTTCCCTGTTGCTTCGAAGATGTAAAGTCTACTCCCTTGTCTCAGCATAAAAATACTTCATCTGTCCCCAAATAAATCAATTTCTAGGAATACTATTTTCTAAACTTAAGTTTAACCAGCTCTATAAGAAAAAATAATAGTATCTATAACACCAAATAAGTATATTCTGGAAATACGTTTCATGATGTACCTAGTGATACTAGTTTGTGTCATAAATATCAGTACTCTTTTCTATAAATTTCGTTAAATTTAAAATAGTTTAATTTAAGATAACTCTAATAGTTGATTCCATTTGGAGCGGAGGTAGTAATGTAGTATCATGTTGTTACCATAATATTTATTTTCCAGGTTTAGATTAGCATGTTGGTACTAAAGAAGCTGTCTTGCTATTTGAACTTTCCATTTTAATGATCAACGGTTTGTTTTACGAAATTTCAATTTACAGCTAATGAAGTGCTCCCGGTCCATAATTCGAAAGGAGTCTGATCAATCCCTATTTGATTAAAGAGAGCCATTAATGTAGGCTACACTAATATGGAGAGTTTCACCAAATGGGTGGGTTTTTAAAGTTCCATTTGGTTTTGGGAACAAAAAGGGACGGGACATGACATGACGAGAACTATTGGCCTCAACCTCGACCGCCATGGCGCCCCTACCCTTGTTTTACCATGGCTTTGGCACTCACGCATGCCTGTGGTGACTCGAAGAGGAGGGCCAACAAACGAGCAATTCATGGTGTCGAAGAGGAACAACTCAAATTTGGGGACGACTTGGACTTGGAATCTAGAATCTAGAGAAGAGATCCCCACTGGGATGTCTTTGTCCCCCGTGTCCCTAAACCAAACAAGTTTTCTCACGTCTGATTGGTTAGCTACCGAAACCTATCATGCCAACGATTTGTCAAGCAAAAGTCACTAAAACTTGGACAAATTTCCATAGAATTTTTTGATATATTAACCAAATAACTTCCAAAATTTTGGGAACAAAATTTTAACCATCAATCGGTTCTCCATTCTACGCTTTTTTTTCTGGCATGCGCTAAAACTTTGTGAATCGTAATAATAGATAATTGAGTATAAAACTTTTGCATATACTAATAAAAGAACCCTTCTTAAAAATTAGATAGGGGTGAGGATCTTTTAGAACGCGGTGTGTGTTTAGATTACGAAATTTGGCATTGTAAAGAACTGAAAAAAACATCAGAACACTTTTTTTTGTTTGTGGTAAATATTATTCTACCATGAGGTAACTAGACTTAAAATATTATTCTAAATCACAAGCAATTAGTTATTTTGTTTACCTACATTTCATACTTCTATATATCGTCTTTTGGTACATTTTTATGCTTGGATGTCATGGGAATGTTGGAAATTTTGAAGAAAAGTTGGGGAATTAAACAAACCCCCAAAATATTATATAGAAACTTTTTTTATAGAAATCAATTCATTTATATACGGAAAATGCAAGAAACAGATATTCCCCGCTTTTGGAAGGGAGTTGGGCCGGTTTGATGTGAAACAAGAAGCCTCATCAAAAGAGCCTATTGGCTAAAACTTTCGTATGCAAGGGGCCCACTTGTCGTCTCACTGTGCCGCTGCCGCGTGGGTGCAAGCCTAGAAGAATCGGCAGCTTTTGTGGCCGCCCCTTCCTTCTCTTTCCCTCCCCATCATCCTCTCTTTCCTCCCTCGCCGCCTTGCGACCCTTCATCCACCCGCCGCTCCTCGAGCCACCCGTCCCGCGCCGCCTCCGGCTCCGGTTCCGGCGAGATGTCACGCTTCGGCCGATCCGGTCCGCCGCCGATCCGCGACACGTACTCACTCCTCGTCCTCAACATCACCTTCCGTGAGTTCCCCTGTTCCCCGCTTCCGTTCCGTCTCCAGCTGCCCTACAGGCTTTGAATTGGTGCCTCATCTGTATCTGCCTGCCTCGCAGGCACGACTGCTGATGATCTCTTCCCGCTCTTCGACAAGTACGGCGAGATTGTCGACATCTACATCCCAAGGGACCGCAGGTGAGTGCGAGGCGAACAGGGGCTAAGGATGTTTCTATCTACGATTCGAGAGTTCCGGGAGGTGATTGTATGGGGTAACACCAATTTGTATGTGCTCATCTAGGGTTATATGGTTGTAGGACTGGTGATTCGCGTGGGTTCGCGTTCGTGAGGTACAAGTACGAGGACGAGGCACAGAAGGCAGTTGAGAGGCTCGATGGTGAGTTTAGTTTGAGGTTCTCGCCTGTGGAAATCAGTGTGCTCCATGTGTGGTTTCAGATTGCATAGTTATTCACCTGTGTTGCGTTTTATTTGCAGGAGATTGGTAGACGGGAGGGAGATCATGGTGCAGTTTGCCAAGTACGGCCCAAATGCTGAACGGATGTAAGACATCAATTTTCCCTGCTTCTGTGGCTGTTCATGAGATCTTCAATGATTAGTTCTTAGTTGCCTTTTTGTCTGTATGCGATTCTTGATCAATGTACTTGTGATATGCCATTTATATTTTCTAAATTCTAAATGCAATCTCTTATCATTTATTGGTTGGATATACTTTAGGCAATAGTGAGACCCGTTGCCATATACATTGGTACAATACCTGTGTTAGAGCAAAGCGACAGCACTTGTTAGTATAGCATTTGTAATGCTATATATATGAATGACTGTTTTACGTTTGAACCAGGTGTAGATATCTTTGAGTTGTGTTGGATTTTAATAATCAGGTACAATTTATTTAGTCATGTTGGTTCCGTGCGCAATATTACAGCCACTTATGCCGCCACAACAGTTATTGGTGTATCTTTTATTTATTTTTGTTTCATTTTGTCTTGTATGTTGGTACTTCACTAACAAGAACACAGTAAACTGTGGTTTCACTTTAGTGAATATGATGTCCTAATTTTCCATTAAAAAAGTGTTCATAGTGCGACATGATGAACATAGTAAATTAGTTAAATCATCATGTCTCATAGGAAGACACTGAGCAACCATAACTTTTCCTTTATTTGCTTTCATAGGAAAGCATCATAGTGCGACTTTTTTTAAATATCTACCGTGTCAGGGTTAATTTTTCTGCTGTTATCACCCAATACTGAATCCATGTGTGATATTCTTCTTATTGTCCAACTTTCACAGTAATAAAGGGAGAATAGTGGAGCCAGTTCCAAGGCCAAGGGGCCGTTCTAGAAGCCGCAGTCCAAGACGGAGGTATAGTACTGACATCTTTTTCTGAATGTTATGCACATGTTTTTGTTCTTCAAAATTTATACGACAACATAGCCTGTCAGTCCCAAGCAAGTTGGGGTCGGCTAGAGTTGAAACCCAAGCAAGATACCAGTCACGGTTCAGGCACTTCAAAAGCTGCTTTCTAGGCATTCCTTTCCAAACATTTAGATCTCTAGGTATATCCCAAGCTTTTAAGTCTCTTTTCACTGCCTCCACCCATGTCAACTTTGGCCTTCATCTGCCTCTCATCACATTATTAGCTTGGCTTAGGACTACACAATGCACTGGTGTCTCTGACGATCTACTTTGGACATGGCCAAACCATCTCAACCGATGTTGACAAGCTTTTCTTCAATTGGTGCTACCCCTAGGCGTCACATATATATCATCATTCCAAACTCAGTCCATTCTTGTGTGATCACAAATCCAACACAACATACACATTTCTCCAACACTCATTTTGTTGAACATGTCGAGTCTTTGTCGGCCAACATTCTGATCCATACAATACAACATAGCAGGTCTAATCACCATCGTATAAAACTTGCCTTTTGCTTTTGTGGTACTTTCTTGTCACATAGAATGCCAGAAGCATGTCGCCACTTGATCCACCCTGCTTTGATTCTATGGCCATCGATATCTCCATCCTTCTGTAGCATTGATCCCAGATAATGAAAGATATACTTCTTAGCACGGCTTGACCTTCCAAACTCACATCTCCCTCCTCCAGTGCAGCTGCGCCAAAGTCACATTTCATGTATTTGGTTTTAGTTCTGCTTAATCTAAAACCTTTAGTCACATTTCATATATTTGGTTTTAGTTCTGCTAAATCTAAAACCTTTAGACTCAAGGGTCTGCCGCCACAATTCCAGTTTCCTATCTACTCCCGCCTGGCTTTCATCAACTGCCACTACATCATCGGCGAAAAACATACACCAAGGGATATCCCCTTGAATGTTCCTGGTAACCTCATCCATTACCAAGGCAAAGAGATATGGGTTCAAGGCTGACCCTTGATGGAGTCCTATTCTAATTGGGAAGTAATCTGTGTTACAATCGTTGGTTTGAACACTAGTCACAGCATAGAAATAAATAAATGATACCCACCACTGTCTTTTAACTTAACTAAGGTGTAAAATTGGCTAGTTTGTGGTGTTTAATGGTGGCGTCTACCATTGATTGATGTGTCAATGCACTTGTCACGTGCAGCACCTGTGCACAAAAGTCATTTTTCATTTTCAGAATTAGGTATAGCTTTGTTAACCCTTGTCGTCATTTCCACCATGAAGGTAAATTAAGCTATACCTAATTCTTTAAATCGTCTGTGAATTTGTGATTTGCTGTTGTTTATGCTCAAGCTTGTTCAGATTTTGTTCTGTTCGTTTTCTTAATGCTATGACTGGACTCATTTGAAGGTACCGTGATGATTATCGAGATGACTACCAGGAAAGAGATTATAGAAGGCGAAGCCGTAGCCGGAGTAGAGATAGATACGCCCGTGACAGGCACAGAGATAGGGATTATCGCCGTCGTAGCCCGAGTCGTAGCTACAGTCCTGATGATTACAAGAAGCGTGGGAGAGACAGGTATATACATTGAGCATTTGTTTAACTGTTCCATCTTGCTGGTTTGCACTTATTCACCAGATTCTCTGCTGTGCAGTTTGTCTCCTGCACGAAGAAGCCCTAGTCGTAGCCGCAGTCGGAGCTACAGTCCTGATGATTACAAGAGGCGTGGCAGAGACAGGTTTGCAAATTAGAGATGGACAGATTTCATTTTTCCCTGTCTTTCTATATTGCAGTAAACATTTTTTCTTTCTTTCTACAATTGTTAGCAGCGCATCACCTGCAAGTAGGAGCCCTAGTCGCTCCCCTCCTCGCAAGATGTCACCTTCTCCTGAGAGATCTCCTGTCAGGAACAACGATGACCGGTCTCCACGCTCTCGCAGCCCTTCAACATAAGCGCAATTCACTTGCAAAGTATCTCGAACAGCTCAGGTCTCTAGATTGTTCTCATTATTTTTGTGAATTGCCATTCGTCTCTGAAGTTTGTCAATCTAAAAAAATTGCTGTCTTGTAGGACGAATGGACTTGCTCTGATCCTATGTGTGTCTACACATTTGCTCGATGGTGGGCTGTTTTCAGTTAAAGTTGTGTAGTGCTGTCTGTCAGTTGCTGCTTCAACCTTGGAATACTACTTTCGTTTGGCACCTGAACTGCTTATCAAAAACTTGATGTACACGGTCCCATTCCACTTTTTAACCTTCATATTAGTATTATCCTATTATCACTATCTTATCAGTATTTAGTACTTACTATTCAATGGTGACTTGCACCTTTCTAGTTACATGATGGAGTGAAGATGTGCTGGCTGATATGCGGTCAACATGCACGTAGCTTACTGTTGAAGTTGATAAAATCTGTGCTGTTTGCATTGTTGATGATGATGGCTGATGAGATGATGATTGATGAGATGATGGCACTGCAGCTACCTGCACCATTTGCTGTCTGCACCTATTATGCTGACAAGTAAGATTCCAACGATTTAGCTGAATTCAGTGTTCCCATTTTTCCCATCATAAAATACATCTCACCGCACATCTACACTCTAGGTGTTAACCCCTTTTAGTATTTGGATCAAGTATGTGCACTGATTTATCATAGATCTGTTTTGGGTTTTGGATCATAAGCCCTGCATGTGCTATTAATTGTTGCATGCACTGCATGTCCTGTCAATTCATTCTGCCATTTGCCAAACATGTCTTATCAAAAATGCATAGCTCAGTCCTTTTGGAAACTGTTCCATTGGCGTAAGTAGGTGAGTGTTGTTTAAGCTGTATACCTACTCGTGACAGAATGCCATGGTAAGTGCAAACCAGTTTCATTGGCATGCTCATGACTAATAAAAGGGTATCTTTTTCGGTTACCCTAATTGTTCATTAAACTCATCAGTCACTACCCACTTACGCTTGCAAGTTAATGTTTTGCATGGAATAAGAAAGTTCTCTGCACTAATGCATCGAGAGTAGGAAAGGTGTGATGGCATGTGAGTATTTGGATTTGTTGGTGCTCTTTACCCTTCAGCAATAGAAGGCGTGGGAGAGGTTTCGGCAACAGAATGCCTGACTTGTTGATTGACCTTATGGATCTGAATGCTGATGATTTGCTGCCAAGACTTCGTCCCATGTCATTTTTGGAATCCTTTGACCGATCAAGTTGTGTAACTACCGATGATTTTGTAACACTTTGATCTGCTTGTGTGTGAAAAAAAGGGGAAACCTTCAGTAGTTCAGCATTTGGTGGTGCTGTGTTTTGCTCTTTAAAGTACTGGTAAACATTGACTGTTAGTTGGATTGTTAACCGGGTTAAATGTTATTTCTGCTCAGCTGAAATAAATTGTCTTTGATAAGTTTACAAGCGTATCATCTAACCTCAGGGAGCACCAATGCACCTGCCTGCCACGGTCCAGTCATTCTTGGTGTTATGACTTGTGTTAGATGGTAACAGGTGATGACAAGCAGATGCCGAAATCTTGTGCACACGCGCACGGTGCAGTACCATTGTGGTTTTGTGGTGCCCATAAAAAAAATGGAGAGAATAGCACCTTTCTCTTTAGGCCGTCTCAATGGGACGTTTCATGTCCCAATTTCTGAAAAAACGTGACACAGAATGAAACATGGTCTCTAAAATGGGGTGTTTCACTTTGCTGTTTCATATGCAAGTTTTAGCATTTAATTATCGCAACGTGTTATGATCAAATATGCCATATATGTCGCCAACCTTTCAAGCTGCAGTTGGATCGAAGCACCAAACTAAATAAACACAAAGCTGCAATATGCAGAATCTAGCAATGTTTTGTTTTTTTCTCAATTTCTTCGGTAGAATTGGCAGAACTTGTACTAAAGATTGGTAGCCTATTTTTACTTTGGGATATGTGATAGAAAATTGGGGGCAGGTCTGCGGTGTAATCTAAAAAAAAAAAAAAAAATGGGGCAGGCATCAATCAAGATACGTTGCATTCCATGATTACCATGGATTTGTGCGGTGGCCTAACGAGGAACCAGGAGGCAGCGATGGATTTGAGTCGAAGCTGCATCCATCTGGACGCTGTCCTCCATCTCTTGCTGGAGATGGATCGAAGAGACTAACCGGAGCCAGACACCTAACCTGCCTGCCGTTGTCCCGGTAGATCGCCGCCGGCAGAAGGGGCTGCCGCCACTACGCGCTGCTGGGGAGGACCTGGCCACGAGATCACCGGGCACTGCAATGGAGCACACATGAGTGGATTCGCCGCATATGAAACCTGCATATCTCACCCACCAGGTTGGGCAAGGTTGGGCCCATCACGTCCATAGCTGTTTGGTTGCTCTTCTCACTGGGCCTGGTTCTAGCGGGACTGTGTTTGTTTGTTTGGGCTGGGTGGCAGTGTACCTCCTAAGTCCTAACTACCAGGCTGAGACCTCTCTCTCAAAAAAAAAAAAGGATGATGGTGTTTGGTGTCTAGACCTCTCGGCCATGCACAATTGGAATGCGATTTGGCACAAGGACAGAATGCAACCATTTAAGCAAATAGTTTAGCAGTACTAATAAAATGACAGTTAATTCAATTGTATTGACATTACAACATGAGAATAGCAAAGTAATTAATTCATACATCCACTAACCATTAAGCTAACAGGGATTGCACTTGTTCAGCCTCATACACATGACCACAACCAAAGCACACAACAACAGAATGAGCACACTTTTGTAACAGCTCAAAGTAACTGATTGGAGAGGCTATTTCTCCATTTTAATGACAGGTGAAGAAGTTTAAGAGGAAATCATTGAGTTGTTTGTTGAGCTGAAATCAACAATTGCTTGGTCAATATCCCAGTACATGCTCACTGCACCCAACGGGCTGCTTACCATTGAAAACAACATACCAAGCACACATTCTTATGCAGTGAACAAACATGCTCACTGTGCCGAGCCCAACTGGTGTACAAACCAGAGTGCTTACCATTGAAAACAACATACCAAGCACAAATTCTTATGCAGTGAACAAACATGCTCACTGTGCCGAGCCCAACTGGTGTACAAACCAGAGTGCTTACCATTGAAAACAACATACCAAGCACACATTCTTATGCAGTGAACAAGCAGCTAAGCCTTAGTCCAAGGTGGTTCAGGTGCAAGCCTTCAGTTTGTTCAATGAGGTTGTCTACTTCAGTTGAAGTGGTAGACAAACTCAAGAAACCACACAGTAGTACACGTGGCAAATAAGTAACAGACATCACAAGCAGATTAGTATAGATAACGTATAAATGCATCAACAGCTGTTCATATATTGCATCATAGGAAAAAAAAAAGAAAAAAATTATGTGGCCTCAGACTAGATGATCATTTAACAGCTTTTCAAATCACTCAATGGTGGCACTGAGGAAATGGAACCAAAGAGAGGACGGTGTGTTTGTTCGCCTGAAGAGATAGAAGACCACGATCAAGGCAACCATGGAAGCATGTGAGACGTCCATCCCAGTGCCAAGCCATCAGAGCCTTATCAATTAGCAGTTGCTTGGGAATGGACATCTAGCATGTTTTGATGATAGCCCTGAAAGTCTCAATAATATAAACCCAATATCATAACAAACCATGGAATCATGAGACACATCCAACCCGTGCCATCAGCAAAGCAAGACTCAATTGTTGCTTATAGGTATGGATGTATCTCACGATTTGATGACAACCATGAGAAACACAAAAATCTAAGCGTAGTCAGTGCCACCTCTTTATCTAAAATTTGTGTCATCATCAGGCTTAGGTACCAGCAAACTGTCAAATTGAGCCATAATCAGGAAAAAACAGCTAGAAAAACACCGACAAACTTAAATTATTACAAATGTCTCAGAACAAATAGCACTAGTACCATACAAGGCAAGCCTTAAACTATAGCAGATGTCCAACAACATGATTCATGGGGTGGCACCGGCGGCACGACCGGGGGCGCTGAAGGCCTCTTGGGTTGGCGTGGTTGGTTCAGTCCCGTACCACCGTGATCGGTAAGATTCTTTCAGGTTTCCTTTTCTACAGGGCCAACGAGATTTCATTTCAACTATTGTGTCACGGCCGCGTCCGTCCGTCCACAAAGCAAACGACATGGCGTCTGCGGTCTCCTTCCTATGATCGTGAACTTGGACGCCAGCGTGCTGGCTGAGTGGAAATCATCGGGTCCGACCAGGTCGAACCCGATGATGCGTCCGACCACCCCAAAATTCTTCCTCTCGCGGCCCGGCCTGGCCCACACGACCCAACACAGAGGCGGCGGCGCGGCGAACCTAACCCGTGCCCCACCGCGCCCGAGCTCGCTAAGCGCCTCCCCACGCGCCACCCGCCTCCACCTTAATCTCTCCCCGGCTATAGATTGTCCGGCCGGTCGGCGGAGGAGGTAGGCAGGTCGGCGGCCGGGAATGGTCGCCGGCGGCCTTAGGTGCCGTTGGCGGCGCGAGGGAGCGTCGGGCCAGGTCGGGGCGGTGGCGTCTTGCTCGCCGTCGTCATGGCGGGTGCGTCGGCGGGAGAAGAAAGAAAGGGGGAGGGAGCCTTAGCGCGGCCTGCGGCGGGGGGCAGGGAAACCGGGGGAGCGCGGCGCGGTAAGAATACATGGGTGTTCGTGGGCCGGCCCAAATTGGGTGGTCGGACCTAGCAGCCCCCCCTTCTGCCGGCCGGGTTCCTTTCCTCCGGCGTGCGTGCATGCTTTGGATCCATCGGACGCCTGGAGAAGCCGCCGTCGGGCCAGCGGGCAGTAGAACGAGGAGAAGCGCGTTTGTTTTGTTTCTCCTATGGGTTTCCTTCCATTCACCTTTTCCTGCCGTGTCTTCTTTTCCTTTGTGTGCACTGGCTGCCGCCGCTGCTGCTACTACTACTATATATTTTTTTTGTGAGTCCGCACACCTTTTTGTTTTGTTTGCTAGTAGCACTAGCACTGGGAAGCGGTAGTGGAGTGCTTCCATTGGGGAGTGGAGTGGAGTAATGTGTTTTTGTATTTATGGCCACGGCCTTGGCGCATGGAATAAAAGTTAAGTTCAATGATATTTCATATCAGAAAATTTACAACGTATATAAGAAATCAGTGGTGTTGAAGGCTACATGACCACAGTTTTTAGTCCAGTACTAAAAAGAAAAATAATCAACTTTATTGAATTAATCTCACACAAAAAGAAATTACCAACAATCTTATATTGACGGAGGCAGTTACAATTGTAGAAAAAAAATCTCGCACCGACTACATCGCTTTCAACGTAGCAATGTTGTTCTAACTTAGTACAACTACGTACGAAATATACGATCGCACTCATGAGCACCGAAGTTGCATACTACCTTCGTTCGAAATTACAAGTTGTTTTGACTTTGTTGATTCATCCATTTTACTACGCTTTAGATATAATAATAATATGTGTAGATATATAACAAAATTGATGAAAAAAAATGAACTTATATTTGGAACAGAGGGAGTGGGAATTAATGTTGCATACATAACAAACCAAGCGTGTATATATGTCAGATTCCGCTAGATTGAGCCGAAATTGACACGTGGATTAGAGAATTGGGAGGAGAGGATGGAGTGGGGGAGGGAGGCGGCGATGGCGGCGGCGCGGCGGCGGCGCGGCGTCTTGCGCCCCGAGGGGGCGCGGCGCGGGGCGGTGGCGGGGCGGTCAGGGGCGGGGGGGCGGGACGAGGAGAGGAGAGCGGAGAGATTGGGATAAAATTTCTTTATTTGCTTGTTTTCCTAAAAGACTACAGACCCTTTACTTTTATAGCCCGGCCCGGTGAGACTTGTATCTCAAGCAATCTCTCTAAAGGTTTCCTTATAGATTGGAATACCTTTTACAAGCATATCCTATTTATTTATTTCCTAATAAGGGTCTCCCTTATAGATGAGATATCCCCTTGCACACCAAAAACGCCTAAAAGATAATCCTAGATATTTTTCTTCCTTTATTTTCAAATTAATTGCCGAAGAATCCGCGGAAGGGAGGCGGCGGCGGCGGGGGCGCGCGAGCCCGGAGGGCGGCGCCGGCGCTCCGCGGGCTGTCGGGCTGTCCTGGGCCCTATTTCCTGGGTCATGACAATATATTTGTTTGGTTAGGGTTATGGTTATTATGGACTTTTTTTTTTTTTCAAACGGGCTTGCAGGCCATTTCCATTAATATGAACGGAAATGGTTATTATGGACTTGTGTACAATATTTTATTTGTTTGGTTATTGATTTCGGCAAGTTTGTCACCAATGCTATGCCACGCCCCTGCTGCCGCTGTTACAAAGGGTACACTAACCCCCGCCGGAAACCCAAGCCAGCCAGCAACCAAGTCCCCCGCGTCTTCTGTTTCTCCGATCCACAGCCCCATCCGTGCCGACTGCTGAGTTGCCTCTATTTCTTCCCCGAACCGCCTCCAGCGTGCGTCTCACTGCTTTCTTTCCCTGTCCTTGCCGTGTCCGTGTGCTGATTGCTCGCTGCGCATGGTTTCTCTTCTCTCGACCGCGCTCAATGACGAAGCACGCCGCGGACGACGCGATCGCTGCCGCCGCAGCCTTCACGTCCGCGCAGGCGGCCGCGCAGCCCGGCCGGGGTTCATGTCGTTCCCGCCGCCGAAGAAGGCACGCGGCGGATGCAGGGTGGCCGCTGCGGCGTGTCAGACCACGGATCCGACGGCGATCGTGAGCGGGAGGTGTAGAGACAAGGTACATTCCAATTTGCCCAATCGATCACCTTCTGCCTCGCTCTTTCTCTCAGTTTTACCTCGTTCTTTGCTGGGCCCTCGCAAACTTTGGGCGTGTTTGGTTGCCTTCCCTTCAGAACCAGGCCAGCTCCGGGAGCTTGGCTGTCTTTAGCCCGGCCAGCTGCATGCAGGGGGCCTTGTTTGGTTGCCTCTGCGTCTCTAGAACTAGGTTTGCATGAGATTGTGTTTGGTTTCAACCGTGTATGACTAGATACAAACTCCAGATGCAGGCACACTTGTTTGGTTGGTTGCATATTCAAAGTTCCATGCACCTCTTGCATCACCGTGGTAATCTTACCACCGACACACACACATGCAGTTTATTACAATATGAACTTCCAAATGAGGAACCCAACTAGCAAGGCAATAACTACCACTAATACAATTTTAAAAACTGCAGGCCACATGGCAAATCGACACAAATGAAAATCATGAACTTGAACTGGTTCTAGTAGAGGAGGAATGTTAGCTTCAACCTCCTCTGGATGGACATGTTCAGGACCATAGAAGGCCAGCCTAGCCTCCCACAGTGAACAACATACCAAGCCATCCCTACACAAATATCATCATAGGCAATGACATGTGCTCAGATTTAAGAAAAAATCATCACAGGCATAGGACATGTGCTCAGATCAATGTAACAGCATCATTGGCAAATGGACATGTGCTCAGTTCAATGAAAACCATCACAGGCAATGGACAAGTGCTCAGACCAATATGAAAAACATCACAGGCAACAGATATGTGCTCAGGGAATAAGAGAAAAAAGAACATCATAGGCAACAGACAAGTGCTTAGAAATATGAAATAGAACATCACTGGCACTGGAAAAGCATACCAGGCAATGGGCAGGTCCCCAAATGAAATGAATAAACATCAGCAGGGATCATCTTTTCATCCATATCCTAGTTTTCATAATAGCACATGCCCAAAGCCTCAACAGTAGTGTAGTATCATTTAAAAAATAATCATCATAGCACATGCCAAAAGCCTCAGCAGTAGTGTAGTATCATTTCAAAAAATAAGCATCATAGCACATGCCCAAAGCCTCAGCAAAAATGTACTACCAAATAAAAAGGACCATCATTGCTATTGACCATTGTCTCAGATTTAGTGTAGTATCAAATAAAAAGGACCATCATTGCTATTGACCATTGTCTCAGATTTAGTATAGTATCAAATAAAAAAGGGCCATCATCAGATTTTAGCAAGACCCCCATTAGCCCACATGTGGTTAGCCCATTGATCCCTCTACAGAAACCAAGCAGCATTGTCATCCATATGAGCAGGATGAAGGTGAGTGTTGGTTTCATTTGGTATCCAAGAAACAAATGTCATCATCATAGACTAGGTCAATAGCTCGAAATAAATGTCATCGTCATAGACTAGATCAATAGCTCAGAAAATATGGCAACTACACATACTTGCTGATAATCTCAGAAAGTAGGACATGCATCACAATCAAAGAACGCATAGTATAGCTATCGCGCAAGTCGAACAGAAGGTCAAGGTGGTCAGAACTGCAAGAACACAAACAAGGCCATGGGGATTAGCATATAGAAGCTTCGATTTGTTGTTAAAAAATAAGAAAAAATTACAAGAGAGCCAAGAACATGGATCCTTACCGAAATAAGAGCCAAGAACACAGATCTGGTGTCCCTGCATCGAGATCAAGCACAAATGTCACCTAGGGTTTCCAAAATCGAATACAAAAAGGAGAAAGATTAGGGAAAATGGACCCGTGGATTAGAGGAAGAAGAGAAGAAGAACCCACCGGTGGCCAAGACTTGGCGACAAGAAGAAGAAGAAGAAGAGAGAGGGAGACGGTGAATGGGCGGTGACCGGATCTGATTTGGAGGGGCTCGCCCGGCGCCGCCACCGGATATGGAGAGGGGGTAGGGCGGGGCGGTGCCGGGGAGAGAGGGAAAGAAGAGACCGAGCAAACGGGGGTGTGAGGAACGAGGGCGGTGGCGGGTGGGGAACGGCGGCGGTGACCCTAGTCTTGGCGCCATCTCCACGAGAGCACGGAGGGAGCCGGGGGGGAGCACGGACGGGGAGCCAGGGCGCGGCACGCGGAGAGCGGGGATGAGGAGGAACGGCCCGATTTGGGCGTTCCTCCTCGGCTGGCCGAAGGGGGCGATTTGCACGACGGCAACCAGGTGGAGGGGACGCCCAGGCTACCAAACACCGGCCCGTTGCATCCCGAGATGCATGTATGAGGGGAGGAGGGCAACCAAACACGCCCTTTGTGAATTGTGATTTTGATTTTGCCGTCCACACATGCGTCTGTTGTGTTCTGGTGCGGTATCTAGGTGTTCAACTTCATGAAGCTGACGGACCTCTACTACGCTGGGAGCCATGGTATGGACATCCAGGGCCCCGCCAACCACCTCCAGGCAAATGTAGTTGTAGCCTTTCGTTGCATGTCCTTGACTACTACTGTCCACGTCAGCAAAGCACTTGACTGAGGCGACTCCGGTATATACATACAGGCTGAAGTTGTCCATTACCAAGCTTGGCAGTGAGTTCCTGCCCGTCATCGAAGAGGGGCTTGTCCAACGCGCCATCCTGGCGTACTGCCCCGTCGTCCATGTCAACATCCATATGCCATGTCAGTTTCTTTGGTGGTCTCGCAGAGCCCTATATTGGCCTGCAGAAGAACTAGGAGCTCTAGCACAAATAGCTGAGGAGAACACTAGAGCATGCGTTGTGATTGGCTGGTTACCTTAAAGATTGAGAAAGGAGAAAAGCTACGGAACGCAGCGCTTTTCTCTCTGCAGCAACAGGACCTTTATCTCTGCATTATCTCTGCAAGAGCAGCACCATGGGGCAGGATGGTGTGGCTTCACGGGGAGAGAGTAGGAGTAGAATTTTTATTTTTTCGATGTGGAATCTCAGCCTGGGCGTTCGGTTTAAACCGACAATTCGGTTCGGTTTAAAAAGTTCGGTTTCTAGAAGTGAAGAGCCGATCGGTTTATCACAATACCGAAACCGATGAATTCAGTTTCGGTTTATTATTTTGGTTTTTCGTTAAAACCGAACCGACCCGAAAATATACTGCAGCTGGGAGAAAAAAAAAAAAACAGTTTGCCATGGTGGCGCCATCGTCGGGTCCTCCGTCCTCCCGCTCACTGCTCCGCGCCGCACCGGCCACCATGGCCGCGCCGCGCCGCTGCCCGCTCCACGGTCCCCGGGCTGCCGCCGCCGCTACCCGTTGTCGCTGCTCGCGGCCTCGCTAGCAGGTAGCCGCCTGCCACCGGACCGCCGGCCGTCGCTGCTCGCGGCCTCGGCGCTAACGTGTGGCGCTGCCCCACGGATCCGCCGCCGCCCGCCAACTCGGGCCGCCGTCGCCGCTGCCCCCCTCATCGGCCTCTCTCGGTGCTCGGGTACTTGCGAATCGGCAGCTAGGGTTAGGTGCCGGCTCTGCGGCGGTGTCGAGGCCCGGAGGAGGTGGAGGTGGGAGTGGCGGCTTGTTGGGCCTTGTGGCTGCATCGGCGATAGAAGGGGCTGCATCGGCGATATAGAAGGAAAAGGATGAGATTTCTATGAAGGATTGGGAAGTGGGCGATACAGACTTCGGTTTTGCGGTTCTTCGGTTGTGCTGGAGTCCAAAACCGACGCCGAAACCGAAAACCGAACTTTTCAGGATTCAAAACCGAAGCCGAACCGAAAAACCGAAAAACCGACAATTCGGCTCGGTTTCGGGTTCGGTTCGGGGTTCGGTTTTGGTATAAAAGTGCCCAGGCTGAGTGGAATCTGCTTTTGGTCTAGGGCTAACAATCACATATGCCTCCATTGTACGTGTTACCTTCAGCCAACCCATGCACATACTATCTCTTTTGGAAAAACTACCTTCAGCCAACCCATGCACATACTATCTCTTTTGGAAAAACTCGTTACGGTTTGGATTTCTCAACCTTTTTGACGTACGTAGCAACTAGCAACATATTCCTTCAGCCATTGAGGCCACCACCAACGCTCCAAGCTGGATGATGATCGAGGTGCGTTGTAGAAATCAAAAGTCTTGTGCACCGGATGTCTACCTGTCCTATTGGAGTGAAGCATATGCTAGGTACTGCCCGCGTTGGGGCTGCCCTGAAGAAACAGAAAGTGCACACGACAGTGCCATACAAGGCTGAACAACATGACATGCTTTGGGTGCCCTCATGCGGCAAATTGGACACGAGACGTGCTTGTCATAAATGGCGACACAATAAACGATGAAGTTCACAAATCAAACTACAGCGGAGACACAAGATTTAACTTGGAAAACTCTCTCAATACGGGAGAGAAAAAACACGGGCGCCAACCAGCAAACACTCATCACTATTATCAAGAGTCGGGTTACAACGCCGATGTGGCGGCTTACGAGAATGAATCGGTGCTGCGAGTGGAGGGTATGTACCATACCAAGGGGTATGCGCAATAATAAATATGTGTAACTGAATTTGAAACATATTCAACATTACATGCAAAAAAGGAAGGCAATTGGAATATATTGCACCGTTGCTTTTCATTTTTCTCTCTTCCCTCACACCTTTTAGATGTGTGTTCTCCAAAAAGAAGTTAGAACTGATGTTGGAGTTGCCCTTATTCATGCATGCAGGTCCTGGAGATTCGCCTGTCCATCGATTGGGACAAGGGCAAGGCCCTTGAGTTCGCTTTCATGTACGCCCAATCGATCCGAAAGCGATCATCCGACGGCGCATAAATCCTAGAGAGGATCAGAACCTCACTTGTCACGGTGACCGACAACTAGTTCATTCACTTCAATCATCAACAACTTTCTCAAGATTAAAAGTAAATTAGGCCAGGGTCGTCGTCTCTTTCAGGAAAAAGAGAGAGCACTAGTGAATATATCTCATCTAGATCTTTCTCATTCACCACTGGAATCCACACCTTCACCGAGTGCCAAATCCTTTGCCTACTGCAATCTGTTGGGCACTTGGCAAAGGGGTGTTGGTCAAATTGTTGGTAACTGATGGTTTTGATAAACTGAAAAACTCAAACACAGAACCAGTATGACTCGTGAGAAGCTCTGGTTGACAACTTCGATTAACTGATCGTTTTCATATTGTGATGTGTGTAGCTCATGAAGTTCCTTTGCATGCTAGCCAAGACCAAGGAGGCCACGCCAACAATGAAGATGATGACCGTTAACAACTCCATTCCTGATGAAGACATTGAGGAACGACACATAGAAGGGGGAAGCGAAGCCGGAAGTCCAGCAGCAAGGTGTTCAGCAACGAGTGGGCATGAGCACATGCATGTGCAAGTCCAGGCAAGGCCTGTAATGCTAAGTAGTATAAGAACCTGGAGCGATTTCGAATAGGGTATCGTATTTGTAAACAACAAACCAACAACTCTGCCTAATCATTCATCGTCACGCCATCCGAATCCCCCGCGCTGTTGTTCGTCCAACTCTCGAATCCCCAGTTCTCCAATCCTTCCCGTTCCCCGAGCTCCTTCCCCCAAATTCCCTATTGCTGCTAACATTTAGGGCCAGCCAGGACGACGACGTAGGGCCTCCAAATCTGATAAGCCTCCAATTTTCTACTAGTACCATTAAGTCCATAAGCGATACAACTAAGACGGATATGCTTTCTTGTTGGTAAAGATGGCAGCGGGGCAGGTCTGGACCCAAAATCCACGGGTTTTAGACCCGACGGGCCAGGAATTGATATAGTTTTCGCCCCCCGGGTTTTGCTAGTTTGGGGACTGAAACAGGGGCGGGGCCGGGTTTTGAATCTCCCCATGGGTGCTTGTTGGGGACCCGACATGCAAGCATCCAGTAAGAAATGGCCCACCAGTTCCCTCTCTTCCCATGTACAACCCACCAGCCAACGATGCCACGATGGCGATCTCGAGTTTCCAATTCCCAGAGCAGTCCTTCAGTTGGTATATATACACAGGAAAAGACTCGACACGAGTCAGCGACCGCTCCCCTGCTGTGGTGCTTCCACCGTCTGCCTCTGCTGCCGTCAGCCTCCATCTTCCCCTGATCCTCTCCCGTAGGTGACATATGGTAATCAACACTTAACCAACGGAAAAAGAAATTGTGTCAGTAATCAACATTTAACCAACAGCTAAACCATAGTCACATTTTGATTGAAGTTATTTTGATTAGACTTACAACTTTGGAGACGGTACTTTCAAATGTCCACATTTACAAGCCATGTGTTGATACTAAACGTACAGGGACATTAAACATTTCATTTTGAGATCGGACATAAGAACGTTCATATACTCCCTTTATCCCTAAAAGAATAGATTTATAGAATTGTCTTGAGTCAAACTTTTAAATTTTGGTTGAATTTTTAGGAAAACTTGTTAAGACTTATGTTATCAAATTAGTATCATTAGATTTATTGTAGAAAATATTTTCATAAGGTACTCATTTTATATCATAAATGTTATTACTCTTTTTTATAAAAGTTAGTTAAACTTAAAAAAAATTGACTGACATGGATTCTAGGCATTGATTTATTATATTTATTTAGATATTGGACATAAGGCGATATCTAACATTTATTGTGACATATTCTTATACAATAAGCATTAATTTAGATATCAAGACATGAAGATTTTAGATATTTGGATGCTAGATATATACAAAGGTTTCCAACATTATTATCCACAATATTAAATTACAAATACAAAAAGTGCAGGCAACGCATTGCTTATAAATATTGGCTATCGGCCACCACTTTCCATACACCTTGCAACAAGGGCATCATATATGATGGCTCCCACAAAATCGACACTAGTCATTGTAGTCTTTGTAATTGTTCTGACGATGCTCAACTTTGATCCAGCCACTGCAGAGGTGGACTGGTCCAGCATAAAGGCTAAGGTCATTAGGGCTTGCTGGCGTACAATCCGGCATGGACCAAAAGGTTCAGGTGAACCAACTCGACCCTGCTGTCAAGCCTTAGAACATGAGGACGTCGATGGTCTCTGTGAGCATATGGATGGGGTAGAGATAGAATCAGTCAGTGTTATAAAACTTGTCAAGGTCATAAGAGGCTGCGGCAAGACATTCAAACCAACTACCCACAAATGTGGAAGTAAGTACGATAAATCAATCGAGTATATGTGTTTGTTAATTGCTATGCATATCTCTTTGACAACAATTTGTTAATTGTTTGTAGAATACGAAATTCCTCCTGCTGGTGCGAGCAGTTATGCCTTCATGGTGACAAAAGGGCATGTGTAATTTCTTGAGGCGAAGGAGTAACTCAGGAGTCTAGGTGGAAGTTGGATGTTCATGGATGTCCGATGGATCTTTCTCTAGTTCAAAAAGTGAAGCCCAGGAAGGGTGGTCCCCATAAAAATTCATGGATGTCCAAATGAGTTAGTCTTCCACCTATGCTTTCGGGAGACATCGATTATCCTAGAATGTAAAAACTCCTTTTGCTGCTAAAATAATATAATAATTGTTTCGGACTATTAAACACTGGATCCTTATCACTAAATGCACTACCGCTCACTTAGGGCTCATTCGTTTCGGACGGATCAAGCAAGTATGGTTTTGGCTAATAGAATCTTGTACAAATATAAACTAACAATCCCGCCAGAACTATTCCTGGAGGCCAAACATTCGGAACCGAACGAGACATTAGAAATGATGCAGTTATAGCTCTATCCTAAGCCACACAATCTAAAATTAACTAAAATTATTTATAGAATATCAACAGTTATGACACAAAATAGGCATATACGGAATACTTTCATAAGTTACAAATTGTAGTTCACTTTTTGGCTTTTTAGATACGTTGACTTTTTCTTTGTGCGTCCCCAGTTATCTGTTATGTCTAGATACATAAAGCAAAACAAATGGATCTGTAAAAAGCGAAAACTACATTTGAAACGGAGGAAGTACATGTAACTTCCTTATCGAAGTGGGCTGTGGGCATTATTTTTGTGCTTTGGTGCATTGGTTGTATTAAAGGAGCACTCCACTTTTTGTTGTTGTCTCTTTGGTCTTAGACACGTCCAAATGAGCAAAGCTTTTACATGGAGCTTAGGTGACTCGTGTCCTGACATGTAATAATTGATCCAGACAATTGGCCGGACTCCAGATCTTACCAAAATCTACTAGTAAATCCATAGTCAACTATCTAAAGTTTAGCCACAATTATAGAAAGAATAGGTATAATATGAAAAGCATTTTCTTCAGATAAACATAGATGCGAAAGAACATAACAGAAGCACATGAGCTGCATGGTCACAGATAGGCATCATGATTATTCCAAAGATTCAACCATCACCAGTTCACCACCCAAATAGACAATTTTATCAGTAGCACAAAAGGGTTAATTGAGGTCCTGATTAGCACTCAGGTGCAATGCATATAAGGTGACTAGTTCCCTTGGCAACAAGCACAGACACTTCTACCTAATTATCTATACTGCTTCAGGACCAAAACACCATGGCCCTCTTGAACCTTAGACACGCTTGGGCGGCACATACTGCACGTTGTTGTCTTGACAAATCCCCTGCAGTGATGAACAAAGATGTTAGGTCCCAATTAGTTCATCAAATCACAGAACAAATGTTTCTAAAAAATGGAAGTACATAGATTTCACCTGATATTCTTCTGGAAGCTCCTCCGAGACCGCAAGTGTATAGCACCCCGGAATGAACCTACCTGCAGATTGACATAGGTGGATGTTCTCGGTTAGTATTGCCATAGTGCAACAAATGGACATATCTACACATTCTAGTAAAATGAAAAGAGAAGTAAACTTTGAACAAAACCATCTGTAAGGCATTGCTTTTATTTGGCTCTAAACTACAAGCTTAAACAAAAACATATCTTAATTAATGTATTGCACTAAAATATAGGTGATCTTTCAAAAACTTTACAGTAATTGATTTTGCAAATTAGATCAAACAGACATGCTAGCCACCTAAAAGTTATGACAGAAGTATATACATGTATTTTCATCTGTTCTACATTTTACAATGGCACATGAAGGATCCTTAGCTCTGCAGTTTACTATAAATGTCACTGAAAACAACAGGATCTTTTCTATGGATGTTGCTCTGTAAACTGGAAAACCATGTAAACCAAAGGGTGCCCCTACATCAATAATATTGAATTAATATAAAAACTGCACCCGATGTGAGTGAGAATTTGCTCACAGTTCAAGATACTCATAGGGCTCAAATTCTATATGCATAAAGACCAAAAAATTGGATCTGTTATGGAGCAATGGTCTGTGCCAAGTATCCATAGAAATTCAGAGAGGAAATAGAAAATTTTAGCAAATGGTGAACTCAATAATCACACCAAGTCTACAGATAAAAATCAAAATCACAGAAGGTCTGGAATTGACACAAATTCTTGACAGTTTTTTTTTTTTTTTTTGTACTTTTTGTGAAGAAATGAACTACTCAACAAGGAATTTTGTTATGGACGACTATTTGGCACAATACTTTGAGTTTAAGTTGGTAGAATAAGAGATACGAACTAATCCCCCAGGTCAAGACTTTTAGCTTTGGTTTTAGGATCCTTGGCAGATAATAACCACATAAAAGAGGCCAGCAAGACTTGATCTGCGTATGAAGCAGATGAAACTCAGCTCATATATTTGAACTTAAAGGGACTTTGCCTAAAAAGTGTTTAACAACCATCAGAACACCAGAAGCTACAGTAAAAATGCAGTTGATGAGCAAATAACCAATAAAGCTTGAATCCTTCAAAATGGCATTACAGAATAAAATGCATATTGCAGTAAGTCAGGCAAAGATACAACTTACACAAGTGGGAAAAAAAGACAGTTGTCTTTTTTTAAAAAAGAAGACCAATGAATGCAGCAGATCGAGGAAAACAAATTGCAGGAAACAGGAGATCAAGGCTCACCAATTCTCAACCAACGAGCTGCCCAACTCCTACTGGGGTCCATCAGAGAGATAATTCTGCATGAGATAAAAAGCACATTAAATAACTATTGTAAAATTTGGACTGTGTAAATAACATCAGGGCATCAATGCTTGCTGCTGATCCCTCATCATTCAACATCTGTGCATCTCATTTTTCCAATGCTCATACTAGTTATAATCTGTTATGCTATACATTTTGCTTAGCTACTCTCGAATAAAGAAGGATGGGAAAACACTTTGGTGAGCAGCTCCAGAATCACAATGCCTAAGCAGCAAACTAGTTTGTGCTGTTCATCTCTTTCATGAGATAAGTCAAATCACAAAATATGGATTTAATTGTTACTAAGTTGATCCCTTCTGCAGTCAGAACTGTAGGTGAATATAAAGATGGGAGCACCAATTAGTGACAAGAAAACAAGAGTAAGATGACAGCAAATGATGTGGAGTTACCCGGTAAAGTTAGGTGTGGTGCAGTTGACAATATTGTCATGCTCCTTATCCATATCCAGGAACGGGCAGTTCTCACAGCCGTTCTGCCTGAACTGCACACAGCATCACCAAACAGCAATCAAACACATGAGCACGCCACCATCGGCATCAATCAACGCTACAATCTGCAATACGAATTCAATGCTACAAGCCTATACAACGCAAAACAAATTCAAAAATATGGCATCGATTGGTATCAATCCAGGGTACGGCAAACTAAACCCTAGCCACCACCGAGAACGAACTGCTCTGCTGCAGGCAAACGAAACCCCCAGTCTAGAAACCTCCGTCGACGGGCGGCGACTGGTGAACCTACATCGCAGCGCCCTAGGCGTGAGGAGGGGGAAGGGAAGCAGTGCCGGCGGAGAAGGGTACCTGGTCGTAGGTCTTGACGAGGCGGCATCGGAGGCAGGCGCGCAGCTCCGGGCCGAAGCTAGTCGGGATCTCCGCGTGGCCCACCCGCTCTTCATCGTCCATCATCCCGCCGCCGCCGCCCCTCATCCTCGTCGCTCTGCGGCTAGCCCCTGCTTCCTGCTCTCCTCGGCTCCTCGCTCGCCTCCCTTGGGTTCGCAGCTCGCACGAATCCGGAATGGACGACGGCTCTCTCGGTCTCGTCTCTCTCCCGTCTTCCCTGGGAGCTCCTCCCGTAGCCTTTGGGCTTTGTTTAGGAGGTTTGGGCTTACAGGAAGCCCAATAAGGACATCCACGGGCCCGTGGGTGTTGAGGCCCACCTGCACTACACATGACACATTCCGTTTTTTTCTCCCCGGCCGTGTCCGTGTGACGGTCATCGGCGACGGTGGGACCCACGGCACGTCAAAGGGTCCCCCAACACCAACTGTTCTTGTTATCCTACAGCTTGAGACTGGACCTTGCACATCAAACGCCTACGAATTGCGACACCCATGACATGAGCAACAGTGCATGCTGCAGGTACAAGGCTCTACAGGATTTGGCGCTAACGAGATCCAGTTGCCTGCCATGGCAGCGATAGATAGACGGGAATAATCACCGTGGTCACCACCGGCCGGCCCCGGGACGGCCAGCCCAGAGCAGGAGCAATTGCTCAGAACTCAGAAGCAAGGCAGGGAATCCTATGGCTGCAGGCCAGCCATGGCCACCACCACCAGTCCACCACTATCATTAGCGTGGTCAGCAGCACACACAGGGCTAGCCTGAACATGCATTGAGGCAGCAACAGAAAGCTTCCCACCAACACCAATGGCGCCAATGGAACGTGACCCACGAAGAGCATGGCAAGTTTTTTTTCTCTCTCTCCTCGTAGCAGCGATGAGATGGGGATTAGGTGCCACTGACCACCGGCATCAATCAAGGGACCATCCACATCTTCCTGACCTACCAAAAGAGACGCTTCATGCAACTGAAAGAAATCAGGGACTCGGAAAAGGCAGCCATTAGCGCTAAGGAGGGGATGATTGTCGCCGTGGTCATCCTCCTGCAGCAGCTGAGACATCCAGTCACGGAAATCAGACAATGCACCGATGGGTTGTTGTTGCATCAGGTACGGCACGCCATGATCGACCGACCGGCCAACCAACCAACTAACAAGAGGCAAGCCAAATCAATGTTAAATTAGAGATAACCATCGTTGTTGTCATACCCACACAACACCACCATCAGAGGGGATTAACAACGAAAACCTGACACAAGTCACGGTAAACAGAAAAGCAAACCGGGGGTTCCAATCGATCAGTCCTCCAAGGAAGGGAAGAAAAACAAAAAGACTCTAATAAAAAGATCACTCCTAGAGACGGCGACGGCGAGGAGGAAGAAACGAATGATGTAGGGGCTGCTATGTCCATCAAGTTGCTGCTGCTGCTGCTGCTGTTAAACCAGCGCGATGCTGCTCTCCCCACCGGGCGGCTTGCGGATCCCGCCCAGGTAGTCCCGGGAAGGGGCCTTCCCGTCCGCGAAGATGTCGCTGCCAGTCATCTCCTTCAGCTTCGCCGTGCTCAGGTGCTTCTCTGCCGTCCCAGGGGTCTCATCGCCCTTGAAGATATTGCCCGCGAGGTCGGTGAATTTCTTAGTAGGGATCTTCTTCGCAGTCTTCACCACGCTGTCCTCATCGGCCTCGCCGAACTTGAAGTTGCTTACCTGTTGTGAGAACGACAACCAACAGTGAGCAACACCGGAGCTGTTGTAACTGAGTTTAATTATATTAGGACAAGGTGGTGAGTTCATAGGTCAGGACATATGCATTTTTGCCCGAGGTCGAGCCGTTCTCCGAGGTTGCGTGGCCGTGGATCTTCCGGAGGAGCAAAGATGTCGTGGCCACTAAGCTCCTTGGATTTCAGGTCGGATATCTGCCTCTTCATCTTGCTGTCGTCCTCGCTCAGAAGTGTGCCGCTTAGCTCGCGCTGCTTTGCCACCTCTGCTATTGAGGTTGGCTTCTTTGGAGAAATGCTCTCTTCCTCAGCAAATGAGATGTGGCTTATAGTACTAATTGCCTGTAATTGAGAAAATGCAGTAGGATCAGTCTGTGTAACTGTGTTCCAGCTATGCATGCAGTTAAATCAATAACAACCCAAAGGATGTTCACCATTTCAGTTTGAAGCCAACATCAAGAGGATTATGGATTAGAAACAAACTAAAGTGAGTATGCTACTGTTATTAGTATACTCAAAAATATTAGAGCTGCTGAGCAGCTGTATAAAAATTCAGTGTCAATACCTAGTTATACAGGGAAAAAATATGAAACTTGCTGTGGTATACATGTTTAGAGTTCAATAAAGGTTTGTTGTTTATTGACATCTTAAGAAACAAAAGGTATCTACAGTAAATAGTTCCTAAGTCTCAGTCTCATTTGTCTATCGTTTGTCTATCAATCAAAGTTCTTGAATATTTCGCGTTCAGTTCAACTTATCAATCAAAATGTCCAGTTCTATCACAAGGAAAGCTCACCAACCCATGTGTATACAAACTAATAATGCTTTCCCAGACCCTTCCTACAAGATACAACCCAACAACTTCTGACTCTTTCGAGAGGTAAGAGGTACACCATTAAACAAGTTTTGATCATAGAAACCAGCAGCACATATCAATAGTGTTTAAAATTTATAGCAAAGCAAGAACATAAATCAAATTCTTCATCTTGTCACAAATTCTAACAAATTAATGCAGCATCATCTTGTCACAAATCCTAACAAATTAATGCAGCATCTCCAATAAAACTATATTATCAAGTATCAACAGTATCAACACAAACGGGTTGTCAGGGGTACAACCTGCCTAAACAAAACAGAACAAAAAATCAACCTACATAGTCCTTTAGAAAATCACAAAGCAGTACCTGATAATTCTTTGGAGCTGTTCGGGCGGGGAGTTGCAGAGGCATTGGCAGATTCATCTTCTTCAGCATCGCCCCCAGCTGCAAATATGCCGCTTCCTGTCATCTCCTTCCACTTGGGAGCAGAGCATGGTTTCCTGAAGGGAAAAAAAAAACGGGTTGGTGAACCACAGCTCCCTTCATGTGCTAATCTGAAATCTGAATAACCAATGAAACCCAAAAAGATAGACAAATCAGGAGGTCTTGTGATCAACACAAATTCATCAATTGCGCACCAAAGCCAGATTAGTTGTTTAAACAGTGCAAGTGATCTTGACTGAAACTATCTGTTTCACAACTCATCTTCAGCATACCTTAAAGGGGAGCATTCTGATGGCTACGTTCAGTTTTCAATACTCCGACATAGTTGGTGAGATGGCAATTACATGAACAGCTAAACCATAGTCACATTACGGTGATACTACTAGCAATTCCTTTTCCGGAGCCTATACTATAGAGCAGAAAACTCTAAAAGAACAGAGTTAAAAGACTCTGGAGCGCATATTTCAGGAAACCTCAAATCCAACGAATTTCTCTACCCACAGATGCACAGATAAAAAACGGAGCGCAAAAAAAAAAAGCTTTTCCATATCTGTGACCGTAAACATCAGGGAGATCTGGTCGCCAAGGCCAGAAGCTCGTCATCCGGCAACACAACAAGAACAGAGCACAAAATCCCACCACTCACTCCGGCAAGAGAATATGACAGGGCCAACGCCCGAAAGCTCACCTCTTGTTGAGGCTCTCGGCCTCCTCCTCCGTCACCTGACCGCCGAACACCACCTTCTTGAGCGCCTCCGACGGCTGCACCGAACAGAGAAGAGAAAGTTCAGGCAGGGCGAACCCCTTTCTCTCTTAACAATGACAGAGGAAGGTGGGTACTCCCGTGGGGAACGGGGGCGCATGCTCACCTGGTGTGGCCGGCGGTTGGACGGCGGCGTGGCCCCGGCGGGCGCCTCCTGCGGCGCCCCCTCCGGCCAGATCAGCAGGTCCGCAGTCGACGTGTGGGACTTCCTCACCGGCGCCGGCCTCTCCATGTCGCTCGCACTCCTCTCCCAACGCTTGCCTCTCCTTTCCTTCGCTCCCTTCTCCTGCCGGGGACAGACGGGGCGCGGTGCTCCTTGGCCTTGGTTTCTCTCTCTAGCTCGCTGCGGGCAGCGGGGGTTTCTCTCTCTAAAAGGCGAGGGTGGGGAGTGGAGTGTGGAGTCGAATGGAAGGAAGGTGAGGGGTCGCTGTGTGGTGCTCACGGGTCCCACCCTCCTTTTTGTAGGCCCCACGGCGCGCCCACCGGCCACGCCACGCCACCACCCACCCTCCGCGGCCAATGACACGCGGGGCCCCGGCGTCGGCGGGACGGCCTCCACGAGGCGCTGGCAGGCGGGGCCCGCGGGGAGGGGTTGACCGCGTGACTTCCGAACGGGACGGGGACGCCCGCCCCGCCCCGTAACGATCGCGTTTTGCGACGCCGTACGCTGCGGCCGTGTCAGTATTTGAAATTTTGAACGCTTGCGGGCGGCCCGCACGGAACGGAGGGGGCCGGGCTGGCCCCGTAACGGTCGCCGTTTCTGTCTCCTCTCTCTCTCTCCTGTTTGTTTTGTGAGGCACGGACACGAGGCAGGACCGGGATCCAAACTGACAACAAAGTCAAGAATGTTCTAGATCTTGTATTCTTGTGTGACGCAAGTATGGAGTACTGTACGTGCTACGGTAGATTATAAAAATGCTGTGTAATTTCCCTCCCGTTTTGAACGTTGAACCATTTAGGACAAGTCTCGTTACCTAAAAATTTAGGACAAGTTAACTATTCTGTATTTTGGACTCGTTAGTTCACCGTATATTTACAAGTGCCGGCAGTTCAGTTTTGTTTCGAAAACAAAAAAGCGCCGGCAGTACAAAACTTGGTCCAAGTGACTTCATTCTTTAGTTATGCTGACGGAGTATGTGCATTTTTTTATTTTATTTTTTTGCCATGGAGAGAAATATATCCTTGCCATCTTCACTATAGCTGCTTCAAGATTATTATTGGGCATTTGCGTATGTTAATTTCTCTTATACTCATTCCGTCTTCAATTATATAAAGGTGTGCACGTATTTTAAAATTTAAAATTTGTTATTATCTTTAACTAACAATTAGCCTAATTATAAGAAAACTTTATAATTTATTATACAAAAGCAGTTACAATGTCTATTAATATTTCCCAATGATCAAACTATTATTTCTATTTCCTCCGTTCCAAATAGAAGACAGTATTCCAAATAGTATTTAGTATACATAATTTGTATCATTAGATAGATTGTTAAATATACTTTGGTCGGACCAACTATTAATTCACCAAAAAATATTAATATTTATAATACATAATAGTATCATTAGATAGAGTGTATATTATTGCTTCTAGTAGTATATCCCGTACATGTAAAATTTGTTCGTCCAACGACTCTGAGACGTACCTACGTGCAGGTACATACGACATATACATACGTGCCAGCCCTTTAGCATCACTCATGTTTTGTTGCATGTATGATGGTGACCCCGAAGAAAGTGAGGGATTTGGAACTACTCCCAAGTCCTCCCAACCATAGCCAACGTACAGGGACCGCCGGCCATCATCGTCTGATCGGATCGGATGGGCCAACGGCTCTCTCGTCGTAGGCACTAATGCCGCGACGAAGTGGCCGTTTCGGCATGATTTTGCCATCTTTATCGTGTACCAAACGCGCTAAGCAAAATCAAACAAAACAAATCATGCTGACAAGCCCGCAGTAGTATCAAGAAAGCAACGGTTCCCTTTCATAGATTCATGCCATGCCACACGGAATATCATAATGCCTAGTGTACACCCTTTTCAGCACATTTGCTAGATAAGCTACTGTAGTAGTAGGGTAACTGCACCAAACGTGGAAGCAACACCTAACGGGCTAACAATGCATGCCGTAACAACAGAGCACTGGCACAAAAGCAACCATTTTTTTTATGATAATCCTGCTTTATGCTCCTTCACGGTATGTAGTAGCTACTACTCTCATATATGTATATCTCCAAAAAGAGAGAGAGAGAGAGAGAGGATATACTAAGTCATACACCAATGATAATACAAAGTCAAGTATGCAAGTATATATAGAGTATGTATTTATTTTGTATACTATTATGCATGATTATATTATAACAAGCAATATAAGTACGACCTGTTTGGTTTGTAGACTTTTTAGTCCTTTAGACTTAAAAAAGACCCTAAAAACCAAACGGGTTAGTCCCAAAAAATACCTCTTGGATGGACTTTTTTAATAGTCTAAAAAGTCCTAGGACTTTTTGAACCAAACAACTCCTATATATATATATATATATATATATATATATATATATATATATATATAAAAAAACATACTTGAATTGATAAATGAAAGGTGGTTTATTGAGAATATTAGAGTATCTACACGTGAGAGTAGAAATAATTTATTATTGATTATTAAAAAAGAAAAGGACAAATAAATATGATGCAGCAGATCGAGCTGATATAACTGTAAAGTAAAGGAGGATCAAATGTGAGCGCGATACAACCGTTTTTAAGTCACAACAGCAGATGTTACTAATAAATTATCTCGATCGTGCTTGGCACTGCAAAATGAAGCAAATGAATATATGCACATATTAAAATAAGTATGACATCCCAACGAGGAAAGACACAATTACTTTATGTACTATGAGTCTATGACTACCAAACCTAGGGAAGTTTTTTAGAGAGAAACAGTGCTTATTACTAATCATATATCAAGTTGCAATCATGTAGAGCTATATATTTAGGTCAAAAAAAGCTTCTGCTCCACCTTTGGACTTTTTTTTTTTTGGTGATTTTTTTTTTTTTTTTTTTTGGTATAGTGCCTTCAGTGGAAAATGACGACGACTCTAGCGCTCAAGCTAGATAGAGCTTACAAAATATGGATGTGATGGTCCTAGCCTAGCATGGCTACCTCAACCTTTTTCTTCGCCTCATATTCCCCTAGATCATATAAGAACTCTGCTAGCAGATAGTAATCATGGGTATGTAGTAGGATCATTCTGCGAAATGACAAATTGCAAATTGATTCTCAACTTTCCTGTGTATGCTAGTTTTTCAGAAGGAAAAGATGTGATATAAAGGTAAAGGCAAAAAAAAAAAAAAAAAAAAAATGTTGGCATTTCAACTGCCCAAACTGACTTTTTCTTCGATGTGGTTTAATTAGAAGCTCTGGACAGAAGCATGGCCAAATTAAACAAGAATCACAAAAAATATTAATTCATTGACTGGCTTTTCTGATTCGCAGGTACAACTATATAGCAAAGAATATTCATTCTGCTGGTGCAAAAATCCCCTAACCGCGCAATGGGCCTTTTATATAATTTATTTTATCAAAAGAGAGAAGATGACACATATTACATCAACTCGATCCTAAAATCGAATATCATGGCTTTTGCACGCCCTTAAAAGGAAAAGGCTGAGCAAGGTGCGTGATGCCCTGGAGTGGAGGAGATAGTACATTGAGGGTGCAAGCTTAACCATTTTTTAATCCATTACAACTATGCATCAACAGTGTATATTGCCTTTTTTTTTAGGTAAGAGCCTCTTTGGCGGGGGCTCCGCGGCGGCTCCAGCTCCGGCTCCGCCCGAAGCCCCTGCAAAACGCCAATCCGGAGAACAGCTCCGCCGACGAAGCCTCAAAGGAGCCGGAGCCCTTTTTCTACTACGACAACGAAGCCAGGAAATCGAGCTTCTCCTGGCTCCTCCTTCGTGAGGGTGTGAAAGTACATGGTGGTCCTCCGCTGGTTCGAAAGTCCGTCACAGCAAGGCCGCCTATTTTGTGTGTGCGCATGCTCGCATGCTGATGCTGTGTACAGTACAGAAATAGAAGGAGCTGCTAGCAAGAATAGGGAAAAAGATAGGGTTCCCAATGTAAAAATACAAGAGAAAGAAAATAAAGAATGGCTGCAATAATTTAGAAAAAAGGACCAAATCTACACCATAGTAATATAATAAGTGGGGGCTATTATAGACATTTATCATTATTCATCCATCTATAAAAACAGAAGGAGCCGTTTTGCCAAACATTTTTTAAAACGGCACGCTCCTTCAAAAAGCGACTCCACTTGAGAGGAGCGGAGGCGGAGCCATTTTTGGAGGAGCCGGGCCCTGCCAGGCCCTAAACGAAAGCAGAGGGGCGGGGCCCCTACCCTACCCTATATGAAAGGCGCAACCATAAGTTCTACTTAAAAAAGTAGGCATGCATATAAAAAAGATTCGAAGCTGGCATTATCTCTCTACCACCGGTGGAAAATATTCCCAATAATCCGCACTAACGAACAAACGAGATCTACATACTACTACTCCAACAACGTTGATAGCTAGCTAGGGAGTGTGCGTATTGCTTTGACTTGACGCAGAAGCATTATTGGGCCTTGTTTAGATGTACAAAAAACTTGGAAAAGTAAGTGTTGGAACTCATGTGGCGCCTTTTGTAGACGTTTTTTATTTATTTGTGGTAAATATTATTCTATCATGCGGTAACTAGACTCAAAAAAGAATCGTCTCGCAATGTACATCTAAACTGTGTAATTAGTTATTTTTTTACCTATATTTTGTACTCAAATATACGTCGTTTGATGTATTTAATGTGATGTGATGGAGGGAGAGTGGAAAAAGAGTTAGAAACTTTAGCAATCTAAACAAGGCCCTGCTTGCATTGTGCTCGGCCGGCCGGTCCCGTGGTTGCATGGCACGTAGTATATATATATATATATATATGGGAGAGTATGTGTACGTATAATCCACTGCACGTCATCACCTGTATGTCAAGTAAGACATGATTACCTTGTTTAATCTTGCGTGTACTAACGTTGTTGGATCGACCAGGTGGTGTTTGTTTGTTTGTTCCTTTTGTTGGATTCCAACCTCAACCTGCATTGATTTGAAGATAAGATCGATCTCTATGATAAATATTATCCGTGTCCCAAAGACAAAGGGGAAGTGGACGCTGGGTGATCCACGTACAGAGTCCAGCCTTTATTTCACGTACGCATGGAAATAATGCGGCCGTCTTTTGCCGCCCGTAGCTAGCATGTGCGTGAGAGGAAAGTCGAGCAATATTTACTCAGAAATAAAGGTGGAATGAGATTGTTCAAAAAAAAAAAAAAAAAAAAGAAAAAATGTGAAATGAGAGTCAAATCATGCATACATGTAGGAGTAGCTACGTACAAGCACTGACATGCAAGTACATATATCCTTGCACCTTGCTGAAATATTATTTTTCTCAAATACGCAAAAAAATTTACGTATCTTTTTCATTAAGTAGAAAGTTTTACAAATTTGCCCATTGAGCGCGGAAGGAAGGTAAAAGGATTAACAATATTCGCCGCCTCCCCCTATGAGAACAATCGGGATTACTCCCACAGGTTGGCGGTTTGCACCTTGCTGAAATATTGATGTGTGACTTAAAGAACCAACGTGCTAAGTGCCTAAGTTCTATACGCCTGTCGTCCACCAGCATGCTGCACGCAGTTGCCGTTGGTTGGCAAACCGCAGGTACATCGATCGCGAGAGAATGAAGATTCAATTAATAATATAATTAGTGCAAGGTAGAATGAATTATTTCAGGGACATTGTTACTGAGAATGAAGAGGATCAAGTACACACATAAACGGCCGGCCTAGCAATATACAATAACTATGGTCCTGTTTGGTTTTTTGGTACTTTTTAGTTGTTTTAGTCTCTACTCAACCAAACAGGAGATCACCAAAGTTGGTGCAAAATTTTTGGATGGATGGGACATGTATGTCACATCGTTCACCGTAAGATGTTTCGTTTGTTAGTGGTAAAATATTATCCTACCATGGCGTAACTAGGCTCAAAAGAATCGTCTCGTAATGTACATCTAAACTGTGTAATTATTTTAATTTTTTACTTACATTTAGTACTCGATACATGTGTCGGCATTTTGGATGTGATGAGAAATCTTCTTTTTGCATAGTGAAATTTAGGGAGGAATTGAGGCTCTAAACACACCCAGGAACCAAACATGACCTATGTTCTCTCTTGGATAGTACGTACTGTGGCATGCAGTCGATCGAGAGTCGCACAATGTGCATGTGCACGTGGATGTGCAGGAAGAAAAATCATCCCTTCCTCAGGAAAGGAATAAATACCCTAATTCCTAAGCAAAGCATGCACATGCACCCCCCACAACACAGCCAAGATATAATATGTTTATTATTCCCCTCAAAATAAAAAGTAACAAATATGTCTATAATGTTTTCATATTAGGATATAAATAAATATAGTTAAATTTAAGGAAAAAAAAAAAAAGCTATTCGATATATCCGTCAGTATATTTTATGATGACGGATGCATCATGCATGTGTTTGGTCAGTTGCATGCCCACACACACATACGGACGACCGGTTTCGTGTAACGTAATGTAAACCTTTATCGCCTCATTGATCTCTAGCTTAGCTATAGTTTATCCCTTGCCGTGGAAGCAGCAGAAACCAGCCGGGGAGGCAGATCGATCAGACGGCTTTGCTTGGATCCCCTGCAACGTCCGTGCGTGCCTGTCAGTGGCCAGCTCACGCGCACTGGCCGGTGCCCGCCCCGCCACCAATGGCGACCTGGGCGGTCTGGCGGCCGGGCTGGAAACGAACGGGGAACTCTCCAGAAAAGCTCGATCCTCCTCGTTGGCCCTGCCACAGCACACAGCTAGCGGCCCCGGCGTGGCGCTTCACGTGCCCCGCTTTTACTTTCCCCACGCCGGGGCCCGGCCGGCCGGGTCATCGACGACGGAGAGAGCCACGGCCCACGGCCGGTGGTGCGGAGCACATGGCATGGAGGCTCGCAGTCGCAGATCAGGCTCACCTCCCTCGCCGGCCGGAGAGCCTTGGATGCGTTGCCGGAGACGCAGACGACCAGACAGCTAGCCAGCCAGCAGCCTGCAGGTCGGTCCGGTCCTGGTCTGCACTTTGGCCTCGGCTTCTGAATTCTGATCTGTCTGGTCAGAACTTTCAGCTGCTCGCATCGCGTCTGCACATGCGTCTCGTCGTATGATTGCCATACGTGTCGTGGACTACGGATCGAGCTGGAAAAAAGGTGAAAAAGGCCGTTTGAGTATGGAGAATTTGAGTTCTTTTTTGGGCGTCAGGTATTGGTTCTGGTAGCAGCAAAAGATGACAGGAGGCTACGGATAAACGTGAACGTGGTAGGATCGGAGTTGTCACTGACACAAATAATGCCTTGCTTGATACCCGCACCGGAAACATATGGCGTGCAGTCCAACTTGGAAACAGGCGTTTCTGGCTAAAAAGTCGTCGTCGTTGCCTGGCACTGGCACGGCTGAGCGAGAGAACGTGACATTGCATTATTTTAAGAAGAAAAATACTCCTCTTAAACACGAATTCTCTAACTTACTCGTAGCTAGTCGAAATTAATGAAAGCTTATCAACATCTATGATTTCAAAATCATTTTATTCTACTTATTTTTATGAAATACACTACTGTATGATGGTACATAGGAGTACTATTTTATTTGAAACTGTAGTAGAAGTTTTTTAATAAATATTTGGTCAAAGTTAAAGATTTCGAGACTTTTTTTTTTTTCAAAGCGGGCTTTTTGCCCGCATCTTGAAGATTTCAGACTTAAAGCTACATAGTCCTCCGTAGCAAGTTTTTGTTTGTTGGGGCTACATAGTTTAGTATATGAGAATGACTTTTGAAGCCAAAAAGTAGTGAAGCTGGCTGGAGTCATTTTTGTTTAGAAGAAGTGGAGAAAGCAATGACAATGCTGGTTGGAAAAAAAGTCTACTTTCCCTCCCCAACTTTCGACCAAAGTCGATTTTCTCATCAACTCCAAAGCAGGACATATCACCTCCACGAACTTTTTCAAACCCGGTCATTTTACCTCCCCAGAAGCGGTTTTGTGGGCGGATTTGCTACAGTAACCAGGGTTTTTTCTACAGATACCGGCGGTTTTGTATTTTCTTTTTTTAAAAAATTCGGTGAATCTTTGAAAAATCATAATAAATTATAGAAAAATCATAAAATAGAAAATCAATTTTGTTGGACTCCACATGAATAGATCTACACAGTGAACATATAATACTGTATATTTTTAGTACAAAGTTTTTGCAGTACAAAATTCAATTGCACTATGAAATTCAATTGCGGTATGAATTTCGTACTGCAAAAACATTGTACTAAAGTATATAGTATTATATGTTCACTGTGTAGATCTATTCATGGAGTCTAACAAAAATTGATTTTCTATTTTATGATTTTTCTATAATTTATTATGATTTTTCAAAGATTCAAATTTAATTTTAAAAAAGAAGAAAATACAAAACCGCCGGTACTGTAGCAAACCCTGGTTACTGTAGCAAATCCGCCCACAAAACCGCTCCGCCCGGTTTGAAAAGTTCAGGGAGGTGATATGTCCGGTTTTAGAGTTGGGGAGGAAAATCGACTTTGGTGAAAAGTTGGGGAGGGAAAGTAGACTTTTTCCATGCTGGTTTGCGCGTGCTGCCGATACGGGCCCAGATTCTGAAGCTTACGGCCCACGCAAATGTTTGAAACTCATCCAATCCAACTTCTTTCATGGGCCAAGCCCGAGGAAAGCCGTTGAGATGTGCGTAAAGAGATACTACAGGCCGAAACTTTGTATTTGGGCGCCCACGAGGTCCGTCCCAGCATCGACGCGCGTCCCCGCCGCCTCCGCACCTCGAACACGACGCTGCCCTGGTCCACAAGTTGCCGAACGCAGGCC
This sequence comes from Hyparrhenia diplandra, assembly GCA_015847255.1. Classification (NCBI taxonomy): domain Eukaryota; kingdom Viridiplantae; phylum Streptophyta; class Magnoliopsida; order Poales; family Poaceae; genus Hyparrhenia; species Hyparrhenia diplandra. Next base: position 190,688 of record JADLZK010008090.1, on the reverse strand, counting down.
GGGGAGCCGTCGTCGCAGCTCAGCCACATCCCGCCACGACGCGGCGCCGCAGCCCGTCGACTAAAAAGTCGTCGTCGCTGAGCGAGAGCGCGACAACGTGACATTGCATTATTTTAAAAACAAAAATACTCCTCATAAACACAAATTCTCTAACTTAGAACCGAAATTAATGAAAGCTTACCAACATCTATGAGTTCACATTCATTTTATTCTACTTATTTTTATGAAATACTCCATGCGGCCGGCTCTGGTTTACCGTGGTTATTACAATTATTATCATACTTAATAATAAATAATACTCGCCCAAGACAAGGAAAACAGTATATATGTAATAAGTACTTTTTGAGTCTGAGTCAAAAATGAGGTTTGACTCTATGCGTTTTTGTCGTGGTTTTCTATTAAACTGAACAGAAAGTAAAAGGCTTTATTTGTTTTCTCTGCCCACAAGCGATTTTTGTGAACTAAAAGAAGATCAAGAACACTTCGTATGCATGTGCTCAACTGAAGGCAGAGATCAGGGCTCATCGAAATAACAAAAATTTTGCCCCACGCTCATTTTTTCTCAGGTGATGGGAACGCCCCTTCAAAGAACAAGGGCAACAAATTGGCAAGAATTAGGCTACACACAACATCATCTGGATGATCTAGACGGCCCTTTCACTCAAGAGGAGATTGCAGCAGTAATAAAAGACATGCAAAGTGAGAAGGCGTAGGACCCTGATGGATTCATCGGCCTCTTATGCAAGAAGTGTTGGACAATTATAAGGCCACGTGGAGTCATTCTGTGCTAAACAGGGTAAAACAGAATGGTTTCAGCTAAGAAACCCCTTAAGTTGTGATCTCATATAGGTTTGAGGTATGATAGAGCCAAAAATATAGCTCCATTCGACTTCACCTCATCCTATGTGGCAATATGTGATAATATGTTTTATGGGTGGAGTTGTTTTGACAAACGGTTTACCAAAAGCGACTCTAGCTCTACTTATGGAGTTGTTCATGGTGCCAAAGCCCCCAAAAACGGCTTCAATGCTGAAGTGGAGCTGTGGCGGTGTTTGGCATGGCTCCAACTCTAGGTGGAGCTGCTCCACTCCAAAAACTCTAGGTGGAGCCAAAATTCTAAGCGTACTGGAGCCATGAAATTGGGGTGTTTGGCTACCAGCTCCGTGAATGGGACACGACAAAAAGTCCATGACATATGGGTCCCACCGGCGTGTCACATGTCCAACCGCAGGTTGTGCCTCTCTCGCATCCACATCCCCTCGAACATAACGACACATCCTCGTGTCAACATTCCCCGCCCCCCCCGCTTGTCGGCCGGAGGACAAGCTCGCCACCGGAGTCCGCCCGAGACGAGGCACCTCCCCAGGACGCGTGGGAGGGTGAGACGGGGATGGTGGCGGATCAAGACGCATGGGAGCAGGCCTACCGAGTCATCATCGGGGGTGGGCGGGCGCCTTTGGCGCGTGGGGTGCCCCCGAGGCTGCGCCACCCGCCACCGCGACTCGCAAGGGGCACCTCCATGGCCGTAGCTTCCCGATCTAGTGTTGGGGATGAAGGTCGAGTCATGCGAGCTCGTGGGAGATGATGGGAATGGAAGCCGTCTGTGGGGAAGAGATGCAGGAGGGGGAGGCGGCACCGCCCAATGTGCTCGTGGGTCGGGGATGGGCCGCCGACGAGCGTCCCGCCCAATCACGTGGGGAACGAGAATCATGCGGGAGGGGGGCAGGAGTTGCGCGTCCGGGGTGGGAGGGGCGAATAGGGGGTAGCAAGGATCGGAATATAGAAGAAAAATGGTTTTGACTTGTGTAATGAGTGACAAATGCGGGTAATTTTGTCCCAACTCCACGTCTATATATATTTTGACCAGTTCTAGAGCAAGGAAAGAGGTGCTCCACTAGCTCCACCCTAAATAAACTACGAGCTCCGCCAACTCCTGGAGTTGGTTAGCTCTAGAGTTGAGGTGTTTGGCTGATTTTTCCGACTCCAGTCTAGAGTTAAGCTCTGGAGCCTAACATCCCCTAAAAGAAGATCTGGCCCAGGCAATTTGGAGTTTCTACTCACATCAAACGACAAGAATAATTCTGATAAATGGTGCACATATTGTGCTTCTCCCCAAAAAACAGGTGGTGGCCACCGTCTCAGAGGAGGTAATAGCACGTGTAATATATTACATTATTTCTCAAATGGTTACTAGACACGAAAGGGTGCTAGGCTATATAATCCCAAGTATATATTCTCTTTATAATTTGGCATGAAAACATTGGTAGGCAAAACACAGTCTGATATCCGTATATGCGTGTATCGACGATAACATGATATCCGTATATGCGTGTATCGACGATAACATGGCATGACCTCGTTACAGGTACAAAGGGGAGACGTGCAATATTGATTTTAACTGAGATTAGCTGGAACTTAATTATTAGTTGCAAGGTCATCTGTGCATTTCAATTTAGAATTTGGAATAAGATATGACATGAGGCAATTTCTAATGTCGTATCTAACTTTGCATCGGATATGACATGAAGAATTATGGAATATTGATCATCCAAACATCATGATTGCAATATCTTTTGAGGTAACAATATAACACACTCATGTATATGTTATCATGGTATTATGTTTTCCCGTTGCAACACACGGGCATTTACCTAGTACCACAAAAAGCAATTTGATATTCTCTTGTTTTTATCTGTTTGTAATTGCAGAACTCAAAATATTTTCCCCTATGTTCTTAATTTCATGAGCACTCGGAATAAATAAGGTACTTACTAAGAATGAAAACGTGAGTGTTTCATATCCTTGATGCAAATGCAAGAGGGATTTGTTGCGATCCAAACGTAAGAGTCGATCTCCATTTTCTTCTTCCCGGCTACCAATTTGTTTGGTAGGGAGCTGTTTAATATTAATATTGTGGTTGTTGATTGATACAGCTTGCATGGTTACCACGATGTGATTGAGGAACCAATGGACCTCAGTATTGTCAGGAAGAAGCTCGTTAGGATGCATATCGCTCTTTCGAGCAATTTGCGGTCAGATTGACAGGCTTTAGTCATATATCTGGATAGAGAATGAATAATGAAATATCGTCAGGGTAGGGACGGTTGCGCTAACCTCCTCCATTTAAAAAGACTCACCGCCTAATAGGCCTAATAGATCTAAGAATTTCTTTGTAAATTCATGAACCACAAGGGGTAGAGAGGAAGATGACTCATTCCACCTTCTTTATAAATAGAACCCAAAGATCGACAAAAGGAAAGGCACTTCCCTCCATTCTAAAACCCTAATGTTGAACACTCTCTCCCTCCGGTGTAGGATTAGCTCTCAAGCTTGCACTTCTCCCTAGCGAAAGCGGAGGGCTCAAACCCGTAAACCAATCCTGCATGCGATAGCAAGTAGTCCGCCCTACGCCGACAAGTGTTTCTTCCGACACCTCATGATCAAAGCAGTTCCACTACCGTACCCCTATGTCTTAAATAAAACTCAGAAGTTCCACTTTATTATAGGAATCTTCTTACATAAGAAAAACTTTGCCTCCAACAGGCACATCCACCAAGACCGCCCTAACGTTACATGTATCCCCGGTAGAACCATTTTGTGAAATCTAAAGCCAATACAAAAAACACACGTTACATTTATCTCCTAGTGAAAGCTAAAGCCAATACAAAAAAACACATAAAGGAATACTTTGGCCAATATAAGATTTGAGAGCCAAGCAACGACCCTATAAGTATATAGATAAAGGCACTCGCATGAATGCTAATATTAAGTTTAAGAGGTTTCTAACTCGAACGAGCTAAAGTTGGCCAATGCATAGACCACATGATGATCTTCTTGGCTTCGTCTTAGTTGGCTCCTCCCCGTGCTGAACCTATACTTCTTGTGAACATCCCTAACAACGTTGTGTATAAAACGATGAAGTCGTTGATAAGCTCCTTGAAAAACGTATCCCGTCGATGTCATAGGCGGAGAGCGGCACCACCAAAATATGAGAGTACCCACGGAGGTCGGCACCCTCGAAGAACGTGTTGTCGACGAGCTTTAGGCCCCGGATGACCTTCGCCAATGCATCCACCTTCATGTAGCTTTCCTTAATCCTCCACGATAAGGAACGCCCTAACCGACAAAGTGATCAACTCCCCGAATGCCACAACATATTATCACAAGCAAGTTAGTAACACCTAATCACAAAATCAAAAAGTAAAACAAGAGGTGTTGTTGTGATGGTATTATACCTCAAGAATGTCCCCCGTGCACAACACTTGAGCCAATAGAAGTTCCACAATGTTTGTGCAATCCTTAGCGATGCCAAAAGCTCCAAAGAATCAAGAGGTCAATTGGGCTGCCCACCAATGTGGCTAGGTGTTTAGAAATCTTAAAGAACTCCATCTTCTAGCGCAATGTTGAGACCGCAGCCTAAAATTCAGCCAAAAAATAATCAAATCTATACCTATTAATAAAGAATCAAAATTTCCGGCGTCCATCCATTTTCTCATCCACTTCTACTTTAACTAATCAGATTAATGTGAGTCTGACTCTAACTAAACCTCCCTTGCCCTTCATTAAAAGCAATAGAGCCCTTTTTTCTATCTATACCTCCTAATCCTAATTCAAATAAATTTCTACACTCCTTTTTAATATCATGAAACATACTCCTTTTTGTGTCCATTTCAGTTTTCATCTCTTTCTTCCTTGTCCATGTTTCTATATTCATAAAATGCACATAAACGGATCAGAATGGAACATGAGCCTCTTGTTTTTCAAATTGCCTTATTAAAGTGGTTGCCACAAAGTTATAAGTAGAAAACTTATTTACGTTAAAAAAAAGTATCCAAGGGCCAACAAACGATATGTTTTTATTTCCAACCAAAACCTACATGAATAATTTGGCGTTGAAAATTTTTGTTTCTTAGAAAAGAATCATAAACACCAAACATGATCAAGGAAAAATACAAAAAATAGATACATATCATTTTCGCATCATTGATTGCTATAAAAATTATAGTTTTTCTTCTTTTGCAACGCCGCGTGCATGCTTGCTAGTAAAAACAATAGGTGTTTGACTTGCAAACACGGATGGAGATGGGTGAAGATCTGCCCATCGAGGATTTGAACTACTTGATGGAAAACACGGATGGAGTTGCTTAGGAAAAAAATGCTTGGGGAACTATCTTGACTTATGTTGGACTTGTAGGACATGGAAGCTACAATGTTGTCGCTCCATCTTTGCATGGTAACTACAAAAGGGGCTACTAGAGTCATGGTGACTGCTTGCATTGCATTGACCCTCCTTTTTATCTGAACGTATGCATTGACCAAAAATTGATGCGCCTATTCTTGAAACTAATTTTTCCAAGAAAACTGAACTTGTGGCATTTGTTCCTATTCTTGAAACTGAAAATATGAAGACAACTGAACTTGTGGCATTTGTTCCTAAAGGCCCTGAATCATAAGCATATACATATGGAAAGTTTCACCTGTACACAAGACAATTTCTTCCTTCACGTATGGTTATAAAACTACAGGATAACTGGATAGAGGTATATATGATGCTGATAGAAACGTTTCACAACTAAAGGTTCTATCAAGAAGGCGGGAAAAAGAAGACGGGCAGCCATACAATTATTGCTTATTTTGCTAAATAAGACGAGGATGACATAAGTGATTAGGGATCTGTTAAAGTTAGCACTCGGCAACTCGCCTGACCGCCAGGAATGCCTGCTGGTCAGTGCCCTGTTCGATTGAGAAAATAGAACATAGAAACACAAGCAAATATTTTCTTGGCCTATTAAGCTCTTAGTTTCTTGGCCCCCTTTTTCAAGTTATGCTTATTTGGTACTTTCAAGTTATGCTTATTTTTTTTTTTTTTTGCCCTTCCATCGCTTTGGGCCTTAACAATTGTTAAATGGTAGGCGGGAAATGACTTTTTGCCCCCGAGGCCTATTGAAAGAGATCAACAACGTTTCTATACTGTTTGTTCAATACCAATATTTTATCAAAAAATAATACACAATAATTCAAGTGTACATTTGGACATATTATTGTGTATTATTTTTTATAAAATATTGGTGCTGAAATAACAAAAGAGATAAATATTGTTGATCTCTTTCAATAGGTCTCGGGGAAAAATTATTTCATGTATCACTTAACACCGCTAAGGCCCAAATCTGCGTAAGGGCCAAGAAAATAAGCAAAACTTAAAAAGTAGGCCAAAAGCAAACTAAAAAAAAAGAGGCCAAGAAACTAAGAGCAACTTTCAATAGGGCCAAGAAAATAATTTGCTAAACACATGCATATAGGTAGAGATGGTGTTGAGTGGAGAGAAAGCTGGTTCCTCAGATAGCAAGTTGGTTTTATGATGTATTGTGTGGAGAGTTTGTTATAGATCCGTGACGCTGCAAAGCTGAATAGGTTATTGACGTATATGAGTAAGTATTTTGATAAGCTTTTGCCAAAATGGGAGAACCGAGAGAAGATTTTTTTGTGGATGGAATAATGAGAGAATTCAAATGTCAAAATCTGCTAGCTAATGAAAAGGTTTGGGAGATCTGATCTCTTATTAGTAAGGCTATGCACTATATCACTGGAAATAATGTGTTTATGGTTCAGAAGTCAATTTCAATTAATGATTTACATAAGAAAAAATAAGCATAGTTGATCTGCAGTTTTAGGATTACTGTTATGTGGAGGTTGATGAGAAGCACAAGCTTGATGCTAAACATATGCATATAGGCAGAGAGGGCGTTGAGTGGAGAGTAAGCTAGTTCCTCGGATAGCAAGTTGGTTTTATCATGTATTGTGTGAAGATGAATGTGTTATGTTCGTATTTTTTTGGTGATGAATTTGAAGATGCGGCTGTTTAAGATTTCTGTGTACCTATGAATTTGAAGATGAATGTGTTAAGTTCATATTTTTTGTAGTGTGTAAATCATGCGTAGATCTCAACAACAAACTAGAGGGAGGGGAAAAGCTAATAGAGACGAAAACAAATGAAAGTTGAAAGGAACAACTAGTTGGGGGTAACCTCTACCTTATTTATAGAGCTCTTACACATTCCCAACAATAATGCCCCAAAATATTTAGTTTTTTTTTTTTGAGAATGACACAGTATAACGCAGACGCTCACAACACGCATGCACACTCACCCCTATGAACACACGTCACGTAAACCCCTACCCCTATGAGCACCTCCGAAGGACCCAGCACCCGGCAGATCCGGAGATTCTCGGTCACCATTGGCGCCGTCGCCGACGGAACGCCGCTACCACTTAATGCATAACGCCGAAAATCCTAGGAAAATCCCAGGAAAAGGTGCGAGCACCGGGATTTGAACCCCCACGTGGTAGCGTCCCCACCGGGACCGCCCTACCATTGGACTACAAGCCAATTCCCCCCAAAATATTTAGCTAAACAACTCAACCCACGGGCATAATGGCCCAACTTGAAATAGAAGAACCGACAACCACACACTCTTCATGACTTTGCTTCGCCTCGACACGAACCGCAATGATGCCACAAGCTGCCTCTACTTTCTATTGAAGTCCAACCGTGTTTTGAGGCCCCAAAACAAAAAATCATCCAACTAGTGGTTTTGAGGTCTAAACCACCAAAACGCCCTTAGATGGTACCCGTGCCTCTTCCGCTCTCTCAACACGCATGCGTGTTTTAGAATCCAAAATTTCAAATGAAAAGACGTCTCAAAAACACAAAGGAAAGAAAATAAAAGAGAATAATAAAACAACATAAGAAAAGGAAATGGAAGAATAAAATAAAAACAAAAAAGAAAAAAAAAAAAAAAAAAAAAGAAAAGGAACTCAAATACATACCTAGGCTTGTAAAATGAGCTGAAAATGAACAAAACAGCAGACATACAAGGGGTTCGTCGTCATCATGGTGCGTTGGGCCGGCCCAATTGGAGGAGGGGTGGTCGGCGGAATCATGCGCGCCAATTGGTCGGCGCAGATGATTTCCGGGAATATACCTTGTTTCAATCTAGTTCCAACCCGTTTGCATGGGCCAGGCCTACGCTAAATTTTAGAAAGACTATGGCCTAGCCTTTACAGTGGTCAATCGATCAGCCCTAGAGTTGAGTGCTTGGGTTGGGCCTGACTACTTTGCTTTGTAGCCCGTAGACGAAACATACCCCTTTCAGTTTTCAGATGTTAGCGCCTAGCAGTGTTATTATTTTCCTATTCGATCTTGACACACACATGGAGAATACAATGGAGATCAAAGTAGTAAGAATCCTTCTCTTAGCCTGTGAACTGCGACTTTACAAGTAGGCCCCATACGAAATAATATCTATACGATCCACTGGTCCAGCATGGAGCATGTGGTATTCGTGCATGTTTCAGGCCACAACACAGGTTGGTCAGCGGACAACTACTGAACACATCCAGATCATAACATGAACATGAACGTGAATATAAACATGAACAGGGCAGGGCATGGACATGCATATTGATGTGTAGAAACAGACGATATATATCCTACCGAGCGTCCTGTCGTCTTTGTATCCTTTTGAGGGACAAGGCAACGATATCCTCGTGTCACAGTGCTAAAAAATTAAAATCATCTTGCCTCATCGTTCCGAAGGTTCTGTTCCCCGAATTTTGTTACTGATGCGTGCTGCCAGAATCTTTACAACGAAGAAATAACGAACTGATGCTATGGAGTTTCAGCATCAGAAATATGCTTTTGTACGAGAATTCCATATGAATGCAGCAAAGGTACATGCATGTATACTCATCATCCGCAATTGATTTTCCACATGGGTGTACCTGTACCAATTCAACTATATTCACGTGATGATAGTATTGGCACATAGTTATAGCACCATCAGTACACGTACACAGCTGCTGTTTCAGGTGCAATCTTATGGAGCAGTAAGATTTGAAGTCCATCTTATTTGCGCTAGCTAGAGATGGCGCAACTCCATGATGATTTTTTAATCGGTCTTGTGTTACAAAACCCAGATCAGATCAGAGTTTGCATGCAACAGTTCATGCGTTCTCACAGCACACGTGCAGGGTCATTTCAAATAGACTATATACGGATTGGTTTTTGGTAAAAGAAAAAAATGAATTGATGACAATTTTCCAGACATGTGTGTATATATAATTACCATGATCAAGAGCAGAACTCATAAGTCCTTCCCGTGGGTTCTGTCAAAACTTTATACATCTCAATCAAATAAGTTCCACTACCTGTGGCTCAATTGCCACATGCACAAATTTACTGCAAATTATGTATTGCTTGTTGTGTTACTTTTGTTTACAAGTGAAGTACGTTGTAGTATTACACCATTTCTCCATTGAAACATGGCCATGAATACAATTTCAGCTAAACCAAGCAGAACAGAATTCAAACCACAAACTGAATTTGTCCCCAAACACAAAGAGTAGTTTCATCGTATCATCTCATCTCGACAGGGACATGAGCCTAACAGAGAGAATACAAACACCAGTGATCCACACGGCGCATCGAGTATTTCCATTCCAAGAAACCAAAGCAAATCAAAACAAGAGATGCATGGAAATCGATCTCATATCTACATCTCTCATATTCCAAGATAAACCAAGAAGAATTATTTAACAAAACATACCGTGTATGTTGGATTAATTAACCTTGTCATATAGCACCCATATATATGAACGAGTACAACCCCACAGCTAGTGGTGTCCAAGAAGAAGAAGAAACACGTACTGCATCTTCGATCGATCGGATCTTCCCCTCTTAATTTCCAGCCGCACACAGGTAGGCATCCTGTACTAGTGGCTGTGATACCTATCCTCGGCGTGCAAGAAAGACGAGAAGAGACCATGTCCATGTCCGAGTCCTCTCTCGTCTTCCGCCGCATCGAAGCCGCCGTCGTACCGCGGGACGGCACCGGAGAGCGTGGGCGCGAAGCCGCCGTACGGTTGTTCGGAGCTCGAGCCAGCAGGATTCGCGTTGCTGCTGCTCGCGAAGAGGGAGTGAGCGAATGAACCAGCGCCGGGAGGCGAGGCATGCGGAGCGGCAACAGCAGGGAGCTTGAGAGGCGACGGGCGCATGAGCAACTCCAGGGCGCGCGCGCAGTGCCTGCCGCGAAGGTGGGGTCGTGGTGGGGGCGCCGAAGAGCACGCCGGGGCCGAGGTGGGGCGCGAACGGCGGTGGCGCGGGGATGCCGGTGAACTCCTGCACCATGGCGCGGAAGTTGGAGGTGTCCGTGGTGACCACGGTGGTGGGCGGCCGGCGCGACGCCCGCGGGCGCTTCCGCGGCGGCTTGCGCGCCGCTGACGATGAGGCCGACGCCGAGGCCGATGCAGCAGGCGGCAGCGGCTCTTGCGAGGTGGTGGTCGCGGGAAGAAGGAGCTGGTGGACTGGTCGAGGAAGAGCGCGTGGTCGTCTAGGAAAGCGGAGGCCGCCGGCGCGCCCGGAGACGGTGGGGGAGCTTTCGCTGGCGGTGGACGCCATGGGGAGGCGATCGAGCGTGAGGGCTGGGGTGGATGGAGATGTAGTAGGGTTTGGTGGGGAAGGGAAGGGGAAGGGAGAGGGTGGACGACGACGCTATATGAGTGGGTTGGTGTCTTGCTAGTTGCTGGCGTGGGTTGATGCACGAGCATACGTCTGCGTCTCAGAGAGTGGTAGAGCTTTTGCTGCATTTTGACCATGCCTGTGTGCTAATTAATTAGCTGACATATTCCAACATGGTTCAAGGTAGTAGAAAAGTTTGTGTGGAACTTGGCATATACTTCTACACAAGTTATTTATGATATCGACATATGGTTTCCTAAAGGTTGTTGATATTTTAACAGACACTTAACATAAGGCTGATCTCTCTCTGACTCTAAGGGTTTGGTTTTTTTTTTCAATAATTGTGAAGACAAGGAAACCCACGTTTTGGTGGTTATGTTTCATCTAAAAAAAAAAGATAATATTTCAAATGGATATATATTGTTACGATTATAATCTGGCCTTGTTAAACCGTTATTGATGGCATGACTCTAATTAGACTCATTAGTAGCACTTGCAGTTCGTGTTGTTGCCACCACCATCACCTGAACAAACAAAATCCAAGAAAATATTTTTAAGGACCGGGATGTAATTAGAAACTAATCAGGACCTGTCAATCGCTCCGGAGAGTAATAATCTATATTTTCTGCGCTACTTCGAGGAAGATCCTAATGAGATCTCAGCAGAGAGTGAGTGATGAATCAGCAGAATTACGACAGGAGTGTGTTAGTGTTTACACCTTTGAATCCACTGACAACTAGCATTAGCTGGTTTCATTAAAAAAAAAAACTAGCATTAGCTGACAAATGGAAATCTCAGCAGCACTGACGTTAGTGACTTTACCGTACAGTATTATTTATCGGTCCATAGCACTGTTGGTTTTTAATTATATCCAGCGAGAGATATTCTTGAACCGTGTCCAGTTAATCGATCGCTAAGTTCCTGCACGGAATCCATTAAACCCTGTACAGATTTTAGGCCTGCACGTACAACGTACCATGCCTGCCAAGCGTTTAAACTACGCAGTACGCATGTACTTGACCGAGCTCGAAACAAAACCGATCGAGATAATTAACCCGTGTCCCGCATTCTAGGCGTCCGATTTTCTCAGCCTGGGTGGTTCCTTGACGCCTGGACGTCTGCCCCAAGTTTTTTTAGGGTACAAAACAAACACACACGCGCGCAAGCCTACGTCACCTATGCATGTTTGGATGGTGAAGATTAAAGTATTAAACCCTAGACCAAGGACAGTATTTTCCATTTATTTATCAACATGAACTTGACAAGGTGATGTTTGTTATATATATGTGTAAATTCAGAAGACAATCTCCGTCATAGTAAACAGAACAAATTGTGTCACCGCGCACGATTCGGGTTCTAATTTTCTACCCTAGCTAATTATAATTAAAGGCCTAATAAGCAAACCTTTCATAGCTCATCAGCCGTACTTTTGGAAGGAGTTATAAGAGAGCAACTAATAAGGTAGCCTTGTTCAATTTTTTCTTCGTGTCTAGACTCAGTCTATACACTATTCTACATACTGCTGCCGTTTATCGTAACGCAGCGGTAAACATTTGTTAAGCTGTTACCATCTTAGCTTGGCCATTATCAGTAGAGGAAAAGTCCAGTTTTGATTTCTTAACGAATCTTTTTTTCATTTCCTTGTGTCCATGATTGCCTTCGTACAATCAGAATAAAACTTTTGACTGGACTATGCCGGGAATGAAAAAAAAAGGAAAACGTTTAACATTCGCATGTTTGCATATTGCATAATAACTACTTTATATTCAACTCTTGAGGCGCACACTTATGTCCCCCATTAGCGCTTGTAAAGCCTTGTACGTATGTATATATAAACTACAGAGGCCCTAACTATTTTGTGAGAAATTTGAGAATTGTTTATATCAAGAAATGGAGCTCACCAAGGCGGAACCAAAGACCACATTGCTGGTTAAAATGTCATATTGAGATTGTGTCATTATATAACTTATATCTGTGACCAGAGAAAGTACACGAAAAAGCAAAGACAAATGCGACATCCTTTCTTAAAAAATGTTGACCCCTTGTTAAAGATGTATATGATCCACTAGAGGCCTATTATATTTTTTGCTCTACTTTGGTCTATCTATATTAATTAGTTCCGTGGTAGACTGTTGACCAAATTATTTTAAATTGTGCTAGCCGCTTTAAACCAGCCTTGTGATGTATGGCCTCCCTGACCGGATTCAGGTCAACTGTTCAGACCCAACTACACCTTCTTTGGCCTGGCCTCTGTCTATTCCCTGAAGAATGTCAAGGGATTGACAGGTGGTTCAACCATGTATGGGTTAGTTGCACCTAAATATACTCAGTTGTGCATGACGCGAAAACCTGAAACCTGCAACCTGCAAGGCATGCGCAATGGGCCTGACTATATCGTAGTGGCACAGCAACGGCAAGACATGGGACTCCCGGCGCCATGTCTAGCATTTTCAGCGACCTAGGATTCCGTTTCACCTAGCATTCTTCAGTAGTAGTGGATCAGCAGAAAGTTAGATGTGCAGGTCAGCAAGCTTTCTAGCTGGGGTAGCAGACACTAGACTAGACAGCCCAGCAGCCGCAGAGTGTGGTTTCTCTTCCGGCCGCCCTTCGTTCAGCTGCAGCAGCCAAAAAGCTCTCACATGCTTGTCCAACGGTTCATCTGCCTGCAGGTTGCTGCGATCGACAATAGCTGAATGCTCTGAATTCTGAATCTTCACAACCTTCAAAAAGCAAAAGAAGTCTGAATCTTCACTTCAAAGTGGCGCAGAAATGTGCAGTTTAATTTCAGTGCTCCGCGTTGTCACTTCTAAGATTCGAGGCTGCGTCTAACCACTCTATCTACACAGGCCGAAGCTCGTACCAGAAGGTCGTGGGCCTACAATCTGGTCTTAAAGTGTAAGCCCATTACAACAAACAGTACCGTTTGGTGATGGGCTGTACTGTACGTTGACTCTGGGCCGGGACTTTTCAAGAAGACAGAGAGCAACCGCCAAGCCCACCCAAAGCTTAAAATTGGGCCGAATGATCGCTGGCAAGCCAGACTGGGCCTCCGTGTCAAACTGGATTGGGCCTCCGTGGCAATTGAATTTCAAGTACTTTGGTATGAGTAAAAATTACCTTCTTTAATTAAAAATGTGCCTTTCATGAATTTTAGAAAATAAAATCTATGTCCTTTAGTCATAAAAATTATTTTTCCCCTATCTACCTAGACAAAATTTTTGAAATCATTTCAAGATAGTTTTATTATTTGTTATTTTGTGCTTTATTTATTAAATAGTAAAATCAAGTGACTAGTGTGTAATGACTTAGGCTTTGTGTGACATTTTGGGTTGTTTTGTGTATCATGGATCATACCACATCAAATGGTCCTTGAGAACTCCTTTAGTAATAGAAGTAGTTCAACAAATTGGTTTTTGTTGGCTTGCAACTTTATCGTGAAGGAAAATTATACTCAAGTTTTTAATCTTTTCATGCACCATCAAGCATCATGTTTATATTTCCATCATGTTGAAGCATACATTATTTTGTGTAGAGAACGAGAATGAGAGTGTTAAAGTTGAGCAAGTTTCTGAGGAGGTTTATCCACCAATGGAAGTTGGGTTTGATATTTGTGGTGTTTCGAAGAACCAAATTATCCGTAAAACGAAGGCATGCCCCTGATGCATTTAAACCCTTCCTTATTGTTTTACAAAATTTTTACCACCGATAATGATGATATGTTGCATTAAGTAATTAGGAGTTGAGTGATAACCTAATTGCTACATTACCAACCTTGGTTATCTTGATATCACCATTGTTAACCTGTTTTTATTTGAAAATGCCTAGTTATGCTTAGCCATGCTTTAGTAGTTAAGCTTTTTCATCCAAATGTTTTAAATGATTGATGAGGGCATAATTTGATGGTTAATTAGGAATAATGTTGAATATGAGACCGGACGGGACACGGGTTGTGTCTCTGGTGGCTAAGCCGACAGGTTTACCTGGTCGTGCTTGTCCCGTCTGTGTCCGGTCGAGCAATATCCTACTATGCTTACACGGAGGAGGCTACTGATCTTCGCCGTCGCTTTCCTGATAGCCAAGCTTGCGGTCAAGCTGGCAAGAGATAGGAAATGTCACGAAGAAGAGAGCATCTATGCTGGCTAGCGCTAAGCGGGAAGAGAAGGAGCAGTATTCATATTAGTAGGCTGTTTTCGTTATGGGCCGTGGGCCGTTGTCGTTGTTGCAACTGAGCCCAGCTTGTGATTCTTGTAATCGCCTCTATCACGTCTTAAGCCGAGAGCTGGTGCCGGTAACAACATCGAAAAACAGAATTCTAAAGCGAATCCCCAATTCATCGTTCCTCTGAATAAACCTTTGTTTGCTAATCCTACCCAAATTTTGTGCTAATCTACCCCAAATCCTATCTCGTTCCTGTTGTATCGTTACATACTCCGATGCCCACAACCGCGATATTCGGGAAGTTGCAGACAACGGCCAACTACAAGTTGCAGACAACGGCCAACTACAGGCAGTTGCTTTGCCCTTTCCATTGCCGCCAGAGCTGGTTGTTCTCTGAAAAGCCACCGATGCGCAATGGCTGAGGACGAGAGCATCGTCGATTGTCTCCGATCCATCTCTTGCTAGACGAAAATAGCACAAGTTCTTGTGTTCTTCTGCACCTACCGCCTTAACCGAGACTGCAGGCAATGCAAATATTTCTCGCGAGCATGCAGTGCATCAAGGCGCCTCGGACGCAAACAAGTGAGAAAGGATGTGCCGGCGCTGCAAACTGCAGTCCATCGCATCGATTGACTGTACATTCTGGGAGGTGGTGCAAGCATACACTCACCTTTCAAGTTCTAGGTACTGTACTTTACAACACATCAAACATGTGACAAATGCCTGCATGTACTGGCCAAAAAAGGCTGCGCCTAGCTAGAAAGCCAAAGGCGGTGGATCGGAGTTCGTTCCAAGTCACATCGTTCTCTGTGCTTTTCATTCTCACTAACAGCAGTGCCTTGCTTCGGAGCTCAGGCTCTTCGATCTCTTGCTTGCACTGCCGTTAGTCAAGGGAGTTAGTAGTATTAGCTACTCCTACCAGTCTAGTTAGGTTTTGGGGCAGCAGTTTTTTTTTTTGAAAGAACAGGAGGAGCCGAAAGGGGCTCCTACTGGAAAACTTTATTGCGAAACCAAGCAGGTTACAAACAAAAGAACTAAGAAACCAAAACAAAGAGTGCTGAAAGAGCTAAGTACAGAAGAACTAATTTAAGAAACAAAAAAGGAGTCAAAGAAAATTCTATCTATTACACATGTTGCTCTAACCATAATTCAATAGCTGGGAAGTATTTCTTCTTAGCTCTCCATAAGAGTTGGCTAAAAATTTCCTTGAATATCTGAAGACATCTAAGGCAGCTTGCATCAATTCCTCTGAAGATTACATCGTTTCTGACAGACCAAATGCTCCAGCACATAAGAATGATGATCTCCATGAAGAATTTTTTATTTAGCTGAAACTTGAAACTAAGGAACCTCTGCAGGGGGATCAGGAGAGCTGATAACTGAGAGACCAATGAGGGCCCAACAATTTTTGGAGAACTCACAATCGAGAAAGAGGTGATCCACATCTTCGACCTCCTTATTACAAAGAGCACAAAGGAGAGAGGGAATGCTCATGGACCTCCTGCAGAGAAGGTCACGGGTGCTAATTCTGTCCTTGAGAAGTAGCCAAAAAAACACTTTATGTTTAGGTTGACAGGAAGATTTCCACATCCACTTGTAGATAACAGGAACTTCAGAAAAACCCATCAGCTGCCTATAAGCTTTTTTAACAGAGAAATCTTTGGAGCCCCAAATATAATGCCATAGATCATGATCAGAGGAGCTGGAATCCTTGAAGTCACCGATTAGATTACACAATTCTAGAAATTGATCATAAGCTTGGACAGAGAGAGGCAAGTTAAACAGGGAGGATAGATCTTGACAGGCACCAGCTTTTTGCAAATTTATTTGAGGCCTTAGGGCATAAGAAAACAGCTCTGGAAAACAATGACTTAATGGCTGGCCACTCCAACCATCATTCCAAAGAGAACAGGAGACACCATTATTAGCGTATTACCGATGCAATACCTTTGAATTTCGTGAGGAGCTTCAGGATGTCACGCCACCAGAAAGAGCCTTTCATGGTGTGATTTGGTAGCTTTCCATCATTGTAATATTTCTGCCAAATGAGATGAACCCATGGGACATCAGCATGGTTGAAGAATTTGTGCAGCTGCTTTAGCAAAAGAGCTTCATTCTGAGATTTGAGATCAATGATACCTAGGCCCCCATCATCCTTTGATCTAGCAACCATAGGCCATGCAGCTTTAGCATTTATTCTATTGTTCTCATCGATCCTCTCCGAGAAATGAGTATTTTCTATATTTATCAACTTGCTCACAAACTGTAACATGCAAATGAAAGGTTCCCATGAAGAAGGCCGGTAGGGAGGAAAAAACTGAGTTGACCATCTGAAGCTTCCCAGCCTGAGAGAGGAAGAGAGAAGTGCAAACAAGCCTTTTTTCACATCTTGTGACAAGGGGCAGGAAATCATCAACTCTTGGTTTGGAGAGACCTAAAGGCAGCCCAAGGTAGGTGAAGGGGAAACTACCCACAGAACACCCAAAAGTGCTAGCAAGGTGCTGGGCTCTCTCATTGGACATATTAATAGGCACCAACATTGACTTGGCAAAATTTACCTTTAGGCCAGTAGAGGTTGCAAAAGAGCTGAGCAAGCTCTTAAGGAAGAAGAGTTGAGAAGCACTCCCTTCCATAATAAGCAAGGTGTCATCTGCATATTGCAAGATTGGGAAATCCTTTGAATACTGCACATGGATTGGAGCTGTCAAGAATCCAAGATCTTTAGCTTTGTTGACAAGAGATTGCAGGAGGTCAGCAGCCAGCACAAAGAGAAGGGGGGAGAGGGGATCCCCCTGCCTTACTCCTCTCTTGCAATGAATGACCTTGCCTGGGGTGCCATTCAAAAGAACAGAGGAAGTTCCAGAAAGAAAGATGAGCTCAATCCATGACAACCATTTCTCACCAAAACCTTTCTTCCTCATGATTTCCAAGATAGCTTTATGATCAATTCTGTCAAAAGCCTTCTCAAAATCAAGTTTGAGAACCAAGATTTCCTTTTTTGATTGATGGCACATGTGAAGATATTCAAAAGACCGAGGCTAGGCAGTCTGAATAGTTCTAGATTTGATGAAACCATATTGGTTCAAGTGAACCAACTTTGTGATGACAGTCAAGTCTGTTTGCAAGCATTTTTGTAAGGATCTTCATGGAGGAATTTAGCAGAGAAATAGGCCTAAAGTCATTAACTCTTGTGGGGCCATCTATTTTAGGAATTAGAGTAATGAAGGATCCATTTATACTCCTGAGGCAAACATCACCATTATAAAAAGCCCGACAAAGATTGTAGAAGTCATACCGAACAATTGGCCAACACTTTTTAGAAACTTCGTTGTTAAAGCCATCGTGGCCCGGAGACTTGTCCGAAGGGAGCATTTTGATAATCTGAATCAATCTCCTCATGAGTGAAGGGCAGCTCAAGGCAACTTAGATCGGACTCCCTAACAAATAAGGAATCGAGATCAAAAGCATGTGATGGGGGTCGAAGAACCAAGCCTTTGCTTGAATTCAAATCGGATTAACTCGGCTTTGGAAGCATGATCATAAATCGGTGAGCCATCAGAATTGGAGAGACAGGTGATCGAGTTTTTCCTGTTTCTAATAGTTGCAAAGCATGAAATAGCTTGGAATTCTCATCCCCAATTTTACCCATTTAATTTTCCCTCTCTCGCTTCCAATAAATTTCTTTGGCATGAATAAGACAGAGAGCTTTCCATGAAGAATAGATCTAAAGTTCCACTCTGAATAGTGAGATCTCTCCATTCCTCGATGACATCAAGGAGAGAAATTACAAGCTTGGTATTGGAGATGGTGGTCTTCAAGTTTGAAAGCTTTGCTTGCCAGCTTCGAGAGTGCTTCGAGGGCTTTGAATTTGGCACTTATCACTTTAGCCGGCTCTCAAATACTAACAGGACTATTCCAAAGAAGAAGCTACTAAAGGCAAGAAGCTCTCATGTTGCATCCAATAATTTTCAAATCTGAAAATTTTTCCTTTGGGGATGGCAAAGTCAATAGAGATGACACATGGCAAATGATCGAAATTTCCATGACCAAAGAAGAAACTGAAGAATTTGGATAATCCAGAGTCCGGTTAGAAGTAAAAACCAATCCAATCTTTCTAATAGAGGGGTGCTTTTGTTGGTCCAGGTATACTTAATACCATGAAGAGGAAGCTCCACAACACCTAAAGAGCTGATTACATCATTGAATTTAAGCATCTCATTTACATTACCACCATCTCTATTTCTGTTTTCAGGCCTTCTATACATGTTGAAATCCCCAATCAGGAGCCAGTTGACCTCATCTGGCATATCAATGTTTTCCAACCAATTAAGAAAGTCACTTTTGCCATCAGCATCACATGGGCCATAAACAGAGGTAAGCACCCAGGAATCATTGTTAAGAACTGAGAAGAATAGAACAGAAATTCCAAAGGAATTCTGAAAGATTTCCTGCCCTCTAAAGATGGAGCTTTTCCAAACAACAAGAATGCCCCCAGAGGAACCAACCGAGGGCAGAAAACAGAAATTATCAAAGCTAGGAGGGCAGAAATTTCTAATGTAGACCAGGTCAAAAGCTTCTCTTTTGGTCTCCTGGATACTAATTACATCACAGTTGCTATCAAGGATTTTGTTTCTCAGAGATTCCCACTTTTCTACTGCATTTATACCCCTTATATTCCAACAAAGCACATTCCAGATTCTAACATAATTTGGTGTATCCATAAAAACAGTGGAGAATTAAGGAAGCATCAAAATGCATAGCATCAGTGCAAGAGGTAGCCAAAGTACCAAAGTTTTTACATACCCAAACATGCTCACAGAGCCACTTAACACAGGTATCAACATAAAAGGATAAAAGGTGGGGCAAGCAGCCACCACCAGACAAAAAGCCAAGAACCCTAGAGAACAAACAGCGGAACTAGGGGCCGAGCTATCATTGGGAGCCTTCTTGTTGTCGTGACCGCAGTTTAATCTTCACGTAGTAGCCCTGGATTTTTCCCAAGCTGCGATCACGAGAAGAGCCACCAATCTTGCTCACCGACACAGGCAGCACACTGTCTTCTTCTTCTTCTTGAGAACTTCATCGCCACCTCTTACGGATCTTAGTCACATAGAGAGAGGCCTAGCTTTCTGATATTCTTTGCAGAGATAGAAGGAGGAGCAGCATCACACCCAAGACAGTCTTTCTTGCCACAAATAGAATCCTTGAACCAATTTCTCAGCTGCTGGAGTCTAGGACTCCTCCTAACTTCAGATTCCACAAGAATGATCTTCTTGGCACTTGTGGGTTTAGCACTGACAGGCGATGAACTAGAACTGTCATTAAGCAAGCCAGAGCGAGACTCAGTTTCTTCGACAGCAACCAGTTCATCAATTTTGCAGGTAGGAGGGTTCTTTCCAGAGAACTTCTGAGGGACTTCAATCTCGCACCATTTTGTCCTCAACCGCACAAGACAAAGCAGGACTTTTGAGTGACAATATCTCTAGCCAAAGCAAAATACCCGAGTTAAGCGGGGAGGGCCTTGAAGAAATTTCCCCATTCCGGGGAACCATCATGACCGGGTCTTTAGCGTGCCCTGGCCGAAAGAAGATGGGCCCATGGGCCAAAAAGATTCCTCAAGAGTTGGGGGCCTTTTAACAGCTGAGGGAGGAGGAATTGGCCCAATGAAAGCAAAGCCAACTTGCACATTGTTAGGCCCAACCACAGCCTGCTCATTTTCTTCTGCAACCTGCTGTTGGATTTCAAGATCATTCATCAATTCATCTTCCTGGATTTCATGATGCAGGGTATTGACAGGATTATTTATCAGAGGGAGATTGACATTCACATCATCATGGACCGGATTCTCGCAACAAATTCTCCCCGATTTTCAAAGACATGTGGTTCTAAATTATCTTCTTCTTCTTCATTCACTTGGTTGAGGAGATCATTTAATTCTAGGAACATTTCCTCGCTGCCCATGATCGGGAAGCACAGGGGTCAATCACCATTCCTTCCCGACGCCTTCTTCATTCGAGATCAAGACCAAAAGCCACGGCCACCATGGTCGGGTGCAATGACCACTGCTCAGCCATCGATCCCATCCTTCTGCACCTTCATTGCCCACAACAAATAAGTCACAACGACCTCATCACCCTGGGCTTCAAAATTGTGACCAGGGATGCCACCACCTCCATTTCCCAAACCAAAGTACGCAAAGATCGACCTCGCCCAATCGACCAAATCCAAAGAAATTGTATGGTGCACCTGGCGGGAAAGCATCAGGACCAGGCGCCGGTTCTTCATCTTGGGGTAAGCCTCCCAAGAGGTTGCCCTGTAGAATTTCACACTGAAGCATCCATGATTCCCCTTGAAACCCTTCTCCTTCTGTCATCACTATGAACTGAGGAACAGATTCATAATCAAGCACTCGAGCTCTAACCAGAAGCCTAGAGAGGTGACGACCATCATCAACCCAGGAAACCACTCTGCCAAACGAGCTGATGGTATTGACCACGTATTCATCTTCACGATAGTCAGGCAAATAACCCAAGATCATCAACCAACATTCACGGTTAAAGTTGGATCGCCCTCCGATTTAACCCTTATTATGGTCAACAAAACGGATAGCAATCTCACCAAACTGAAAAGGCCCCTCTTCAATCAATCTATCCTTATCAAAAATGTTTCTAAAGCGGATATAAGCCTGACCCAGATGAGTTGGTTGCATATCAAAGAACTCAATGTGCTGGACATTCGTCAAGAAATCCCCTACAACATCTCTGATTGCTTGAAAGGTTACCTGATGAGCCGGCATGTTCTCAATCGAGACGATCGCCAGATTCTGATTCTTTGGCCGCGGCTTCAACACGACCACCCTCTCCACCGGCTTACGGCCCTGAACATCAATGTGATTCAAACCACGGGGAATGAAAGGAGTCGGGTCTGCACGTTGAAAGACCATTCTCGATCCTTGACTTAGATCACGAAATTACGTCACCGCGCGGCGCAAATGAGAATGGGGTTTTCTTGTTCAGAGGCAGCTAAAGAGGAGGAAGTAGTACCCGGCGTCACCGCTCGGCTTCTTGTATGCCCCTCCTGGGGAATTCCGAGAGTCGAGAGAGCTAGCCACGGTAAAGAGAAGTTCGAAGACGGGGATTTGATGGGCCCTGCCGTCATGCACTCGAGTAAACCAAATACAGTAATCAAAATTTCCACCAAAATCTTTGGCGAAGTTATCCAAGGGGCGCCCATTAAAAGAATTAATAACCCGTTTCCACTTCTCGTAGCAAGTCACTGACACATGACCCTATCCATTACATGACGTGCATTTTATCGAGGAGTCATAATTTTCTCTGGAATGGGAATTTGAAAGACAGCGCCGGCATTTCACATTAACCAAAGCATCAAAAATCAAAGAGGAGCACTCCTGATTAATGCTTAACCCCAGATTCAAATTCAAATTCGGGACCGACCAGTATTTTCATCGAAAGCCGTTGGTCGCCTTGGAACCGACGCACGGGATGAACTTGGTGATTACTCGACCCCGGTTCGAGGCCAAATGCTTTGTGAAGCCCTCGATTGTGGGAATTATCGAACGAGCGATCCAACCTCGAACAACAGGAGCACGAGGCCATCCGATACGATCAAAGACCGACTTTCTTGGAAAAACAATTTCGCCAAAAACTCGAAGAGCGAGATTGCATCCCGAGAATTCTTCACCACGGAGCCCAATGGGATGGAATTAGCACCCGAAAGGGTTGCAGTACCTTTGGCTTTAATCGCCAAAGATAGGAAGATTTCTTCTTAACTTCCACCCATGGAAAAGAAATCAAGTTGCTGGATTTGGATCTGGCGAAAGCCAACCCAGAATCATTGAAGAGATTGAAGAAAAGCTCAAACTCCACACAAGCAAAGGAGCCAATCTTATAAATTTCAAAGCCCACCTTCTTACAGAAAACGAGAAAAGGAAGATTCGATCCTCAATAGCCCGAACACGGAAATCTGTAGAGGGGGGCCCCCAAGAATCGAATCGCCGAGGCAATCTGCGACAAACGACTCCCGAGAGGCGCAATCGACATCTCCCAAAAGAAACCAAAGAGAAGGCCGAGCAATCCGCAGAAGGAGGAGTCACCGAAGCACCAAAAGAATTGGAGATGAACGCCGAGAAGAGAGCGCCCTTGGACGCCGTTGAGTGGGAGAAGAAGGGGAGCCACCATGGCTAGAGCGGGCGCTTGCCGAGAGAGAGGGGGCAGGGTAGGGGAGGCCTCGGCGCCCCGCCCCGAGAGCATCACCGCCGGCGGGCGCCGCAAATGGAGGGGTCCATGCCGCGCTAGTGCATTGGCCACTCTCCGCACTACTTTTTTTCATTTCACGAGGCCTGTCTCTCTCTCTTTTTTGGGCAAGCGAGTTTCAAACGTGCTTCGTCGTGCAAGCGTGCAGGTTCAAGTCATCAGCTCGGCGTGTCCCGGCTGCGTGACTCTTTGTTCCGTGTTCAAAAGATTCCAAGAAATTTCCATGGTACTCCCTCCGTCCCTTTATATATGTCGCCCCGAAACGTGTGCGTGAGGGAAACACGGTTTTCTAGAGACAAACATTTAGAGACAGAGTGAGTACTTAATTAAGCAATCGCCAATTTGCCTTTAAATACATAATACGGTGTTGCTAACCAAGCACGTAGCTGCAATTAGTATAATGTGCCGATGATGAGTAAAGTTTGACGAAAAAAAGCACGTCTTCGTTTAGATCGATCGGGTCAAACTAAGCCCCCGCCGGCCTTTAAGAGTAAAGTATAGCTCATCATTTCGAACATCGAGACATATAGCACGTTCTTGAAAAATAAAAAAAGCAAGAAGGCGTCAAATTAAACCCTAACGATCGATCCGGCTTTTTTCGTCTACAAATGCTAATTGGAGAGCTGTTTCGATGCAAGTGGGTTCCTCGAGAATAATTAAGCCTATTTGTGGGCTCATGGTCAAGCACTACTTAAAAAACGATTTGTAAGAGCCAATCTCATTCCACTATAAGAGATTGGATATTAAGCCCCCAAAGGCTGCCCATTTGTAAGGGTGGTTGTTGATCCAACCCCCTACAAATGCCTCTGTAAGGGCGGCCGGTGATCGATGTGTAAGGGACAGAGGTATTTCTAGGGTGGTTGGATCTCCAACCCTCCTTACAAACAGACGCCCGAATAATAAAATGAGACCCTAAAAATAATTTTTTTTTAAAATGATCTCCGATGGAAAAATTACCTAAATAAAAATATAAATCTCAAAAAGCTATGAATCTTTATTGTTAACAATCTTTTTTATTTGACTTTATTTGATGCCTCGAAATGTGGGGTTTGAATGTCTAAATTTTGATTTGAATTTTTCAAAAACGACCTCGGATGGAAAAAAACTTCCTAAATAAGAATTGCAAATCTCTAAACGTTATGAAACTCTGTAGTTGACCACTTTTTATTTGAAATCATCTTGTCATGGAAAACCTACATTCAAATGTCTCAAATTTGAAATTCAAATTTAAATAAACGAACTTGGATGGAGAAACACCCTAAATAAAGATTGTAGATCTTGAAAAGTTATGAAACTTTGTAGTTGACCACTTTGATTTGAATCCGTTTAAGACCTCAAATAGTCAATTTTCACTCGAATTAAGTAAGATATGTGGGGAACCAAAATGAGTTATACAAAGGTGTAGTGCAAAGTGGAGGAGAAGGCTCTCACGCAAGAGGGGCCCGGTTGTAAGTTCAAGTCCCATGGCGGCCGCAAAGTTTAGCACAAACCGTGGAAAAAAATCATGGCTAGTGCTTGCCGAGTGGGGCCTCCCGAGATTAAAATAATTTTTTTTTGCTATTTGTTTTGAATTTCAAAAAAAAAACAAAATTTGAAAATAATTTTTAAGCGGGCTGGATCCCCAACATTTGTAAGGGCGATTTGGCAAACCCCCTATAGTGGGTTGATTTGTAAAAAGCCTCCCCGGGAGGGGCGGTTGGGCCACCTGCCCTTGTACAACCACCCCTAAAAATGAATGATGTAGTAGAGAAGCCTGCTTGTATACCTTGATACCTTGGGGAACACCACATCTTGTTATCTCTAAATGTCTATTCCTCAAGTTACACCTTCACGCGGCCTAACCACCTGTTGCCTTGCCATACATTCCATTCTAAATTGTAAGCCAACTAAGTCAGTCGATTTTGGCCAAGTTTGGAGATTTACAACATCAACATATATTTTCATTAATTTGGTACACGCCATAAATAACTTTTGATAGGGGATTTATTTGATATTTTATAGCTCATCTCATGTGTGGTTAGGAAGCAAAAGAATGGATCACACATTGCCTAGCTAGAAATTGATGAAGAGCAAACATGCAAGTAATAAAGTAGATGAGATTATGTCCTTAATATTCTTCACTTTATAGGGGGCTTGTTCTGAAAAACGGGGCAATCTTTCGATCGTAAGTAAGTGTATATGATGCTATCTATATATCAATCTATAGCTAGCTAGCTTTTGCAGTTTAATTTGCACATGACTCCAAACAGTGTAAAACACATGGAAGATGATCAGAACTTAATTAGGTACACTTTCCTCCGTTAGGAAAACAAATATAATTCTAAAAATAATATTTATCATACAGATAAATATCATTAGATTTCTCATAAAGGTTATTTTCAACGTAAACATGTTTAGATTCTAATAATAAATGTGGATACTATTTTCTATAACATAGTTTAGTTGCACGAGTTATTTCCACTTTCTGCATTCTACCCGTACGCCTAGCTAGAGATTCGTCAGCATCGTCGTTAGGCCATCTTTTATTTGTGTGGTTCAGTGTTCGTCCCCCTCCACAATTAATTTCAACTGGGAATCGGTCGGCACTGTTGACACTAGAGGCCAAAAAAAGTGCACTTTCATGGAAACCAATCGTGCATGTGTGTAAAGTACATCAAATGAAGGAAAAGAATAACCTAAGGGGCTACCTTGGCAACATAATTTGTACTTTTAAGCTTTTATATTGCTTCTGTTCTTAGAAAAAGTCACCTTGCTGTAGAGCATACGGAGTATACTCCTATATGGATCGATTCGCATAGTCCTGCGCCTGCTCAAGTTGCCAACGGGCCGGCTGTAGCTTCTCCGGACGCACAAAATCATATGTATCACGTCGCCATTTTCAGCCGACCAATCTTTCACTTTCCCAACGTGAGGTTGTGTGCTCCAGTTCGAAGCTCGAATCATCAAAATAGTATGTAGTCTACACCTATAGCTACTATTGTGCTGGCTTTTCCACCAACTTTAGAAAGTTACTGTTGTGTACTTGGCCTATGTTTGCAAATTCCACAATTATTTGACACATATCGAAGTGTTATTAGGCTGATTCGATCAATCATTGTATAACAAGGCAGTTTCACAACCTGCAGAATTTTAGAGTTCTCCTAGTACATGATGTGGGCTTCTAGTGTTTTTTTTCTTTTTCAAAATTTAGTATAAACTTTCCATACTAAATATCTGGTGATGGAACCTTTTTTTCGTAGTATGATTCATAAAAATATATCTATGAAAGCACACGAGACATAGATGGAACTTTTTTATTTGAGCGTACATAGATTTTTTTTTTTTTTTTTTTTTGAGAATTACACATTACAACGCAGACGCCCAGACCACAGTAGGAAAAGAAGAAAATAAAGAAAGGCCCAAATTAAAATTGCTGCCAGTTAGCGAGGCTTATAATTTACCCGTGCCTTATAGTTTCAAATTTCGTCGGTGAAAACAGAATCAAAATTGCCAGTGATGAATTGTGTGTGTGCAAAATAACATAAAACAGAGAAGCTGGCATGTGCATTACTTTAGATATATTGTTCGATATCGATAACAATAATGTACCTTTGTTATTTCTAAATGTACAATTTTGTAGGCTAGCTAGCTTGTGTAGAACATGTGTGCCAGTGCACCGATTATGCATGATTTAGGCGTACGTATTGAATCACACTGTACATACAGTATTGTGGAGCTGTAACAGTATAAGAACTACAGGACATATATAAAGTTCACTGCACTTCTTAATTTATTTAATAGGCCACTAGCTAGTGGGAAGCTTATTAATTTCGAGATCAGGCCGCCAACAGTATGCAACTTTCTTTAGATATAGGTGGTATTGGGTCGGTGACTTCGTGCCCAATCACATTCCACGATCAACCAAAGGTAGGAACAGTTTCTTAAAGAAAAATAAAACGCAGGTAGGAACAGACAAGTACATGAGATATATGACTCTGAACCTAATTCCGGGGAGCAATGCTGTGTGCCACAACAGTGACATGTCATATAACTGTGCGAGACAGAACCAATCTTCATAAAGGTGCCAAAGTGTCTCACTATTTTATGCAAACGTATCGACATAACAGGCATTGATGTCGTGGAACCAAATCTCTCTCACATTAGTTTACAATTATTCAGCCAACCGTAGCACGCAAGGAGACACGCGACACATATTATATGCAACGTACGCCATCGGATCCACTACAATCTAGCGTATGGACAGTTTGAGCAATGAAGCAACAGACACTCGTGAATTTGAGACATCACCTAGTAGCGTGTCCTTATTAGCTTGAGAGACGTTATGATGCGTTATAAAACCGCCAAGGCATGCAGGTGTATCCAGTCAAAAGGTACAGAAGCTAGCTAGCTAGCTAAGCATGATTGTTCAAAATATATTTGTGCTGGATCAATCAAATCAGCTGTCTAGTTTTTTAGGCTACCTAAACAAAGAGTTCGATGAATACACACAAATCCAAAATGTAACCTATACCTTTTTTATTATTATAGCTTGTTGCAAGAGACAAACTCTTCATTTCGTGATGATGCATGCCACACTAAGCACTAGCAGCTAATTGCCAATGTTGCATTGCATGCATGATACATGCTGCTTGTCCAAGTTTAAATGAAAAGGATGATATGAATGGTGTGTTCAGGACATAGTGAACCACTCTAAATTTGCACATGAATTCTGAAGTATAAACCCATAAAACTTATAATATATAGACCTAACTTTTGTGTTGCTCACTACTTGTACCTTTACAAGCTTCCGCCTTTTCCTTCTTTTTTTGAGACCACACCGTTGCGTGTTTTTCATTAAGCAGAATAAAGTTCAAACAAAGTGATACAACATCTCTGATACAACCGGGTATGTAGGTAATCCATGTTGGTGCTTAGTGTGTCACTTCAACATGTAGATTATATTGAGGTAGACAAGAAATGCGAGGGGCGGGAGACCCTTCACCTAACAACCTCGCAAGCCAAGCCTAACACTAAAGAAAAACTCAACAAAAAAATAATCATTGGCGATCGTAGCCATAGAAGAATAAGATTCCTTAAGGCTTTTTTTAGTTGCACTCGTGTCTACTACTTCAATCTAGGAGCGGAGGCGGAGCCACCGCCCAGCAAAACCCGGGTGGCCGACCAAACTTGTCAATGAAGTTCAAAAGAAACATTTTCATTATACTAAATAAGAATACCGGCCGCAATTTGCTACGTACAGTTCAGTCACAAAAATTGCTATATGTAGATAAATATTTTTGCACAAAGAGAAACTCACGGACTCTTAAAAGGTTTTGGAAATTTTAGTCAAAATTTTCAGCTTCAATGCACTTCAACATGTAGATTATATTGGGGTAGACACGAGTGCAGCCAAAGAGACCCTAATGCTGCTACGGTGCGCTCTCAATCCTGCATGATGGCTTCCATTATGTGTTAACACACACACACACACACACACACACACACACACACACACACACACACACACACACACACACACACACACACACAGAAGAGAGAGAGAGAGAGCTTTGTCACTGCAAGAGACAATGCAATGCAGGAAAAGAAAAGCCCCATGCCAACCAAAATGTCAACAAACCACACCGAGGCTTTCCGTATCATCCAATGATAAAATCCAGTCACCTTCCATTACACTAGGCCAGCTTTCCTTGGTGTACTTGGGCAGCAGCAGCAGCCTCTTTAATTATTCCTGATGCCCGCTAGCTTTCTTTGGTTGCCCCACTCCAAACCACTCTACTGCATGCATGCATGCATCGATCGATCGATCTGCATATGCATCTGATGGCTAGCTAGTTGTACAAGTTAATGTAAAGTTCCAAAGATGCATCATGCATGTAAATCGATCGATGCATGCATGCAGTAGAGTGGTTTGGAGTGGGCAACCACTCTCTTGCATGCATGCATGCATGTAAATCGATCGATGCATGCATGCATGCGGTAGAGTGGTTTGGAGTTGGGCAAGCGAGAAAGCTAGCTAGAGAGTTATCGAGGAATAATTAACTTGTACAACTAGCTAGTCGTACAAGTTAATGTAAAGGCCATCTCGATCGATGCATGCATGCAGTAAAGTGGTTTGGAGTGGGGCAAGCAGAGAAAGCTAGCTAGCGAGCATCAGGAATAATTAACTTGTACGACAAGTTAATGTAAAGGTCATCTCGATCGAGCTTGCTTATAATTATTTGATTTGATTGTAACAGCCACCACCATCACAGCAGTTCCAAAGAAACAAGCTCGATAGGGACCTTTTCGAGAGGTACGTACGGCGCCGACGTGGCAAATCGTCGCCCAAGACATGGATGGTGCATAAACAAATGCAGATTGGTTAGGCCTAACACGCCTTGGGTTTTGGCGCGTAGCCAGTGGAGTACTACTACTGCTTTCATCGATCTGAACCAAGCTAAGGAGAGGAAGCTTCGATATGTGGTGAAAAATAGCTAGTTTTATGTAGTATATAAATACGATGATCTGATGAAGCATGTCGCGTAGTACATGCACTTAATTAACTTGATTACCGACACTTGGCAAAGCATGCAATTGCAAAGCAAGTGTGAGATGGATGGCATGGCCCATGGGAGAGCGAGGCAATGTACAAGGCAACAAGAAGGTGCTAGTGGGTGCAAATGTTTATGGCTAACACGTATGATTGACCTGGATCGGTGACTCTGCCCGGCCGTGTGGTCTCCTTCAACGATCTTTGTCCTTGTCGCGTCCGGACGACGGTGTGGGCTCATTTGTTTTGGTGGGCGCGGGGCATGCACTCACTGATGTGTACGTGTATGCACCTGCAACCGTTTCTCGACTTCTCAATTGTAATTACTGGTACCAACAACCTCTCCATTTCAGCCTATTTAACCTGCATTGTCACCATCAAAATACTTTAGCAACTTTGGCTCCTCGTTTTTCTATAAAAAGTCGTTTATGGATATTTTTATATATATTAGTAAAAAGTCTAGATTAATTATAACAGTCACTCTTCAAAACAACGACAAGTGTCAACATGCAAGTTGTCTGTTTGGGTTTAGGGTTTAGTTTGTACTGTTTTTATGGATACGTGTCGTTTGGAAATGCATGGTAGCTGTTGATGAAACTGCCCATGCATTGTTTTTGTATATAGTATATAGGACTAGGACCATGAACGCAGTTACGCAGAGCATCTGTGGAAGAATTGCCTTTAATTTTTGGATGGGTTGAAAGAACTGTGCAAAGGGATGTCTAGAAATTAAAGATGATCTAGCTAGAGGCTCCAATAGGTTTCTGTCAACAACACGCTAGGCCACCGTCTAGTCATATGTATTGGCTCATTGCATTACATATATGATGATGATATATCAACACCTCTCTCTCGCACACTTTCCTCCCGTAGCCAAAGTGACTGTTAACATCTCAAACAATCTAAAACCGACGTTTCCTATGATAATATCCGTTGAGAACGACCATTCTTGCAACGAGGACGAGCTAGCACTGGAAACAGGAAAGAGACCGGCCGGCGAGGCCCCCACAAGTCTGTGGGCAGGGGCCGGTGGTTTTCCATGCAATGGCCGAGCGTGCCTTTGCTGCGATCGACCCCCCTCCACCCACATCTCGATCCATCGCGTCGTGTCATGTCACGCGTGACAGCATGGGGAGGGAGAGGGGGTCTCTCGTACGGCGTGCATGGCGCACTCCCTCGATCGGCGCCGCAGCACCTGACGGCGACACTGCCGACACACCCACGACGCACCCGGCCACTCGGCGGCGGCCAGCCGCCAGCCACCAGCCAGATGATGAGATGGGACGCGGCCGCTGATCATGCCGGGCGCCGCTACCGCTCCACACTCTCTCCCGGGGCCCCTAGGCCCTAGAGCCAACGTGCGTGCGTGCCCTCGCGCGAGCGCGGCCGATTGAGCCGCTTTTTGCTACTGTTGCTGGTACGTGTGTGTGTGGTTCAGTTCGATCGCCAGCGCGCGTACGGGATCAGAGTCGGCATTCATGTGCGCCACGATCGATCGAGAGGCTTGCTAGCATATGCATCGGCGTCGGCGGGTCATGCAAGCGCGCGGTGCCTAGCTTATTGCCCCGCGTATCTTTAATGGATTCTCCCAGGATACGTCGTATCTGTATACTTTGTCCCTGTGCGACCGAGGTTGCTGTTGTTTGACAGATGATGCATCATGCATGCGATGCGACCGATCAACACCTGGCTGGCCGGCTAGCCTGTCACAGTTAGTTCATGCGCGCGCGCCGACCTTCAACAAACTGTCGGCAATACACCATGACATGCATCGATCATATGTGTATGATCTGGTGCTTTCAGATCGGCAACAACAACATAAAAAGAATCAGGCGTAACAGAAACGTAGTGAGACCTGAAGCAACCTAACAGATTCAAGGCACATGCTGAGTTGCTGACATGCATATGGTCGCCAGCAAAACACTCTCGTGCCGCCACTGAATATTAATATTCCTGCGAACACGACGAGTCATCATCACCATGGATGCAGCATGGTCTGAGCTGGACAAGGAGACATAGTTGTATGCATGCTGTAATATTGCATTGGCCTTGGCCGGTGGTCGATTGCCAAGCACTCGTTCGATCGAGTTTGTCAGTGCTGCACGATGGTCACGTTGCGAGAACGATAAAATACATACTTCAACAGGTCTCTGCTTAGGGCGTGATTGATAATAGGCCGGCGGTTGGCCGGTTCCAGCGGCACTTGCACGTACACTGCAGCTGCTGTTGCGTGGCAATTGGTTGCCTGAACACGCGTACGTCAGGGCTCGGCGCCATTCGCATGCCGATGAGCTTGCCTTCCACAAGTTGTAGCTAGCTTTTGCGACCACGACGGCCACGGCCTGGGCACGTCGAAACCACCATGGCACGTATTGTCTATGTCATCCCTTTCCATGCATGCACGTTCCTTCGCCGCAACCAGCAATCCCTGCACTAAAGCAGCCTTATACATGCATGCTGCACACGCCGCTGACCAGCTGAAGGTCTCTGGCCTCCAGTCGCCAGAATCTTGTGCGGCAACAGCGAAAAGCTAGCGTGTATACACGCATGCAAGCCAGCTGCAACTGTGGAGGCAGCCGCGCCACGCTCTCGGCTTCCGTGCAGTTCCAAGGCTCAAAAACGCCAACAGATCGATGCTGCTGCTTCTTGCTAGACAAGAAAGACTGTGTGGGCATGCTTGACAGCTGGGGTGTCTCGAATAGCACGGCCTCTGCTGCTGGGATTCTGAGGTACGTAGTACTCCATCCGTAACAGCTGCAATTTTAGGACAATGAATGAATCGATGACGCACATGGTGGCCAATTGTTCTTGATTACTCCAAGAGAGTATGGCAACTAATAGAGCAGCAAACAGGTCAGCAAAACATTCAGCCACGACAATTCATCATCAATTTGAAATCATGGTGGTAAGATCTTGTCAGCATGGGGTCGCCAAGACGATCACCAATTCACCATGGATCGATGCAGCATGTTCTGAGCTGGACAAGGAGACATAGCTGTATGCATGCTGTAATATTGCATTGGTCGGTGGTCGATCGCCAAGCACTCGTTCGAGTTTGTCAGTGCTGCACGATGGTCACGTTGCGAGAACTGGTCTCTGCTTAGGGCGTGATTGATGATAGGTCGGCGGCTGGCCAGTTCCAGCGGCACTTGCACGTACACTGCCGCCGCTGTTGCGTGGCAATTGGTTGCCTGAACACGCGTCAGGGCTCACCGCCATTCGCATGCCGGTGAGCTTACCTTCCACAAGTTGTAGCGTTTGCGACCACGACGGCCTGGGCACGTCGAAACCACCATGGCATGTGTTGTCTATGTCGTCCATTTCCATGCATGCACGTTCCTTCGCCGCAACCAGCAATCCCTGCACTGACGCAGCCTTGTACATGCATCTTTTTCACACGCCGCTGTCCAGCGGAAGGTCTCGCCTCCGGTCGCCATAATCTTGTGCAAAGAACAAAGAAAAGCTAGCGTGTATACACGCATGCAAGCCAGCTGCAACTGTGGAGGCAGCCACGCCACGCTCTCGGATTCCGTGCAGTTCCAAGGCTCAAAAACGCCAACAGATCGATGCTAGACAAGAAAGACTGTGTGGGCATGCTTGACCGGCTGGGGTGTCTCGAATAGCACGGCCTGTCTTTGCTGGGCTTCAGGTGCGTAGTACTCCAACCGTAACAGCTGCAATTTTGGGACAATGAATAATGAATCGATGACGCACATGGTGGCCAATTGTTCTTGATTACTCCAAGAGAGTATGCCAACTAATAGAGCGACAAAACAAAGTCAGCAAAAACATTCAGCCACGACAATTCATCATCAATTTGAAATCATGGTGGTAAGATCTTGTCCGCGATGGGGTCGCCAAGACGATCACCAATTCACCATGGATCGATGCAGCATGTTCCGAAATGGACAAGGAGACATAGCCGTATGCATCTTTGTAATATTGCATTGGTCGGTGGTCGATCGCCAAGCACTCGTTTGAGTTTGTCGATCTTTGCACGATGGTCACGTTCGCGAGAACCGGTCTCTCCTTAGGGCGTGATTGATGATAGGCCGGCGGCTGGCGTTCCAGCGGCACTTGCACGCATACTTTGCCGCCCGCTTGTTGCATGGCAATTGGTTGCCTGAACACGTGTCGAGGCTCACCGCCATTCGCATGCCGGTGAGCTTACCTTCCACAAGTTGTAGCATTTGCGACCACGACGGCCCGGGCACGTCCGAAACCACCATGGCACGTATTGTCTATGTCGTCCATTTCCATGCATGCATCGTTCGCCGCCGCAAACGAAGAATCCCGTGACCGATGCAGCCTTGTTGTACATGCATGCCGCACACGCCGCTGTCCGGCTAAAGGTCTACGGCCTCCGGTCCGCTATAATCTTGTGCGGCAACAAGCAAAAGCTAGCGTGTATACACGCATGCAAGCCAGCTGCAACTGTGGAGGCAGCCGCGCCACGCCCTCGGCTTCGTGCGGTTCCAAGGCTCAAAAACGCCAACAGACGATCTTTGCTTTTCTTGCTAGCCAAGAAAGATCGTGGTGGGCATGCTTGACAGGTACGGGTGTCTCGAATAGCACGGCCTCTGCTGCTGGGCTTCGAGGTATAGTACTCCAACCGTAACAGCTGCAATTTTGGGACAATGAATAATGAATCGATGACGCACATGGTGGCCAATTGTTCTTGATTACTCCAAGAGAGTATGCCAACTAATAGAGCGAAAGAAACAGGTCAAGCAAAACATTCAGCCCACGACAATTCATCATCAATTTGAAATCATGGTGGTAAGATCTTGTCCGCATGGGGTCGCCAAGACGATCACCAATTCACCATGGATCGATGCAGCATGTTCTCGAAATTTGGACAAGGAGACATAGCCGTATGCATCTTTGTAATATTGCATTGGTCGGTGGTCGACGCCAAGCACTCGCTCGAGTTTGTCGGTCTTGCATGATGGTCACGTTGCGAACTGGTCTCTCCTTAGGGCGTGATTGATGATAGGCCGGCGGGCTGGCGGTTCCAGCGGCACTTGCACGCATTACCGCCGCCGCTGTTGCGTGGCAATTGGTTGCTGAACACGCGTCGGGGCTCACCGCCATTCTTATGCCGGTGAGCTTACCTTCCACAAGTTGTAGCATTTGCGACCACGACGGCCTGGGCACGTCGAAACCACCATGGCACGTATTGTCTATGTCGTCCATTTCCATGCATGCATCGCGTTCGCCGCGCCCCAAAGAATCCCCCACACCGACGCAGCCTTGTACATGCATCTTTGCACACGCCGCTGTCCAGCTAAAGGTCTCGGCCTCCGATCGCCATAATCTTGTGCGGCAACAACAAAAGCTAGCGTGTATACACGCATGCAAGCCACCTGCAATGTGGAGGCAGCCGCGCCACGCCTCGGCTTCGTGCGGTTCCAAGGCTCAAAAAACGCCAATAGATCGATGCTTTGCCGCTTCTTGCTAGACAAGAAAGATCAGTGTGGGCATGCTTGACAGTGGGGGTGTCTCGAATAGCACGGCCTCTGGCTGGCTGGGCTTCGAGGTACGTAGTACTCCATCCGTAACAGCTGCAATTTTAGGACAATGAATGAATCGATGACGCACATGGTGGCCAATTGTTCTTGATTACTCCAAGAGAGTATGGCAACAATAGAGCAGCAAACAGGTCAGCAAAAACATTCAGCCACGACAATTCATCATCAATTTGAAATCATGGTGGTAAGATCTTGTTAGCATGGGGTCGCCAAGACGATCACCAATTCACCATGGATCGATGCAAAGATGTTCTCGAGCTGGACAAGGAGACATAGCTGTATGCATGCCGTAATATTGCATTGGTCGGTGGTCGATCGCCAAGCACTCGCTCGAGTTTGTCGGTGCTACACGATGGTCACGTTGCGAACTAGTCTCTCCTTAAGGCGTGATTGATGATAGGCCGGCGGCTAGCCGGTTCTAGCGGCACTTGCACGCATTACTTTGCCGCCCGTTGTTGCGTGGCAACTAGTTGCCTGAACACGCGTCAGGGCTCACCGCCAATCGCATGTCGGTGAGCTTACCTTCCACAAGTTGTAGCGTTTGCGATCACGACGGCCCGGGCACGCCGAAACCACCATGGCACGTTACGCCTATGTCGCCCATTTCCATGCATGCACGTTCGCCGCCACAACCAGCAATCCCCGCACCGACGCAGCCTTTGTACATCCATGTTGCACACGCCACGCCGAGCTTAAGGTCTCGGGCCTCCGGTCGCCATAATCTTGTGCGGCAACAGCAAAAGCTTACGTGTATACACGCATGCAAGCCACCGCAATCGTGGAGGCAGCCGCGCCACACTCTCGGCTTCCGTGCGCCCCAAGGCTCAAAAACGCCAACAGATCGATGTTCGCTGCTTCTTGCTAGACAAGAAAGACTGTGTGGGCATGCTTGATGACCGAGGTGTCTCGAATAGCACGGCCTCTGCTGCTGGGCTTCGAGGTACGTAGTACTCCATCCGTAATAAATGCAATTTTAGGACAATGAATGAATCGATGACGCACATGGTGGCCAATTGTTCTTGATTACTCCAAGAGAGTATGGCAACTAATAGAGCAGCAAACAGGTCAGCAAAAAACATTCAGCCACGACAATTCATCATCAATTTGAAATCATGGTGGTAAGATCTTGTCGGCATGAGGTCGCCAAGACGATCACCAATTCACCATGGATCGATGCAAAGATGTTACGAAATGGACAAGGAGACATAGCCGTATGCATGCCGTAATATTGCATTGGCCGGTGGTCGATCGCCAAGCACTCGTTCGAGTTTGTTAGTGCTGCACGATGGTCACGTTGCGAGAACTGGTCTCTGCTTAGGGTGTGATTGATGATAGGCGGGCGGTTGGCGGTTCCAGCCGGCACTTGCACGCACTGCCGCCGCCGCTGCTGCGTGGCAATTGGTTGCCCGAACACGCCGTCGGGGCTCACCGCCATTCGCATGCCGGTAATGGCGGTGAGCTTACCTTCCACAAGTTGTAGCGTTTGCGACCACGACGGCCTGGGCACGTCGAAACCAAGTGGCACGTACTGTCTATATGTCGTCCCTTTCCATGCATGCACGTTCCTTCGCCGCAACCAAAGAATCCGCAGACCGACGCAGCCTTATACATGCTGCACGCGCCCCTGTCCAGCTGAAGGTCTCTGGCCGCCGGTCGCAAGAATCTTGAGCGGCAACAGCAAAAGCTATAGCGTGTAGTATACACGCATGCAAGCCAGCTGCAAGTCTGCAACTGTGGAGGCAGCCACTACTACTAAGGGATCGCCTCCCTTTTTGATTAGGGGCGGTTGATGTTTTGAGCCGCCCCTACAGTGAAGCAAATGCTTCCATCCGACTAGGGGCGATTTTTGTTTCAGCCTCCCCTACAGTGACCACAGTAGGGGCGGTTTTTATTTCAGCCGCCCCTACTAATAGCAGGGGCGGTTCAATATCCAGCCGCCCCTATTGTGGTCCACAGTAGGGGCGGCTCTATATTGAGGCGCCCCTTGCGTGGGTTACCACGAGGCACTAAAAATTAAATTTTTATAAACGACCTCGGATGAAAAAACTTCCTATATATGAAATGTAGATCTCGAAAAGTTATGAAACTTTGTAGTTGACCACTTTTTAGTTTGAAATCATTTAGTCATGCAAAAGATGTGTTCAAATGTCTTAAATTTAAAATTCAAAATTTATAAACGACCTCGGACGAAAAAAACTTCCTATATATGTATATGAAATGTAGATCTCAAAAAGTTATGAAACTTTCATGTTGACCACTTTTTAGTTTGAAATCATCTAGTCATACAAAAGTTGTGTTCAAATGTCTCAAATTTGAAATTTAAATTTAAATAAACGATCTCGGACGAAAAAAACTTTCTAAATATAAAATGTAGATCTCGAAAAGTTATGAAACTTTGTAGTTGACCACTTTTTTGTTTAAATCCGTTTAGGCATTCAAATAGTCAATTTACACTCGGATTTGTATAATATGTGGGGACGCGGAATGAGATATGGACACAAACACATGTGTAGCCTAGTGGTGGGGGCTCTCCACGCGCAAGCAGCAAGTGATGGTTGGTGGTTGGCCGGTGGTGCTCTTCCCCAATTAAAAAAAATCTTTTGCTATTTTTTTTTTGAATTTTGAAAAATGCGATTTCTAAAACCACAATAGGGGCGGTTGATAACACGAACTGCCCCTCGCGCCTACGCAAGACCACGCGGTAACGGAGAGTTAGGGCGGTTACGAAACCGCCCCTACGATTAATCCTCAACCGCCCTATAGAAGACTATTGTTGTAGTGAGCCGCGCTACACTCTCGCTTCCGTGCAGTTCCAAGGCTCAAAAACGCCAACAGATCGATGCCGCTTTGCTTCTTGCTAGACAAGAAAGAAGACTGTGTGGGCATGCTTGACAGCCGGGGTGTCTCGAACAAAGATGGCCCCCTCGCTACTGGGCTTCGAGTTGGTACTCCGTCTGTGACAACATATGCAATTTTAAAATCATAATAATAAGCCAGACGATTTGAATTGGCCATATTTACAAATTATACAACAACAATCAAACAAAGCATATCAGTCCCAAGCAAGTTGGGATAGGCTATATTTGAAACCCAACAAGCACCCGGCCTCGGTCACGGTTCAAGCACATCAATAGCCATTTTTCAAGCACTCCTATTCAAACACAAATCTCTAGATATATCTCAATCTTTCAAATCTCATTTTATTGCTTCTCTCTATGTCAACTTCGGTCTTCCTCTACCTCTCCTCACATTATTATCTTGACTTAGAACTCCACAATGCACTGATGCCTCGAGGTCTCCTTTGGACATGGCCAGACCACCTCAATCAATGTTGGATAATTTACAAATTATACAAAACGATACTAAAATATATGTATTTATTTAGAGTCATATAGTTTGATATTATTTCCTATAAACTTAATGCTAATTTCTATTTGGAGTCATATATCATATATCTTGATATTAGTTTCTATAGCTTGACTCTGGCAGATTTAGGATTCTATTCTTTGACAGAGACAAAGATAGACATATAGTATATACTAACTCAGGATTGTATTCTTTGACAGAGACAAAGACATACATATAGTACATACTAATTCCATTCTAAATTATAGTTTGTCGACTTTTTTTATCCTAAATTTGATCACTGCCTTATTTAAAAAATTGTGTGCAAAATATGATTTCTTTTGTATGGGAGTTTTTAAAAATAACTTAAATTTGACTATGTTTGCATAATTTTTTTAAAAAATGAGTGATCAAATTTTAAATGAATTATATATAGTTTAGAACGGAGGAAGTATTTTGATATAATATACGTGCAGCATGAGATGCGCAGGTATACCAGGGTTCACAGTATGAATACCATCGTCAGACAAAAGCCTAGTACACTAAGTGGTGCTCGAGATCCAACGACAAAGCTATCGATATTTGAACTTGCACTGCTATGTACCAGCAGCTTCGTGCTGTCCAAGTCACTGATGAGGGCCCATGTAGGCATGTACGCTTCGTTTTTTCTTCTCAAGGCCTCGTCGTACGTGTAAAAAACAGCAGGTTGAATCATTTTTCAGTCTGTAACAGTAGCAAGAAACCCCCCGCTCTATCTCCTATCAGATGTCAGGGAAATATCAAGTTAAAATCATATCACAAGAGACAAAAAGGATGCGTGACAAAGCCCGAAAAACTGGCCGGGGTAAGTTTCTACACAACTGCGTCCGGCGCCAATTTGTGTGAGGGCGTGGTGACACCACGGCCACCGGCCAAAGTCAAGAAAATCAGGGTGTCGGAGTCAGCAGACTTTGACTTCCGAGGTCGTCCGTCGTCGGAGTATATACATTGGGCTTACTAACTTGAATATATAAATATATATGCATAAACACTTGCTTCAACTTGGTCACATGCATGCACATGGATTAATTTCGAGCATGCCAAAGCATGCCTATGCTGCAGAGTCAAAAGTTTTGGCGCATTCTTTGGACATGCATGCGTGCATTTATTTTTGGCCATGCACAAACTAGTACAAATATTTGGGAGCATCTATATATGGTCCCAATGCAAGCTGAAACTGACAGAGATTCTTTGCAATTGCGGTCATTATACAATATACACAAGACGTACGTCATCGACATCGATGCGTGAGAAACTTCGATGTACTATGTATATATACATAGACAAAGTACATGTTGTCTACCGCTACAGCTAGGATTCGAGGCCATAGATCGACTTATTCGTCGCATCTTGTTTTCTTTCATGAAAGAAAACAAGATGCGATGTGTATGCACTACCACTATGTATATGAAACCTTGGACACAACGCTAGAATAATTCAACATGTGTTTGACACTAGCCCACACACTACTACATATTGTTCTGAACCTTGTTTACAAGTGGCCATTCTGTCACCTTATTTCTAAGTTTAGCAAAAGTTTCAGCATCTGCAATGTATTAGTATTCTGTTCTTTTTTTTATACCTGACGGGAAACACTTAATTGTATTCTGAATTTTTATTTGAATGATGTGATTAGATGTACGCGTAATGTAGTATTTGCCCCACACTGAATCTCAGTTGCCATGGCTGTTAAGTGATCGATAAGATTGTCGATCACAGTATATACTCCCTCAATCTCAAAATAGATGTCATTCTCGCTTTCCGAAAAGTCAATGTTTTCAAAATGTCGGCAATTATATATTAAAACATATAAATATTTATGCTTAGTAATTAGTATCATCAAAAGATCTTTAAGTCTAGTTCTTTAACAAAAATTTATTTGGAGATTTAAATGGTACACGTATTTTCTACAAACCTAGCCAAAGTTATAAAAAAGTTTGACCGCATGTTTCCCATAGTAACATCTATTTTGAGATGGAGTGAGTATATGCCATGCACTTTTCCGAAACTGACAAGGGCAGCAAGCAGACTAGCAGGCTTCAGCATGCCCGAGCGCATAGATCCATATATTTTCAGCGGGTGGTAGTTTGTAGAAATAGAGGGGATGGCAAAGTCATTATAGATCAATCAAAGCTACCGTGTTGAAATCAGGCATGAAAACACGCAGAAATTTCACAACCAGAATTTCAAGTTTCTTCTAATGAGGTGGGCTTCACATAGTATTTTTGTCATTCAAAATTTATTATAAATTTTCCCTACTAAATGTCTCCTATTGATGTTCCCATGTTCTATAACTAGTGGTAGTACATGTTTTATTACTAACTAAAATATTAGGAGAAGTCAACCATTTTGGTAGAGATTAGCAAATACTACAAGATAACTAGTGGTAGTACATGTTTTATTAGACTTGCATATCATGTAACTAATTCCTTATTAAAAAATATCATGTAACTAATCTAGTTGTAAATTATTAGTGTTTTGGGCTTTTCTACATACACAGTTTTTTTACTTTGTATCTACATATAGTGTGTATCTAAATTCATATGAAAAATGATGTATCTAAAAAGCTAATTAAAATGATTTGTAATTTAGAAAAGGAAAAGAAGTTCTAAACAATCGATTTCAGCAATAGTTTGATGTGGAAATCCTTAAAAGTTAAGTTCAAGATGCAACCTGATTTTTTCTAAAAAAAAATAAGCAATTTGAATCATCATCAGGTCCTATTGCTGACAATGGTATATATCACATAAGTAAAATTACATGTATACAGAAATAAAACCAGCGGAAAATTGCACCTTTTTTATCTAATGATATCTACATATAGTGTGTATCTAAATTCATATGAAAAACGATGAACCTAAAAGGCTAAAACGATCTGTAATTTAGAAAAGGAAAAAAAGGTACTGAACAATCGATTTCAGCAATAGTTTGACGTGGAAATCCTTAAAAGTTAAGTTCAAGATGCATCATGATTTTTTCAAAGAAAAATAAGCAATTTGAATCATCATCAAGTCCTATTGCTGACAATGGTATATCACATAAGTAAAATTACATGTATACAAAATAAAACCAGCGGAAAATTGATCCTTTTTATTTAATGATATCTACATATAGTGTTTATGTAAATTCATATGAAAAAACGATGAGCCTAAAAGGATAAGACGATCTGTAATTTAGAAAAGTAAAAGAAGTACTAAACAATCGATTTCAGCAATAGTTTGATGTGGATATCCTTAAAATTAAGTTCAAGACGCATCCTGATTTTTATTTCAAAAAAAATAGGCAATTTGAGTCATCGTCAGGTCCTATTGCTGACAATGGTATATCGCATCAGTAAAATTACATGTATACATAAATAAAATAAAACCAGCGGTGTTGAAGGCTACATAATTGCACTTTTTGTCTAGTGATAATTAAAAACTGAAAAAGAGAGAAAAAATCATTATGTATACGGAGCCAGTTACAATCATAGAAAAAATCTCTCTCTAGATCGATCATCGCTATC
The DNA here is from genome assembly GCA_015847255.1 of Hyparrhenia diplandra. Lineage (NCBI taxonomy): Eukaryota > Viridiplantae > Streptophyta > Magnoliopsida > Poales > Poaceae > Hyparrhenia > Hyparrhenia diplandra. The sequence continues at coordinate 148,793 of JADLZK010008090.1, read as the reverse complement.
AACGTCGCAACCTTTTGCTAGAATTATTTAGTATACAGGTACGTTTACGACTATGCAATAATCACGGTTTCTGTCCAATACTAATAAAAATGAAAAAAAATACTAGTATCGAATTAATCTCACAGAAAAGAAAGGATCAACAATCTTATATAGACGGACGGTGTCAGTTACAATCATATAGAAAAAAAAAAATCTCTCACCAGTACATCGCTTTCACCGTCTCAATCTTGCTATGAATTTAGTACAACTACGTTCGTATATCAAATACGATCGCACTCACGAGCCCTGAAGTTACATAGCAAATACAGTTGGCACGTCGACGACTATGCTGCATAGTAGTATATGACACCTTTCGTGCTCGCTCCCATAGGAATTAATGTTGCATATATATAATTAACAAAGCAAGCATATACTTGTTTGGTTAATTATTACGTGTGGCCGCCCTAATTTGCGCGGTGATTTCGGCTAGTTTGTCCACCAATGCAATGACGACATGGCTATGCCACTGTTACAAAACCGGCCAGTGTTTTCATTTTTTTTAAAAAAAACGGCCGGTGTCCCTTCCGAGCACGATGCACGAACACCCACGATGCACGAACACCCGGCCTGCCTGCCTGCCACGTCTATATATAGCACCCCTTCGCACCGCCCGAAACCCCAAGCCAGCAACCGCCGCGTCTTGTGTTTCTCCGATCCACCCATCCGTGGCGTTGCCGTTGCCTCCTTTCCTTCTCCGATCCGCCTCCAGCGTGCGTCTCGCTGCTTCTCTCCCCTGTTCTTGCCTTGTCCATCGCGCTCCGCTGATTGCTCGGTGTCGGTTAGTTTCCCTTCACGACCGAGCACGCGCAATGACCAAGCACACCGCCTTCGCCGCGGACGACGTGATCGCCGCCGCCTTCACGTCCGCTGCGGCCGCGCAGCCCGGCCGCCGGTTCATGTCGTACCCGCCTCCGATGGCGCGCGGCGGCGGATGCAGGGTGGCCGCTGCGGCGGCGGCGGCGCGCCAGGCGACGGAACCCGGCGCCGCCGGTGGCGTGGCCGCGGCGTCTTGGACGGAACTCGTGCCGCGTCACGCCGACTTCGACACCTGGATGGTACGTCCCCGTCGTTCGTGTGACATTCGATTATATGCCGCCCTATACGCTCGTCGTCGATCGCATCGCACGGCACGATCGAGACCTGACCTGGCTGACCGCGCGCTAACCCACCCGTACCGTACGCAGGAGAAGCACCCGTCGGCATTGGCCGAGTTCGAGTCGGTGCTGGCCGCCGCCAAGGGGAAGCAGATCGTGATGTTCCTCGACTACGACGGCACCCTGTCGCCGATCGTCAAGGACCCCGACAACGCCGTCATGTCTGAGGAGGTCGGTCGGTCAGGCAACATCTATCATTTTCTGTTAGCAGTTTCAGATGGGCCTCGCTCGCGCCTGCCGTGAAGGTTGACTGGCGCCGGAGCAGCAGGGCATGCTCTGCTCCGGCGAACCGGCAGGGCTAGTTACCTGACCCTTTTTTTTTTTATGTGGCACGCTGCAGATGCGAGACGCGGTGAGAGGCGTCGCCGAGCACTTCCCGACGGCCATCGTGAGCGGGAGGTGTAGAGACAAGGTACATTCCAATTGCCCAATCTATCTTTCTGCATCTGCCTCTCTATTTTCAGTTTTACCTTGAATCTTTGCTGGGGCGGGGCCTTGCAATCTTGTGAACTGTGATTTTACCGTCAACATGCGTTCCGCCTTCTGGTGTTTACCTAGTTAGTGCTCTCATGGTCAGGAGCAGGAACCTTTCTCCCGTGCAGTGCCCGTTATGCTTTTCCGTTTCGGCTTTCAGTTATTCAGTGCTGTGCTGATGGTTCTGTTGTGCGATATCTAGGTGTTCAACTTTGTGAAGCTGGCCGAGCTCTACTACGCCGGGAGCCACGGCATGGACATCAAAGGGCCCACGGCACATTCCAAGCACACCAAGGCAAAGGTCAGTCAGGCAGCTACCCCCACGGCCCAACATGTTCCTTGTCGATCTCTTCGTCACCCTGCACAAACTCGAGACACTGTACCAACACCTCACAAGAAAACGACAGTCGTTTCGTTCCTGATAGCAAAATGGCTTCTTTCCTTGTGTTACATAAATAAACTTATTTATTTTTGTTGACTTGGAAATGCAGGCTGAAGCTGTTCTGTGCCAGCCAGCCAGGGCGTTCTTGCCGGTCATTGACGAGGTAATTTACTACTGCCAAGAAACTGCAGTCGAGTTTTCCTGACACGTTTTCCTGCATCGCAGCGTCATTAGTTTCGTGCTACAAGCAACAGGCGTCTAATAGCTAGTTCAGCATCATGACATGCTTTGTTTCTCCCCTGCAATTTCCAGGTGTACCGCACGCTGATGGCGACGACGGCACCGATCCCCGGCGCGACGGTGGAGAACAACAAGTTCTGCCTCTCCGTCCACTTCCGATGCGTCCAGGAGGAGGTGAGGGTCTATGACCATGGACAATTTCCATGGGCAACCAGCAGCAACCATCGTGCACTGCTGTGTATTTATGTGTGTATGACTGACACATGTGATTGGGCAGAAATGGTGCGCCCTAGAGGAGCAGGTCCGGTCGGTGCTCAAGGAGTACCCGGACCTCCGGCTCACCAAGGGCAGGAAGGTCTTGGAGGTCCGGCCGTCCATCAAGTGGGACAAGGGCAACGCCCTACAGTTCTTGCTTGAGTCTCTCGGTGAGTACTTGTTGCTCAAATGGATTGTGCCTCTGGGTTTGTATTTTGGAGCCATGAAGATGCTCACTGATGATGATGTGCTAATAGTAGTTTGTTTGCCATGGTTTCCTCAAGGTTTTGCTGACAGTAACAATGTCTTCCCAATATATATTGGAGACGATCGCACCGACGAGGATGCGTTCAAGGTATCCCCAGTAACAATAAGTGGCGTTTTCTATATTGATGATGGTCTCCGAAATATAACTTTGAGAAACAATTCATATATATTTAGACGAAAAGGAATTGACGACCAATAATTCTTGTTGTAAACTGTTTTCTTTGAAGTTTGTAAAATTAACAGAAATCTAAGCTAAAACATTTTCATATACGCGTAGCTTTGGTCTGACGCTATTGGGAAGGCAAAAATAGTGACGCTTTTGTTATTGTCGTCGAACTGAACAGGTGCTGCGCAGCATGGGGCGAGGGATTGGAATCCTTGTGAGCAAGATTCCAAAGGAGACCAGCGCATCCTACTCCTTGCGTGAACCTTCCGAGGTAGTTTCCCTAACCACTGCTGCAGTGCACAGATTATCAATTTCAGCTCAGTATACTGTTGTGCTCTGAAAAATGTGAACGAAAACCAGCAGAAATCCTGCACCGAAAAGTCACGGTTGGTGCTGCAGTTGCAGCAAAAAAGAGTTAGGCACAGGCCGTGTACGCATGGACCCAAGTGCTCGCTGTTGCTTTCGAGAAAAGCTCGACTTGGACCCCCTCTTTTCTATGCAGTGTAGCTGTGCTTTTCATGACATGTAACTGAAGTGTCATCGACGTGGACTGAACCCGTCTACTGTTTGGTTGTTTGGCCGCTGCAGGTGAAGGAGTTCCTGCGCAAGTTGGTCAGGTCCAAGCAGCGGGACTAGTCATGGTCCAGTCAGCACTCGATCAGCAGGTGGTGAAAAGCTTGAAGCAATCGAGGTCGAGAGGTCCAAGCATAGATCCATGGTCGAGAAGGAAGCTGATTTGGTCCATGGTCGTGGTGAAAATATTAACTCATCAGACTTGACTGGATTCAGAAACATTCAGATTTAACTATTGCAGTAGGAAGGAAAACACTTTTTTATCTTAATTTATTGAAGAAAGAAACGAGAGCGTTGCTAAGCCGTAAAACTGGAGCCCAAGAATGGCGGATCAGAGCTGCTCCGCGCCTCCGCCGCCGGTGGAGTCGCAGCCACGTAGGGGAGGATGCCGGCGCCGACGAGGTTTATTTTAGCCTTCTAATATTGGTGGGCTGGGCCTCGTTGTCAGTGCTTGGGCCTCAGGAGCCCAGTACATTCCTAAAAAAAAACTAAATGAGAACACGCTCGCATGCGTGCTTTGTGCCCATGGGCTTAGCTCTGTTCTCCCAAGAGTCCCCTTAGCCCACTTTCGATTGAAATCCTTTTTTTTTTTTTCACTGTCACCAGTTTTGTTATCTGCTGCCATAGTAGATTTCTAAGCTTAATCCATTGTCTGTCAGCAATTGGGTTTGGATTTACTACGGCCCAAGGTGTTACATAGATTAAAATGAATAAAAAATAGAGCCACAAACCATGAACCAAACTATGGATAATATTTTCATTAAGACATCGCATACCCACAAGATGAGGTGACCCAGCCTACAAGATGAAGACGTGCGGTATGCGGATTCCATACGATAGCCAATATAATGAACAAACACTCGACGACCTAAACTGGCATGAACTCTTTGTCTTTGTTGTCTTCTTGTTCATGCGCATTCCGAACAAATCTACCATCGTGTGGCGCCCCTCGATGGACTGCTGGACATCTTTTGTAGACACCACCCTTATTGCCGAGACTGCTGGACATCTTTTGTAGACACCACCCTTATTGCCGATTGCCACAAAAAATCCGAAGCACAACCTATGACCTTGTTTTGGATGTATTTAGTTTAACATCAATCTGCATGAACACACATGCGGATTGAGATGAATCATACAACATTCAAACAAGGTCTAAACTGGTGCTGAGCCAGGTTGCTGGTTCGATGGTGTGGTTTCTACGTGGGCTGGTGCCTTCATGCCAGTGTATGGGCCCGGCAGGAGGTTCGATGCAGCACAGGCTATACAAAACGGAGCAGAAGACAAGCTTAAAAAAAAAAAAAAACAGAACACGCTCTCATTATTTTGCGTGCCCATGGTGGGTTAGAGCAGCAAACTGTGAACACAACTACCCCAGCTAATAACTGAAGAGGCGATGGGGGACAGTTTCTGTATTGCCATTATTCAGGGCGCGCGTGTTATGTATGCAGAATTTTAACTGTTCCATGCGTGATGTGATTGTGATACTACACACTTTCAGCAGCCGCTGCTCGTCACTAGCCATTGTTTTGTCAGAATCAAACAACAGAAATTTGTGGGGGCAGCAGGCCACATGCATGGATGATTAAGCAGGCTTTGTGCATTGATAGGACCTCCGTCTCCGCCGGCTGCATGCGTAATTGGCATCGGGGATCTGCAGGGAGCAGCCAGACACGCACAGCGCCATGCATGCCGGCGGAGGGCGCGGTGGACGACGACGCCATGCCCACCGACGAGGGCGCATGCTGGCAAGCTTGCTTACCGGCCACTGTTGCTGCTCCATACGTGTTAGTATATAGTAGTCACCATCTCCATTAATGAAAGAAGATGCATATGGTATGCCTCACCACCACTGTTCCCTTTTGTTGTGGACGACTGTGGCACACAGTAGTATTGTATCCTCCTTGACTTTGAATTATATCATGTCGAACATGCTGCGTGGCTTCAGTTCATTCGATCAAAAGTTTTTCAAGATGCTTAGCTTGCTTGCTTGGAAAAAGCAAAAGTACTGCATGCATATACATAGGCAGAGCCCCAACCTAAACTGTCACATGCTGCCTACAGGTAAGCAAATTATTCACAGCATCTATACTACCTACACTACGAAAGACTACGACACACAGAGTGTGGAAATTGGTGTACAAACCCTAGAATAGAATAGAAAGTATACACTATAAAAACTTGATGGTCAAACAAAATAGGATCAAATCTGGGAGTGCAGATACGATCCCCGTATCTTTAACCTTAACAAGTAGCGCGCGCGGATCACGCCTCCAAATATATAGCATGTAAATTTGCAACATGCTTGCATATGGACACCAACACCACCGAATGAAAAGAGAGAGAGATCTTGCTCGCGTCGCGTGAGGCCTACGCGCCGACCGAAGATTACAAAACATCTCGATCCAGGGTGGCGAGGCGAGGTACGTAGTATTGGACTATTGGTGCAACGGGGAAGGACCACAACATAACGTACACTGAATAATACTGTGAGCTCTAGGAGCTAAAGAAGCCACGCGAGCTCTATAGCTGCTGCCTTTGATCGAGCTGAGAGAGATCATGTCATGTGCCCGACCGGACGGACGGACGGCGGCCTTGCTACTAGCTGCATTGTCATTGCTGCTACGACGACTACTGCTACTGCTGCCACTGCATTGGCCGGCCGGCCTAATGCTCTTTTAATTTTTTGGCACTTGCATTCTTTACCTGCAGGATCTATGGGATCGAGCAAGTTAAAGCACTCCGTACGTGGCACGCACTTGCTGGAGCTACACACTACATATGATCGGTGGCGATCTTCTTCGGCGGTTCTGACTGGCGCGCATGTGATCTCTCTCCTTGTGGCCTCCAAGTGTGACCAGTGGCGGAGCTGCCCCCCCCCTAAAAAAAATTGACGAGCAAAATTTTTTTTTTAATATTCTTTATGAGTCGAGAGAGAGACAAAATCAGAGCTATGTAGAGAAACATTATTGGTTATTTACTAGGGGGCATGGCACGGGCTATGTAAATTCATGTAAAATTTCTTTTTACCTTCTAATCATCTAATAAAAATTGCAAAAATTTTCTTTTATTTTTCCAAGACTTTGTAATAATTAGCCTTATTCTATCTGCCGATAGATAAAGCTGGATTTTACATCCATTATCTAAGAAATATCTAATAAAAACTGTGGAAAATATTCGTGATGCGTCGTCGTAACTTTGAACATTTCTTATCTTAATACAAAAGACGCCGCAAATCTTTTACTTGTTTTAGAAAAAAATTATGAAAAAACTTTTATAATCCTTTCTAGAAAAAGGGGAGCTGGGGCATGTAGTGCTAGACTGCTAGCTCTGCACCCTCCTTTAGTTTGCTAGCTAGATCTCGAACCAACAATTTGTTATATGAAATAAAACCTGCAAAAGCGGCCGTGCTTTTCCTGCAGGTTTGATTGAGATTAAGTGGTTGGCCGGGAAGCCATCTTTTGACCCCGCCCAATTATTCCAAAGCCGACGCGGCTGGTGTGGCTTGTGCCGGTGCCGGTTTCTTTTGGGCACAAAGCAAGCTACTACACCACTTCGATCATGGGCTTGCTTGCACCTGCATCTTTCCACGCATGCACCGGTAAAAAGAACAAAAGCCATCAGCATTAGCAAGGTCCCCGCCATGTACTTAAACGACTACGATATAGTGCTAATAATATAGGAGTATGATCATGTACATAACCCAGAATCTTAGGGCGCTGTGTGCATATAGAATCTGTAAAAACGCGTACGGATCGAGATCTGTTGCTACGTAGATGTGTGGCTTTGCTTGGCTTTTTCAAGTTTAGACCGGCTTCTAAGTGGCTGATGGCATATATACTCGATGGATCGATCGCTTGATTGTGGTCCTATACCTCTGGTTGTAGGGTTTACACTAATTGAGCTGCTGGTGTCGCTTTGTCTCGTTGTGTGCTGTTGTGACTCGAGCACTGATGAGCTTCCGGGCTAAGGCATCTACGAGTACACTAGAAATATATTTCTCTGCTACTAGTAGCTCGTGCTAGGCTGCCTTAAAAGTACATTGTGTGAGTGTGATGTTAGTTGTTTTTGCCGATGCTCCTGGTCCAGAGGCACGGGTGACAGCGGTTGCCCATCTCCACCACACCCATCAGGCCATCACCGTCATCGTCGGCCACGCCACGCATGTGTGTATGTTGAGGGCAGAAAGATATATAATGCAACAAAATTTCTCTAGGAACGTCGTTTATATGATGTACTTTAGTGCACTGTAGATCTTGGATTCTTCTCGTTAACAACTCAGATAATATATACATCTATGTGTGTTTGCCCTCGCTGCTTTGAACAATGAAATTGTACATTATGTAACTGGAAAAAAAAAAGTGGAAAGTGGACTGAATTCTTGTAAGAAAAGCTATATAGTCGATCGTTCCAGTTGCACGTGTAGCAGTACGTCTGCAGTAGCCAGCCTACACTGCGGCGCAGTACGTCTGCAGTAGCCAGCCAGTAGGGTTCCAGCTCCGGCGGCTGATACGCCGAATCGCTGCACGCAGCTAGCGGCTACTATCAAACAAGCAGCATCAGCAGCAGGGAAAGGGAGTACTGGCCCGATCGATCCGGCCCGTCGCGAGCGATGGCCGGCGGCAGCGCCTGGTCAGAGACGGCATGTGGCCTGAAGCCTGGCCGGCGCAGCGGCAGCACCGGTGCGTTTGCCTCGGGCCGGCGCGCGACCTCAGCTAGCTCCTGTGCGCACCCATCGCCTCGCCTCGCATTCAATCATGCGCGTCTGCCCCGGCCGTCCGGCGCTGCGCCACCGTTCCCGTCCCGGCGTCCCCGCCGGCGGATGCCTGCCCTGCTCGGCCGGCTCAGCTGCAGCAGGAGCAGGGGGCCATGTGCATGGATCCTTACCGTTGATCGATTCTTGCCGTTTTCACCCACCGTACCGGACCCGACGCTGGCTGCCTGCGAAAAGGTGGCACGGGTAGCCAAGTACTTGTACCCCTACCGCATGCATGCATGCTCCCCAGTAGATCACACACTTTTTTTGGCCCCTTGCCATTCATGGTGATCGTCCTCCCCCCATTGCTTGGAAGCCATCGCCATTTGGTTCAGAGCAGCAGTGGAGGGTAGTAGCTGATACACCGTCGATCCATGATCTTTGATCCTCCCTCAGCCTAGCTCCCGATTCTTTCTGTATTGGTATATACAATAGTTTCTGTTTGCGAGCGAGGATCTGGCCGGTACTCCTATATGGTAGTATGTGATTATTCAATGTGGGTAGGATAGATAGATATCCGGCCATTAAATTGGAAACTTCATTGAATACAATCTGCCTGTCTATCTGAAGATTCAGCAGGCTGCTCTCGGTCGTGCCGACCGAACGACCACCGGCCGCCCTGCTGACAGGTGCATGTTGCATTTACAACCGCTAGACGCTGGCTGGTCCAAACTACTGTGCATCGTCTTGTTTCGGTTCCTTCCACGCCGGCCGCCGGCCGCCTGGTTCTGGTTTCCACTAACCAAAATAATTGCGATCGATCCATCCACCATCAGTGTACCTACACCACACAGATATCGCATTGCCTTGCCAACAGACCACGCACAAGAACATACTACCATACATGGTGATGATGGTGATGGTATTTATCATTGCAAATACTACGTTGGATAAATGTATGGAGGTAGGAGAATGAAGACGACAATGCACACACATGTGTAGAGGGAAATAAAGCTAGGTTATTTGCTCTATTATCCCAATACGTTCTCCGGTACCAGCGGCTAATTACAAGACCTTGCCCGGCCGGAAGGATGAAGCGACCCCTTCCAAGACAAGCAGGCCGATCGAGCAGCTAGCTAGGTTGTTTCTCCAATCGCACGCACTGCACGGCCATGTAGTAAGCGACCATGCGTGCAGCAGCAGAAGCAGGTTGATTAATTGTTCTAGGTAGAGACGACTACGTACTATGCATAGAGGAGCAAAAAGGAAACAACAAAAAAGGCCAGGTGTATTTAGCGCCTCTCTTGTTGTTGCTCGCCATCCACATCCTCCTACACACATTCACTTGGTCATCTTCTTCATTGGTGGTGTCCCCTTGGACTTGGCCAGCTTGCGGAGGAACTCCTTGACCTATAGACACATCACAATAAAGCACATATATAAACGATCAGTTACACTAATCAAAATCATCAATTGTATATCAACAATTGCCGAGTAGTAGCCATAGCATGACTAATGAAAAAGATTTAGATGGGATATATTCACTGGTGCTCTCCCTTTTTCCCGAAAGTGAAGACAATGGCCTATCTAACACTTTTAATCTTGCGCAAGTTGATGATTGAAGGCAGTCACCGTCACAGAAGTGGCTACATGCTTGAGGTTCTGATCCTCCTCTAGGATTTATGCGTTGCCCGATCGCTTTCGGATCGATTGGCCGTGAAAGCAGCGAGCAAGCGTAGGTTGTTCTCACCTCGGCAGGGTCACTCAGCGAGTAGGATGCCGCCGTCTCCTTAGGGAGCTCGGACACCAGGATTCCGATGCCCTGCCCCATGTTGCGAAGCACCTACATGACGCATGTCGACAAGATAGCTCAAAGCGTCACTACCACACAAATATATAGTGCTGGTACTAGAAATAGAACAAGGCATCAGAACAGAACGAAGCTTCTTTCCTCAAAAAATCAGAACGAAGCTTCTCTCTCTGTCTTTAATTTCTAACACGAAGCGACCTACTATATATAGCTAGCCGTAGTAGCTTTTCTTTGTTTTCATCAACATTGCAACTTAATCATGTTTAATGTAAAACAACATGGAGTAGATTATTATGTATGCAAACCTTGAAAGCGTCCTCATCGGTGCGATCATCTCCGATGTAAATCGGGAACACGTCGTTGCGCCCAACATAGCCTGAAAAAGAAATTAACAAATAGTTAGTTTGCACCCGTGTAATTAAGTAGACTGATCGTGTACACGATGGAGTAATCGTGTGCACAGTGATTTGTTTTGCAGGCAATTAACTGACCAAGAGACATGAGCAAGAACTCAAGGGCCTTGCCCTTGTCCCACTTGATGGACGGACGAATCTCCAGGACCTGCATGCATGAGAAGCCGCAGTGCGTGAGCATGCATTACCATCACTGCCCCTGTGCAATGCCAACACATGCACGTCGTACTCATCTAGACTCTAGAGAACAGCTACCACAAGAACAGGACAAGGTCGCCACCACCATCACCGACCAGCTACTTGTCTAGTAGCTAGCCCACTGCTAATAATAGGCAACCTAATTTTACTATATGAACCTTTTTCCATCCAAAACATAAATGAATCAGTTAAATACGTGCAGAGACTGCTGATGAATTTCCATCCCTACCAACATATAGTATCTGAAATATGACAAATGTATGCACAACCAAATTACTGAAGCATGGAAAATATTACGAAAAGTAACCATCAGACACGAACCAACCTCGCTTGTGCCACCATGTTTTGACTGAAAGATGTGTTTTTCAGAGAAGTGCATGATGGCACAGCATATTTGAATTGTGAAGATGTTATACTGCTAGTATTATTACTATATACTAATTATTACCCAATGATATTCTGCCCGGCCGGGGAGGAGAATTAGGAACTCAATAATAAATATTCCATTCCATATCTGATTTGATATGATGCTCGATCTCTCACCTTTCTGCCGTGGGTGAGCTTGAGGTTGGGATACTCCTTGAGCACCGACCTGACCTCCTCGTTCACTGCATTCCATTCCTGCCGAGAGGCGAATATAATCCATCAAATCAACGAAAAGCAATCAGATCAGCAGTAGTAATTATTCCCAAAAACCCGTAAATCACTGCAATTAAGTTTGAAATATTTCGTTTATTTATCAACAGGGGTGGCATGCACAGAATTGATGCATGCTACGGCAGCTGGTTGTGTGACGTGCTATACCTCCTCCCGGACGCAGCGGAAGTGGACGGACAGGCAGTACTTGTTGTTCTCCACCTTGGCGCCGGCGATCGCCTCCATCTTCGCCGTCAGCGTGCCGAACACCTGCGGGGCCGTGGCAGCCAACACACGTGTGTGAGTGACATCAAGGCCAAGCTGGCTAGCGGCGATCGATGGCGAAAGACGACGAGCGAGAAGAAGACGACGACGGAGCGGTCGTCGCACGCTTGTCTTATTGGTTACCTCTTGGATGATGGGCAGGAACTCACTCCCAGCTTGGTAATGGACAACTTGAGCCTGAAAGAGTCAGTCAAGGTCAAGGGAATGCTCGCTGACGAGGACACTAGCTAGTAGTCAAGGCCTATAGATAACTAACATTTGCCTGGAGGTGGTTCGCGGGGCCCTGGATGTCCATGCCATGGCTCCCGGCGTAGTAGAGCTCCGTCAGCTTCACGAAGTTGAACACCTAGATACCGCACCAGAACACGCATGTGGACGGCAAAATCAAAATCACGATTCACAAAGTTTGCGAGGGCCCAGTAAAGACCGAGGCAAAACTGAGAGAAAGAGAGACGCAGAAAGTGATCGATCGATTGGGCGAATTGAATGTACCTTGTCTCTACACCTCCCGCTCACGATGGCCGTCGGGAAGTGCTCGGCCACGCCTCTCACCGCGTCTCGCATCTGCGGCGTGCCACAGGGGAAAAAAGCGTCAGGTAAGTAGCTTGGCCCATTCGCCGGAGCAGAGCATGCCCTGCTGCTCCGGCGCCAGTCCACCGGAAACTACTAATAGAAAATGATGGTGCCTGACGGACCTCCTCGGACATGACGGCGCTGTCGGGGTCCTTGACGATCGGAGACAGGGTGCCGTCGTAGTCGAGGAACATCACTATCTGCTTCCCCTTGGCGGCGGCCAGCACAGACTCGAACTCGGCCAATGCCGACGGGTGCTTCTCCTGCGTACAGTACGCGCGCGGTCAGGTCAGGTCGGGCCGGGCGGCGACGAGCATCGCCACAAACAACACACAACGTAGGCATATGGTCGAGTGGCACACACGTACCATCCATTCGTCGAGGTCCGCGTGGCGCGCACGAGTTCCGGCCATGACGCGGCGGCGACGGGGGTCCGTGGCCTGACACGCCGCCGCGGCCACCCTGCATCCGCCGCGCGCCATCGGCGGCGGCGGGAACGTCATGAACAGGCGGCCGGGCTGCGCGTTCGCCGGCGCGGACGTGAAGGCTGCTGCGGCGGCGATCGCGTCGTCCGCGGCGAAAGCGGTGTGCTTCGTCATTGCGCGTGCGCGGTCGAGAGAAGAGTAACCACGCGCACCGAACAATCAGCACGCGGACAAGGCAAGGAGAGGGGAAAGAAAGCAGCGATTCGCACGCTGGAGGCGGATCGATCGGGGAAGAAAAAGAGGAAGCACGGATGGGGCTGGAGCTGGATCGGAGAAACACAAGACGCGGGGACTTGGTCGCTGGCTGGCTTGGGGTTTCCGGCGGTGCCGAGGGGGGCTATATGTAGATGTTGCCGGCCTAGTGTACCCTTTGTAACAGTGGGAGGAGGGGCGTGGCATGTTGCAATGTTTTTTTTTTTTTTTTTTTGACAGCAATGACATGTTGTCTTTGCATTGGTCGACAAACTAGCCGAAATCAATAACCAAACAAATATATTTACACAATGCCAAAAAAAAATAACCAAACAAATATTATACACGAGTCCATAATAACCATATCCATAAACAAACAATTACTTCTTCCTTTTAAATTGAAAGTCGCCTGACTTTTTATGGTACATTCATTTAGCTATGTATCTAGATACATAGCAAAATGGATGAACAAAAAAGTCAAATGACTTACAATTTAAAACGGAGGAAGTATTATACACCCTTGCTTCGTTATAAACTAATGCAACATAAATTCCTATTGGAGGGAGCATTCTCAACATTCATATAGTCGTACCGACTCTATACTTGCTATGTAACTTCAGTGCTCGTATATATTTCGTGCGTATTTGTACTAAATTATAGCAAGATTTGCAATGTTGAAAGTTATATAGCGTTTGATCTCCTTTTGCTAGGGAGGGCAGAACGCATTATATAATTATTTTTCTCTCCTAGTGCATTATTCATGGCGCCCCGTTGTAACTTGCAACTCTTCTTGTCTTGATACTTCGAGAAAAAAAAAAATACTTGGTGCGGGATATTTTTTTGTACGATTTTAACTGCCTTCGTCTATATATAAGATTGTTGGTACTTTTTTTTTTTTGCGATATTAACTCAATAGTATATTTTTCTCCTTTCAGTATTGGACAAAAATTGTGGTTATGTAGCCTTCAACACCACTTTTTTTTTTGCCGTATATATACATGTAAAATTTTCTGATACGATCGCCTTTGTTCGGCTGGGCTTGTTAGCCACCACCAACAAGACTTTTTTGTCTCACATCAAACCAGCACCCAGCCAGCCGTAAATAGTACTTTTCTCACAAACAAATCAGCACCAGCCAGTCAGCACCAGCCAGCCGAACGAGGCGGATATATCATTGAAATGAACTTAACTTTTATTACTATGCACCACGGCCATGGCCATAAATACAAGAAACACCTTACTCCACTCCACTCCACTGCACTCCCCATTGCAAAGTATTCCACTGCCGCTTCCAAGTGCTAGTGCTACTAGCAAACAAAACAAAAGGCGTGCGGACTCGCAGAAAAAGAATGGTTGCATTGTACTTGGAAGGTGCAAACAAAGTAGTAGCCAGTGCAAACAAAGGGGAAATGGCAGAAAAAGTTGGATGGAATGGAAGGAAACCTAGCGGAGAAACAGAGCAAACACGCTTGTCCCTTGATCTCCGCACTCCTGCTGCTGCCCTGGCCCGGCGGCCGGCCGATGGATGGAAAGCATGCACGCTCGTCGGAGGGACACGACCAACGCGCGCGTCCAGGTTCACGATCGATCACAGGAGGGAGGCAGACGCCATGCCTCGTGCATGTGGATGGACGGACAGACAGACGCGGCCGTGATGCGGCAGCTGAAATGAAATCTCGCTGGCCGCCGGCCGGGTAGCAAAGGAAACATGGAAGAATCTTTTTCCGGTTCGTGTGTGCAGGAGTAGCAAGGAGTAGTGCGGGGCCGTTTGCTAGAGATTCTTATCTTCACTCGACCGCTCCTCGAACGAATCCTGGAAAAACGCGGTCTCTCACAGCCTCCTACGGCTTGGTGAAGTTGGAAAACGAGCTCACATCAGCTCCGTGCAGCCCAGCTAGGCAAGATCCACATTTGCCCTCATCGGTTGTAGGTGACGGCGAGGTAGCGGGCTTGAGCGAAAGGATAATGTAGAATTAGAAATGATAATGAAAAAAAGTGTATTAAACTATTTTAAAAATAGAAATAAAAACAGATAATAATGAGGAGGACGCCCGGCAGGTGGTTGCCAGTGATGATCTGCCCTGATGGACATCGCCTTCGCGCCTTGCCTCACCCTTAGCGACCCCCTGCCGGTATGTCTGTCATGCCAAAGCGATTGGCATTTGACGACTCCTCAGATGTTAACGTGGCTGCGGTGGGTGTTGTAGACACTCAACAGGTGGTTGCCGGTGAGGATCCACCCCGACGGACATCGCCTTCGCACCTCGCCTCACCCTCAGCAACCGCCTCCTAGGGTATGTCTATCATACCAAAGCGATGGGGAGTTCGACGACTCCTCGGACGCTGATGTGGCCGCGGCGAAAGTGACGTGGACTGGACATCGGCTTCGGTCCGATGCAGGTGGAACTAAGTACGCCGCCGCCCTCGGGAGGTCAGCACGGCGTCGTGGATGCGGTCGCCTCTCCTCGATCTGTCGACTCCCTTACCGCGCAACTGAAGTGGTTCGCACGCAGGGTTCTGCGTAAGGCAACGTCGTCATTGTTGCCGGCCTCTGCCAGTGCAGAAGTTGTTGTCGCCAACGATGTCGCACTGCAGCAAGAGGATCGCCGCTCAGCCGCTCTCACGTTTTCCGGTTGCAAAACGGGTGAGATATTGGTGATGCAGCAGATGGGGTTCATCGATAGATGCGGGGAACCCCTCGACGGCGAAAAGGAGGCCTACGACAACTACCTCGAGGATCCCTACCCCTCTAATAAAGAGGCGTTGCGATAACTCTTCACAGGGAGAAAGGTTGAGACGGGTTGAGGCGCAATGCTAACTGACGCGCTTGATAATTGGTGGCGACTAGCTAGATAGTTCAATTAGCGAGGAATAGTGTCTTGATCTCCTTCCGCTAGGGAGGGCTGAACTAATTGTATAACTCTGTTCTCCCCTAGTGATTCATTCATGGCGCTGTCGTTGTAACCTTCTCTGTTTCTCTACTTAATATAAAAGATGCGCAAAACCTTTTGCGTATTCAAGAAAAAAAAAAAATGTTTTGGCTCCTTAAGTGAATATGCTTCATCGGTGGAACCACGACTAAAGTTCTTTTAACGGGAGCAAGAGCTCTACCAAACGGGCGCTACGTACAATGTGCAACTGCAAGGCATCAAGTCCGAGGCCACCTCACAAGACAACAAATGTTTCTTTTTCTTTTTTGCCCAACATAGAACCAGTAGTAATTTGCAGCAACAAAAGGATGGAAATGAGAGGAGTTCATGGAATTGGAATGTACCTTGTCCCTGCATCTTTTTGCTCACAATCGCCATGGGGAAGTGTTGGCTCCACGACACGCCGCATGGCTTCTCTCATGTGATTGAGGTGATGAAAAAGAAAAGAAAATCATAGATGAGGTGATTACATTATTAATTTATTACTACAACGTGGTTAAAACAGGACCGAACGATTAGAGCATGCTTTCCTATTGCCATATTACAACAACAAGAACTTTTAAAAAAGGAATCCTTTGTATCGGGAAGAAAATGAAACACGGAAAGAAGGTTGCTGACCTCGCCTAACATGACGTCGTGATCGGTATCCTCAACAATCGATGACAAGGTGTCGTCTTATTCTAGGAACATCATGATATACTTCCGCTTGGCGGTGGCCAGCAGCGACTCGAACTAGGCCAATGGTGACGTGTTCTTCTCTCGCGGACGCAACCGGCCAAAATTGAAGACCAGATCGATTCATCTCGCCACGCATGCAGAGGGAACAAAGAAGAAGACGATAACAACGACGGAGCTCCCCATATGAGAGGGTGGGGCAGTTGTCCCACCAACAGGGAGCTCCTACTATCCTCGCTTCTTCCTCCCTTCCGGCATCTCTGACTTCGAGTAGATGGCGGTTTGTGGTGCGACTGGGAGTGGGAGAGAGCCGAGGTGCACGAGGGAAGACGCTAAGTAGCCTAATGCTAGAGTGACCAAGCGTTACACAATAGGTACAGGTGGCCCTAGGCTCGTCCTTTCTACCCCGATCTCCAATTCCTTATCACCACCAAGGGAAGCTCCGCCACATACCTATCTGCCCATCCTTCATGGAGCCAGCGCACTGTTGTCATGTCGCTTGGCTGCAACCCATTTGCGCACCACCGCCACTTGTTAGCCCACCGCTGCATCCTATCTGGTGCCGCAGTGGCTCAGCACAAGGGGCAGGAGCGTAGGGTGTTGGTCATGGTCATCGGAGGACAAGTTGGGAGGTGGCGCTGTTGATGCTGGTCGTGAGTCACCTATCTGCTCCATGAATGAGTTAAATGACGCCAGAAACAAGATTGAAGCCAAGGGAGGGAAGGCCAGAGTGCCCTATCTGCTCTTCCCCACCTAAATTTTCATCTAACCTCCACCTTACGGTTACCTCTATAGTAAAAAAATTATTGTAGTGGTCTTCCTGCCATAACTCAACAATATAAGTGGCTTTGGTACCTGTCGTCTCTATAAAACTTATTTGCAGAGGCAGCTCTGGATTTCAGCCACATCTATAGAAAATAGATGAGGTGTAGAGCCGGTGGATATTCCCGGCCATTTCTACAAACTACTAGAGGGGGATTTAGCACCCACCTCTACAAATTGCCAATTTGTAAAGGTGTAAGCATAGCATATGGCATGCCTGCACCACACAATATAATTTGTACGGAGTGTCCACCCCAGCAAATGGTCTCCACTTTGCGTGTCTGGTAGCCAATTTTACCATATAATGAGTCAGGAGAGATAAGGCCAACTTTCCAGCAACAACACACACTTCAAAGATGTTGTAACAAACTCATCATTCTTTCTCTTGGGCCGCAATGACCAGTTGTGCAAGTTCGTAGTACTATGCCCTGCCGCCCAAGGCGTGGTGCGTGCGCACGACAGCACGGAATCACAAGCCTTGTGGCTATGTAAGCTTTACTCTCTGTGCCCTATACTTAGTTGCAAAGCGAGAGATTCTAGGCACAGAGGCATATCCATGCGCGCAGGGCGACGCGAAAGGTAATAAAACGTGCGCGGGCATGCTCATGCTTTTAGGTAAAGAACTCTCGCGCACGGTACAACTGCAAGATTAATGGCCATTTGGCCCATTTCTATCCATCCATCCATCTTTTACGGCGGTCAAAGATCGCAGGCGTCGCCATGTTACTTCAAGTTACTAGGACGAGTCTAGAACACAATGCATGCATCAGGACGTGGCTCGTTTGAGCACCGTCACGCATGTTCGTGACTTGCTTGGACTAGAGAGAGATAGATATACGCACGTGAATCAAAACTTTGTGTTCCCATGCATGTCCTTGCAAAGGATCGATACGATATTCGCAAAAAGAAAAAGATGAGAAAAAGGGTCGATATGATCGATGCATACACAAATATAATTGTGACCAATGATCGATGGAGAGACACTGTTGATGCGACGACAGATCGACAGAGCAGACATATGTGTGCTAGTAGTTGCATATGAAAGGAAAATGAATTATTGAATAGCTGTGAGAGGCCAGTTTCTTTTGCCCGTTTTATTTTAGAATTTTATCACGTGTATGTGTGCGCATATGCAACTTGCCTCCAGGCTCGGCCGGGTAGTAATAAGACGTGTGTGTTAACCTCTCGATCGAAGTCTCGATCATCGCATGGGAATCGGATGCAACAGTATCAACACTGTGTGCTGTCGATCGAGCTATATAACTCACTGCTGAATTCTTGAAAAAAAATAACTCACCGCTGCATTGTAGTTTCCGCAATCGTACCTGCACTATACTTGATCTATATATACTCCTGGTTTCCTACGAACCACTATGTACCAGTAAGTTAAATTTACACCTAGGTGCGAACACATGGTTGATTTATCTCAAATGTGTTTAGTTTTGATGTAGTGATTGTCAACACTCAACATTCTTTCTCTATTTTCTTTTATCTTTTCTGCTTCGGCTATGGTTCACCGGCACACGTGGAGTGTGTCGAAGACGTATCTCTTGGTTCGTGTTGTGCGGGTGTGGAGCTCGGAGATGGTAGGTGACGGAGAGGTGAAGGTGCCAAGGAGGACGCGTGCGGGCGACGGACCGTGGAGGTGAAGGACGGACGTGAGGCTTGGACCGAGGGACCGGGTGCCGGGCGGCTAGCCATGGTGGCTGACATCCGGGACATCGACGGATGCAAGAGGGCGTGGCGGGACCGTGTCGATCGGGTCAAGACGGCGAAGCGTGCGAAGCGAGCGGGGAGCTCGGATGACTTGGCGACTTTCGGGCGGTCAAGACGGCGGTGACACGCGGTGTCGAGGTTTGGTGGTTTGCCCTCAAAACCATCGGCGCGGGTTTCGTGGTTTGGGCCTCAAAACCACGGGCGGGTTTGGTGGTTTGGGCCTCAAAACCACAGGCGCGGGTTTCGCGGGTTTGCGCCTCAAAACCCGAAGTGTTCCGGCGGACGGAAGGACGGCACGTGGCGGCATCGGGGAGATTGCGTGGAGGCAAGGCTACCGGTGAGGAAGGCGCGGTGGCCGTCGGATCGAAGATTACCCAGAGTCGACGGAAATAGCCTTAGGGTTACAAAACCGACTCATGTATCCTAGGGGTAGTTTAGGCGAGAGGGAATAGGGGCTATTTAGCGTAGGCATACCCCTTCATCCTCCCTTGCCTCTCATTTTCATATTTTCCGCTTAGGGTTACTGATCGAGGTGTGAGAGGTCCACCGATTTGTACCAAGATTTGCGAGCAAGGGCTAGCTGTGATTAGCCCGTCACGGGGTGACGTTTGGATCGATTGATCGGTGTTCTTTGTTGTTCTTGAGCTGTGATTTTGAGTTCTTCACTTGTTCTTCCCGAGTTCATCCTCTCCCCCTCTTTTCTCTTCGCGATTTCTTCGTTTTGGCACCGTTTGATCTCGTTTTTCTTGCGTTGATTCGTGCTAGGACGTGAGAGGATCATTTCCACCGAAGGGTTTGAGCTAATTCCTCACGAGCACGTAGATCGGGCGAGTTTTGGATCAAGGTGACCTTTTGGGTGTGTTCTTCGTGTGATCCGCGATTTCTCTCGATTCACTCCATCAATCTCGAAATTTCAAGGGGGAAATGGTCACCCACATGCCTAGATGCTATGGCTCAATTCTTGTGACCTGAGGTTTCGATTTGAGTGAGTTTGGATCGATTTTGGGGTGAGTCGCCGCCGGCGGGTGCTGCTCGCTGCTCGCCGGGGGTGACCGGACGCATCGACCGACGCGACGTCCGGATTGACCGGACGCTCGGTCTTTGTCCGCGCGCGTCGGGGTGACCGGACGCTCCGACCGGACGCACGACCAGGCTGACCGGTCGGTCCGGTCAGTGCGTCTGGCAGAGAGGTCTGCCAGGGCGATCTGACCGGACGCTCTGACCGGACGCTGGACCGGACTCGCCAGTGAGTCCGGTCAGTGAGTCCGGTCACTCTGCAGAGGCTGTTTTCTTCCCGTCTCTTGCGTGTTTGTTTCGTTCGGTTTCCGGTTGATCCGCTGTGAGTCTAGAGCAAACTCTAGCTCATCCACCTTGCATCCAAGGTCGTGATCATACCGTGTGGTGTGTGCTTTTTGCTCCGAGGGGTCGTGAGAGCTACAAGTCATCTAATTCGAAAGAATTTAATTGAGGCTCCCATTCACCCCCCCTCTGGTCGCCATTTCGGTCCTTCACTAGGTGCACATGCACCCACACTGTAGACCACATGATACGCATTGTGATCCGTGCTAGCACACTTCTCAATGCACACTGCTCTGAAAAGTGTGCTAGCACGGATCACAATGCGTATCCTGTGCTCTACAGTGTGGGTGCATGTGCACCTAGGTGAAAAAAACCACTTCCCGTACGTACGTACTGTGGCCGAGACACGTACGAGAGATGCAAACAAAATGTTCCCTCAAAAGAGAGAGAGATGCAAACAAAACGTACTAATATGTACAGTATCTTTATTTCAAGATCGACGTAGCGTAGGAGTACTTGGAAAGCCAGACCCAGACGAACCCTACTACGTACTGCAGCTAGCCTAGTTGCAATGATCTTTTCAGAAAGAAAAAACAAAAAGCATCATCGTCCAAGCAAGTTGCGGCGTACTTAGCATCTGCCTGAACTCAATCTGATCGAAGTACGATCGACCACTGGAGAGGGACGCGCGCGCGCATAGCTGCCGTCCCCGGCCGCCGCTCCCTTCGATTCCACTACAACGTGCGCCCGGCGGCCAGGAAGGGGAGACGACAGGGTACCAGCCGGCCAGGACAGCATCGAACACAGCAGTGCGTTTGTCACCGTCTGCACGGCATATATGGCTCGTCGGAGAAAGGAAACATGCATCAACACAGCTCGCTTTAGCATCAGCGCCATGTCTCCCTCACTCGCAAACTGAACACATGCATCAATCCATGGTCTAAACTCTAAATTAACTAACATAATGTACTCTAGCGATCTTTTCAATGTAGAACTAGAACTATAGAAGCATTTTGTAATACTGAACTGCATCGCCCCGTTGAGAAACATCGAACATGCACACTGGTTTCTCGACCTGGGGAGTATATTATTGCCAAGAGCCACAACGAGACGACGACGAGACCCCTTGGTGTACTGAGGTGACAGGCCGGCCACTTGTTGGATTGTCGACAGGGCCCGTTGTTTAGGGATCCCAAAAAGGAGAAGGGGAAATGCCTTTGCAAGTTGCTGGAGCTTTGCAGCTGCCAGCACCAGCAGCTTGACTTGAGAGCTGATGGCGGATGCACTTGAGAATATTCTCCTGTCCCTGCATGGGTCCATGGGGAAACATTCCGTGCAGTTTGGATGCATGTGAGGGACTTTCCCGGAGATACTCTTTGCTAAAGAACTCTCTAGTAATCTCTGAGAGCATGCATGCCTATGTTCTATCGTCTAGTACACATATATTAGCTGATTGTTGATACATAGTATTAGTATATCAGTAATATTAGATCACATCATTTTCTCACAAAAATTCTTTAAAGACGAAAGTTGGCTCTGTAAGAGCACCTCCAGTGTTGCGAGGAATCGAACCGTGAGGAGAGAAAACACCCCATGGTTCGCTTCCACACCGCAGCGATCGAACCATGGGAGGAAATTTTTTAGGTTCGCATCTCCGATATGGTTCGAACCGAGAGAATAAACAATTGGAGGAGTGGCAAGTGAGGGAGGGCCCCCTGCGTGCCCGTGCTCGTCCGACCGCCGAGGTGGGAGCCGTGGAGGCGACCCGACGCGCGGCCTCCTGCACCGCCCGACGAGCCGGTCCCCCTCGCTCTTGCCGTGCGCGCCGCCCGACGAGCCGGCGCCCTGCTCCCGCCGGACGCGCGGCCCTCCGCCCGACGCCGCCGCCCCTGCTCCGCCCGACGCGCTGCCCCTGCTCCGCCCGACGCGCGGCGCCCCCCTGTTCCGCCCTCGACGCGCGGCCCTCCGCCCGACGCGCTGCCCCCTGCTCCGCCCGACGAGCGGCCCGTGCCGCCCGGCGCGGCGCGCCCCCTCTCCCCCGACCCGGCGTGGCCCAGGCCGCGGGCAAGCCCCGCGCGCAGGCTCACGCCGATTCCCCGCCGGCCGAAGCGCCCCGTCCCGACGAAGAGGATGAGGTAGAATGGGGAAAGGTGGAGAGAGATTGTCGGTGCTCGGGTTCGATTGACACCGAGCGTCGAACCATCGTGAAAAATCGATTTTCTCTCTGCACACGGTGTCGAGTTCGGTTCGATACACACCGGAGGTGCCCTAACATCACAACTCACTTATTCTCGACCCCTCATCCCACTTCAATGCAAGTATGATGTGCCAACTTTCACGCTTCACTTAGATCACCATAAAGCCTTTGGACGACCACATCATGCATATTAAAAAACATTAGTATATATGCCAGTGTATATATGCCACACCACTGCGAGGGACGACCACATTGTGCCAGTGTACAGTATAAGTCAT
The DNA here is from genome assembly GCA_015847255.1 of Hyparrhenia diplandra. Taxonomy (NCBI): domain Eukaryota; kingdom Viridiplantae; phylum Streptophyta; class Magnoliopsida; order Poales; family Poaceae; genus Hyparrhenia; species Hyparrhenia diplandra. The sequence continues at coordinate 126,038 of JADLZK010008090.1, read as the reverse complement.
TCGATCCGGCCCCATCATGCATATTAGTATATATGACAAAGTATGTGGTGAAAACCATATATTATGCAGAAATATTAAAAACAATTCAAAAAACGTATTGTGTGATCCGTCACATTTGTTTTAAAAAAACATTAAATCCATCGATAGTGCATACTAGAAATGTACAAAAATGAGATGCAAAGTCAAATTGAAAAAAACCATATGAAAATAACCATGAAAAAAAAATAGCGCTATAGCGGCGAAATAGCGCTAATAGCGAGTCGAAAGCACCTGTCGTGATGCCAAATAACGCGCTTATAGCGCCAAATAAGCGCGCTAATAGCGCCGCTATTGCGTTTTGGCCAACCTCCCGCTAAATTCTATAGCCCGCGATTTTTTCATAGGAAAATAATAAATTTTAGATGTATGTGCACACTAGAAAACAAAATCCTAGAGATTTTGTCTTTTTGTGCACATGCGCTTAAAATTGTTATTTTAGTTTGATTTTTTTAAAAAGCGAGTTTGCATCAAAAAAATTTTATATATAGGTACATATTTGTATGTAATAGGATGCGCAAATTAAATTTCAAATATTTAAAACACTAAAAACTATTTTTAAAATTACTTTTCACATTTCCATATAGAATGTGGTCTCGAGCTACCATCTATGATCTATTTTACCTAGCAATAGTGTGTGTGCTTTGTATCACGAGCTAGCTAGTGTAGTGGTATTGTCGGCTTTTGGAATCAGGGAAGCATATATAAGCAACTATGGGAGCACACAGTATGGAGCGAAATCCAGGCACCACTAGCGGCAGAGCGATCTTTTGCTACCCAAAAAGCCCTACAGTAGGTAGCAAGCTAGCCTGGAAGGAATTCGCAGTGCCGGATCAAAGAACAAAAGTCCAACACAGTAGCACCGAATGTCGCCTCGCCTCGCAACACCATCGACATGCATAGTCACTTTCTGTACACACGTTACAAAAAGATTGTATATTTCGGTTTTCTAGAAGTCAATTAGTTTCAAATTTGAGAAAATGTGTAAAATGTGTATATTTCACCTAAAATATATTTTACAGTAAATTTTACCGAGACATAAATATCCATACTTTTCCTACAAATTTACACAGAATTAAAAAAAAAATCAAATCTAGATTTGCACTGAACGATGCCAGACGAGACAAATGCAAACCTGACGCGGCCACGCTCACCGTATCCTTGAACGTACATAGCTATAGTACTGGGGGCGCATGCCGCCGCAGCGCCATGCTGCGACATGGAGGCAGACAGCGACGACCGGCCGGCCGGGTCGGTGCGCGCTGCGTCTGCGTGTGTGCCCATGCTAGCTAGCCATAGATACTGGCTGCTGCCGCCGCCGGCCGCGCTTGAGCACGTCGCGGTACCAGCCAAACCGCGCGGGGCCTCGCATGCTTGTGCGCGCGGCGGGGTCCGGCCGGGCTGCCGAGACCGAGAGTGCCGCTGCCACCGGCCTGCATGCGGCTCTGCCGATCCAGTCCAGCGGAGCAAGAGCGACGACGACGCGCGCGCACGTCGCGAACGGCGACGAACCAGATCGAGCCAAAAACCGCACGGCCGCCGGGTGGCACGTGAAAGCGTACGCGTGCGCGGCGGGCGCAGCGGAAAGCCGAATCGGCCAAACCCGCCGCGGAAAACGTACGGGGGGCACCGGGGCACGGCAAATCGATCGCATGGCGGCCGGCGCGCGGGCACGTGGAAAGGTACGCCTGCGCGGCGCGGAGCCAGCCGGCCGGCGACGGGTTGAGAGGGAAAGGCGTAAGCGCCCATGCTGCCGGCGGGGTCCCGGGCCGGCGAGTCACACCGTCGTGGGTTCGCTTCCGCTCCCAACGACTTAAACTGCCACATTTATGGTTCTTACTGTTCCGGATCCGGAGTGACTGAGGGAGAGATTCGGATACAATGGGAAATGCAGATGAAGCAATGCTAGAGTACAACCGTATAATTCCATCATCGAGCATGGCCAAAATGCTCTTAGAGAGCTTCGATCTCTTTATGATAGTGATACTAACACGCTTTCAGCTGCTGCCGCTGGCGTCGTTTTGTCAGAAGCAAAGAACAGTGTGGCATCAGGGAGGCCATCTATCATGGTCTCGATCTCGATCGATCGCATGCATGTATGATTATGGAGGCTTTGTGCGTTCATTGGTAGGACCTCCGATCCTTCTGCATGCATGTGTGGCATCAGGGAGCAGCGCGAGACACGCACACACAGCGCCATGCATGCCGGCCGAAGCGCGGGCCAGCGACAATTGGACGTCGACGACGACGCGATGCCCACCGACGAGGGCGCATGCTGGCAAGCTTGCTAACCGGCCACTGTTGTTTGTGTGCCCCACCATCGCTATTTCCTTTTTGTGGTGGACTGTGGCACACACTAGTGTTGTAGTATGACTTTGAATACTATATCACCTCGAACATGGCTTAAATAATTCATAGTTTCCACACTGTGTGTGGTGCCTCACACTGCCTCACCATCAAAATTATAGTTTTTCAAGATGCTTGCTTGGGCAAGACAGAAGTACAGCATGTATGAATGTGAGGTAGCACGACACACAACATTATGCATGTAGCTGCGTATTATATGGTAGTAGAATCTGTAACTTTTATTCAAAAGTTTAGAATCTCTTATTATTATCTGTCTATACACTTGAAATAGGGACTAGTTAGGTTCCACACATTTCGCTTCATCTTTCTATATATCATTCCCAGTTTCCAGTAATATATATAATCTCTGTTTATATACATATACATAGGCAAGGCCCCAACCTAAACTGCCACATGCTGCCTACAGGTAAGCTAATTATTCACAGCATCTATACCTACATTACGAAAGACTACATACATAGGATCAAATTTGAGAGTGCAGATACGATCCCCACACGGCCTCCAAATATATGGACACCAACACCACCGAATCTCGCTCGCCGCGCCGACCGATATTACAAATCCATCATACACACGGGAAAAAAAATGGTCCAGGGTGTCGACGTAGTATTGGACTATTGGTGCAACGGAAGGACCACAGCACTGAATAATACTACTGTGAGCCCTAGGAGCTAAATAAGCACGCTAGTTAGCTTGGTGCCTTTGAGAATGAGAGAGATGTCATGTGCCCGCCGGCCGGACGGCTGGATGGCCTTGCATGCGCTCTGCAGAGCCACTACACTGCCACTGCATTTGAATTGGCCGGCCGGCCTATAATACACTTTTAATTTTGGCACTTTCATGCTTTACCAGCAGGGTCAATGGGATCGATCGAACAAATTAAAGTGCCCGGCGGCACGCACTTGCTGGATACATGCATGTAGTTTGATGGGGAGAGATCTTCTTCGGTAGTCATGACTGGCGCGCATGTGATCTCTCTCCTTGTAGCCTCCAAGTGTGACAGGCTTAAAATTTAGGGTTCATCAGCCATGCATGCATGCATCCCATTGATTTGGTTATTCACAGCTGTGTGCACCCCCGGCCCCTTTAGCTAGATAGATCACGAACCAATGATTTGTTATGTATGAAAACCTGCAAAAGCGGCCGTGCTTTTCCTGAAGGTTTGAGATTAAGTGGTTGGCCGTGAAGCCATCTTTTGCCCTTGCCCGCCCAATTATTCCAACGCCGACGGCTGGTGGCTTGTGCCGGTGCTGGTTTCTTTTGGGCACAAAGCAAGCAACTACACCACTTCGATCATGGGCTTGCACTTGAACTCTCTCTCACACACACATACCACCTGCATCTTTCCACGCATGCACTGGTAAAAAGAGCAAAGCCATCAGCATTAGCAAGGTCCCCGCCGTGTAATTAAACGACTCACATATTATTATAGTATAGTATATGGCCGGAGTATGATCATAGGGCTGCTAAGTGCATATGAAATTTGTGAAGACGCGTTCGGGGTCGAGATCTGTAGCTACGTAGATCGATGTGAGCCTCTTTGCTTGGCTTTTTCAAGTTTTAGCCCCGGCTTCTAAGTGGCTGCTGGGATATTCGATCCATCGCTTGATTGTGGTCCTGTGCCTCTGGTTGTAGTACGTTTATACACTAATAAAGCTGGCCTGGTGTCACTTTGTCTCGTTGTGTGCTGTTGTGACTTGAGCACTGATGAGCTTCCGGGCTAAGGCATCTACGACTACTTATTTCTCTTGCTACTAGTAGCTTTTACATCGCGCTTGAACAGCGAAATTATGCAGTGTGTAACTGAGAAAGAGAGAGAGAGAGAGAGAGGAAGTGTTATGGATTTTGGAATAAAAGATTGAAAATTTATGATAAACCTAATATATATTTCACGAAATTAATGTATACTGCTACTAATATCTATTTCACATAGTCAATTAATTTATCTGTTTTTTTTTTGCGACCACGCCGTTGCGTGTATTTCATTAAGTAGGAAAAAGTTCAAACAACAATAAGCAACGGTAACCAAACCATTACCGATGCAAACCTAACCACTACTTGGATACATCATCGGGGATTACATATTGCCCAATTTGCGACAAGCCAATCCACCGTCAGCTAAACTAGGTGTCCTCGTCGGCGATCCCCTCAAGGTTGAGGTCCATAGCGGAGAGATCGAACGCTCCATCAAGAAGTAACTCGAAACGGCGCCGCTTAGCGAGGCGGCATGCCGCGCCTGAAGACGGACCTGAGCTTCTCCTCAACGGTGGCCGGAGCCTCACCCGCTTCCACCTCGAAGCCCAACTTCCGGAGCAAGAGGTTCTGCGCCTGTATATAAGAAAAGAAAATGAGTCTGTCTATACTAAACTTGAGTGGTTTGTCCCCTTTTTCCACTCAAGCAAATTGTTGGATGAAACCACCCAAAATTTGACAAAAATAAAATTCGGGTGGCAGAAATCCCACCCCCCACACAAATTTTGGCAAGACAAAAAAAAAAAACCCAAAATCTAAAACAAAAAAAAAACACTAAAACCAAAATAAAAAAAAACTAAAACAAAAAAAACGAAACCAAAAAAAAAATCGTGATGAGCGGTGAGCTCCCCGGCTCCTCCGCATCCGACATCTCTGCTTCCTCCCCGGCTCCTCAGCCGCCCCAGCGCGAAGCTCGCGGCAAGCCTCGGCGGCCAAACTAGCAGCTGATGGGCGTGGGCTGCCGCCGGTCGAGAGCGACGGGCGTGGCCACCACTGGGTGAGCAGAGCGCCGGGCGGGCTGCCACCGGGCGAGCTAAGCGCCGGCGGAGGCGTGTGAGGCGAAGTCGTGCGGCCACCCATCCCCGGCGTCAGGCGTGCGGCCCACCGGGCGGGGGATGCTCGCGGACGGAGACGGGAACGGAGCGCGCGGGGCAAAACCAGGCAAACGGGACGAAGAGTCCAGATCAAACAAACACAAGATCGACCGGTCACAAATTTGGGCGGAAAAAAACTCAAATCCACACTGTGGGTTTTAGCTTTTCTGAAGAAAAAACGTCAGGTAATTGATCCGTGTATATATTGATACCATGGTCATCGCACGTAGTTGCACGTGTAGCAACAGTTGTATTCTTGCGAGCGAGACTGTGTCGAATGAGTGGATGCATGCATGGCACCTGCTGTTGTGGTCACCTCATCGGCCATTCGGCCGGCCTACACTGCGCAGCCACTAGCCAGTAGGGTTCCAGCTCCGGCGGCTGCTACGCCGAATCGCTGCTCGCAGCTAGCGGCTATCAAACAAGCAGCATCAACAGCAGGTAAAGGGGAGATGCCCGATCGATCGAGCCCGTCGCGAGCGAGGGCCGGCGGCAGCGCCTGGTCAGAGGCGGCATGTGGCCTAAGGCCTGGCCTCCGCGCGCTCGGCCGGCGCAGCGGCAGCACCGGTACATTGCCTCGGGCCGGCGCGCGACCTCAGCTCCAGTGCGCAGCATGCATCGCCTCGCATTCAATCATGCGCGTCTGTCCCGGCCGTCCGGCGCTGCGCCACCGTTCCCGTCCCGGCGTCCCCGGCCGCCCTGGGCGGCCGGCCCAGCTGCAGCAGGAGCAGGGGGCCATGTGCATGGATATCCTTGCCGTTTTCACCATCGTAGCGCCAGCCAGCCTCTGCCTGCGAAAAGGTAGCATGCACGGTTAGCCAAGTACTTGTACCCCTGCCGCATCGCATGCATGTATGCTCCCAGAAGATCCCACATCTTTTGGCACCTTGCCATTCATGCTGATCATCCTCCCATGCATCTCCTTTAGTATTTGCTTGGAAGCCATCACCATTTCGTTCAGAGCAGCTCACCCCTGCGAGAGCGAGAGGATCTGGCCGGTATGGTTTCAATGTGATCTTTCTATAGTATCTATCTGAAGATTCATGAGCAGGCACGGTCGTGCTGCCCGAGCGACCGGCCGGCCAGCCTGCTCATCTACATGTTGCATTTACAACAAACTAGCAGCTGGCTGGTCCAAACTGCACGCAGTACTGTGCATCGTGTTGTTTCGGTTCCTTCCACGCCGGCTGCCCGGTTCCCGTTTCCACAAACAAAAGTAATTGCGATTGATCCATCGTCCATCGATCCACCATCAGCGTAGTATATATATATATTTTTTTTTAGAGAAAAGGGTTTCCCCGCTTTTGTATTACCAAAAGCAAAACGAGTTCAAAGTGCAGCGTAACGGCGCGCCCGCCACAATACAAAAAGTCTTAGGACTGAAAACTACTGAACCAGCCACAGCACTAACGAATCACGCTAGGCTGATCTGAAATGACCGAGACCAAATGCAGAGCATCCGATTGATCCCACCCTGATGATGAGCTTGTCTCCATTGGCCACGTCAGTTGAGGCAGCAAGCACGCACTTGTCTCCAGCGTAGTATATAGTAACAATGAAGACGACAATGCACGCATGTGTAGAGGAAAATAAGCTAGGTTATTTGCTATCTATTATCCTCTCATTTGTCCAGTACCAACTGCTCATATTTACAAGAAACGACCTTGCCGGACGGAGGGATATAGTAACAAATTAAGGGACGCCCTTCCAAGACATGGCCGATCGAGCAGCTACTAATAGGTTGTTGTTTCTCCATCGCACGCACTGCATAGACTATACTATGCATAGAGGAGCAAAAAGAAAACAACAAAAAGGCCAGGGTGGATATATATTTTTGGCGCCTCTCTTGTTGTTGCTCGCCATCCGCATCCTCTTTGCTAGCTACATTGCACTACTAGGTCATCGTCTCCATTGTTGGCGCGTCCCCCTTGGCCGACTTCGCCAGCTTGCAGAGGAACTCCTTAACCTACACACATCACAGTAAAGCACATACATAAACGATCAGTTCATCGAGACCCAACCAGCTTCTCACAGTGAAACCTGTATGAAAAGTTAATCTTTTAGACGGGATATATTCGCAGGTGCTCTCCCTTTTTCCCGAAAGTGACGACAATGGCCTAGATAACTTTAAAATCTTGAGCAAGTTGATGATTGCATTGAAGAGAACGAGCTAGCTTATAGGAGTAGTTGGCAGTGACCGTCACAAGTACCTGCATGTAGTTTTCTTCTTCCTGTCGCACATTAGTTTACTTTTAAAGTACACCCGTTTTGCAGCGCCGTTTAAACCGGCGATCTATGTAAGTGTGTTTTTGTGTGTGGCGGCCAAATGCCTAAAACGTACGGCGTGTAAGACTCTAATTCCCCTTAATGCAATACGTGCAATGTGCACGCTTTCGAAAAAAGGTTTCGATCCTCTAGGATTTATGCGCTGCTCGATCGCTTTCGGATGGCATGGAAGTGAGATTCTTACCTCGGCAGGGTCACTCAGCGAGTAGGATGCCGCCGTCTCCTTAGGGAGCTTGGACACCAGGATTCCGATGCCCTGTTCCATGCTGCGAAGCACCTATATACGCATGTCGAGAAGATAACTCAAAGCGTCACTACCACACAAAATATATATAGTGCTGGTACTAGAAATAGAACTAGGCATCAGAAGCTTCTCTCTATACTAGTAGCTATATAGTAGCTTTTCTTTGTTTTTCATCATCATTGCAACTTAATCATGTTTAATGTACAACAACATGGAGTAGTAATTAAGCCCATATAAATTATGCATACCTTGAAAGCGTCCTCATCAGTGCGATCATCTCCGATGTAAATCGGGAACACGTCGTTGCGGCCAGCATAGCCTGCAAAATGAATTAAAATTGTTACAAACAGTTAGTTTGGTAGCTAGACTGATGATAGTACACGATGGAGTAATCGTGTCTACATGTGCACAGTGGTTTCTTTTGCAGGCAATTAATTAACTGACCAAGAGACTTGAGCAAGAACTCAAGGGCCTTGCCCTTGTCCCACTTGATGGACGGCCGAATCTCCAGGACCTGCATGCATCAGAAGCCGCAGTGCGTGAGCATGCATATTACCATCATTGCCCCTGTGCACGTCGATCGTACTCTGGACTCTAGAGAACAGCTAGCTATAACGAGAACAGGACAAGGTCGCCACACAGCACCGACCAGCTACACTTGTTGTCTAGCTAGCCCATTGCTAATAATAGGCATCCTTTTTCTATTAAAGACATAAATGAATTGATTAAATACGTGCTGACATTGCTCTCACCTTTCTGCCGTGAGTGAGCTGGAGGTTGGGGTAGTCCTTGAGCACCGACCTGACCTCCTCGTTCACATCATTCCATTCCTGCCAACAGGCGAATTATAATCCATCAATGAAAAGCAATTAGCAGTAGTAACTATTAATTCTAAGAAATACGTAAATCACTGCAATTAAGAGTGAAATATTTTGTTTTGTTTTATCAACAGGCCGGGGTGGCACAGAGAATTAATTAAGGAATGCATGCGACGGCCCCAAGATGCCAAACTTCTAGTGTACCGGTGGTGCTGACTGGTTAGAGGTTGTGTCACGTGGTATACCTCCTCCCGGACGCAGCGGAAGTGGACGGAGAGGCAGTACTTGTTGTTCTCCACCATGGCGCCGGCGATCGCCTCCATCTTGGCCGTCAGCGTCCCAAACACCTGTGTGGGCACACAACATTTGGGTGACAGAAGCGGCGAAGACGACGAGCCAGGGTGCAAGAAGACGATTCTTAGGGTTTGTTTGGTTTCCATGGGACTAGTTACTAATTTTTAGTCTCATTTAGTACCTAAATTACTAAACATGGGGACTAGAGACTAATTTTTAGTCTCAATTAGTCCTTATTTCAATAGACTCTTGGGAGTGGCTAGGGACTAATTTTTTAGTCTTATTTAGTCCCTAGTTCCTAGTCCCATGAACCAAACAGGGCCTTAGTTACCTCTTCGATGACGGGCAGAAACTCACTGCCAGCTTGGTAATGGACGACTTCAGCCTGCATGTATGTATATACTGGAGTCAGCCAAGGTCAATGGCATGCTTTTGCTGACGTGGACACTAGCAGTCAAGGCCTATAGATAACTAACATTTGCATGGAGGTGGTTGGCGGGGCCCTGGATGTCCATGCCATGGCTCCCGGCGTAGTACAGCTCCGGCAGCTTCACGAAGTTGAACACCTATAAATTGCACCAACGCCATGGCCATAAATACAGCAAACACATCACTCCACTCTACTCCCCCAATGCAATGCTATGCATGCGCTAGAGTGCTAGCGTTACCACTTACCAGCAAACAAAACAAAAGGCGTGCGGACTCGCAGCAGAAAAAAAGGAAAGGTAGTAGCCGGTGCACAGAAAGGAAAAGAAAACGGCAGGAAAAGGGGAGGAAACCCAGCGGAGAAACGAAACGAAGAAACGCTCCGGTTCTCCTGCTGCTGCCCCGGCTATCCGTCGGAGGGACTCGGCCGGCGTGCGCGTCCAGGTTCACGATCGATCACAGGAGGCACCGAGGCTGCATGCGGCCGCGAGACGCGTGAGATGAAATCTCACTGGCCGGATAGAAAAGGAAATCTGGAACAATTTTTTTTCCAGTACGTTGCAGGAGTAGCAAGGAGTATTACAGCGTGCAACTACAAGGCGCCAAGGCCAAGGCCATCTCACAAGACAACAATTTTTCTCCCTTTTTGCCAAACATAGTACAGTAGTCATTCTCAAAAAAAAAAAAAAAAATAATAGTACAGTAGTAGTAGTAATTTTTCAGCGGCAAAGAAGGGAAAGGAAACGAGTTCGTGGAATCGGAATCGGAACGTACCTTGTCCCTACATCTTCCGCTCACAATCGCGGTTGGGAAGTGCTCCGCGACACGGCGCACGGCTTCTCTCATCTGAAAAAGAGCGAAAACTCACAAAAGGGGTGGTTACATTATTTTTTACAACGGGCTTAAAACAGGGAGGGAACAGACAGAGCATGCTTTGCTACTACGCTGCCATAGTAGGAGAAAAGAAGAGAAACTTAATTAAAAAGAAATGTTTTGCATCGAGATGAAAGGAAATGGGGTGAGGAAGATTGCTCACCTCCTCCGACATGATGGCGCGGTCGGGGTCCTCGACAATTGGTGACAATGTGCCATCGTAATCCAAGAACATCACGATATGCTTCCCCTTGGCGGTGGTCAACATTGACTCAAATTCGGCCAATGCCGATGGGTACTTCTCCTACGGATGCAGCCAGCCGGAAAGTGAGGCGCAGATTGTTCCATCGTGCCAAGCATGTAGAGAGAAGAACAAGATGACGGCGACACACGGCCGTGGTAGTGCGTACCATCCGATCGTCGTGCTCGGCGTCGCCGCGCTCCGTGGCGATGAAGCCTTCATGGACTCAAACCGGGAACCGTCCATGATTGCGGTCCCGAGGCGGAGAGATCCACATCGGCATGCTTCTTGCGGTCGAGGGGGCTCCCCCGATGAGCGGGAATGAAGTGAAATGTGGGCCCGCCGGCACCGCACTTGCATCGGCGGCCCACATCTTCGCGGGGGTAGGCGGCGTGCTTCGTCATGGCTCGTCAAATTGAGGGCCAAACAACAACGTCCGGAACAAGAGGTGTTGGCTATAGACGGAGGTGGACGTGCTCTCTGTGACCGCGATGGTTATCACGAGCGTAGGATGGATGGATTGGTGGTGTGGTACTGGGGATGGCGTGAACAAGGGTATTTATAGTTAGGGGGGGGGATGGTGCCCCCACCTAAAGGGGTTTTCTCATGCAAAGAGCATTTGTTGTTCTTTGCCCGGTGGGTTAGATCGGGAAATGCAATATAAAATAGAGATAGATTAACCTTTCATTTTGTTTTTTTAGTTGTTTCGATGTAGTACTCGACGTTTCAGTCCTTCAAGTTTTTTTTTAATGTAACGACAAGTCGTGTTCCCTACGTATTCACAATGTTACCGATTTATTGCACGTAAGGTGTGGAAACGTGGTAGAGTACCTTTGTGGGCGAGGCAAAGGTGTAGTATCTATTACGACTACCAAGGCAAGTGTCATGGTTCCTTACAAGTAATCTTCTTAGTCGGTTACTATATTATAATCACGGAAAAACTTTCGGTTTAGATAAAATATAATTATAAAAACATAGCGGTGGAGATATAAGTATAAAAATATTATTAGAGATATCATATGTATCGTGTAGCAAAATTGGATATAATATAGAACTTCCACCTTCTCACCAAAAATAACATAGCTTGAGTGCGCATTTCATAGGTCCATGTTCATAGGACAATGCATATTCTAGAATGAGCAGTGGATATATTGCTTTATGCTATAGTTTCATGAGTAAAGCAAGATTTTAAAGAGAGAATACTAGATGCTCTCAGTAAGTTACCTAGGCCAAGGTCAGTAATTTCTCATGCATCAATGATTGTACAATTGTTAAAGTTGTCATGTAACGACAAGTGGTGTTCCCTACTATATATGTATCCACCATATGTATCGACATGTCGCACGTAAGGTGTGCTAAGCGTGCTAGAGTACCTTTGTGGGCAGGCGCGGTGGGGTAGTATCTATGATTTATGACTACCATAACAAGTGTCATGGTCCCGTGTAAGTAATCTTCTTAGCCGGTTACCATTAATCATGGAAAAGCTTCCAATTTTAGATAAATATACAATTAAAAATAGTGGTGGAGATTTAAGTATAAAAGTATTATTAGAGATACCATATCAAGTAGAAATTTTTCTCACTAATATAAAAAGTGACACCTTCTCACCAAAGATATCATAGCTTGAGTGCACGTTTCATTGGTCCATCTTCATAGAACCACGTATAACATAGTACTCCCTCTGTTTTCAAATTATAGTTTACTTTGACTTTTCTAGATACATTGATTTTGTTATGCACCTAGTTATACATTGTGTCTAGATACATAACAAAAGAATGGATCTAGAAAAGCCAAAGTGAACTACAATTTGAAACGGAGGGAGTAGAAAACTAATTAAAAACATATTTTCTCTGTTTTTAAAATTCGTTATATGTATAGTGAATACAAATATGTACTCAAGTGGAAAAGTTGGGATGCAAAGTTAAACTAGAAAAAAATATTAAAATGTTAATTTTAGATGTATGTGTGCACACTAGGAAACAAAAACCTACAGATTTTGTGTCTTCTAGACCACATATGCTTTAAATTGTTATTCTAGTATGATTTTTTTAATGCGAGTATGTATCACAACTTTTATACGTGGGTACACATATTTGAATGTATGACGAATGTGCCAAAAAAAATAAAATATAAACACCAGAATACGTTTCTAATTTGGGTTTCATGTTTTATATTCACTATCATAATTTTGCCTAGCAGTAGTGTGTGCGCTTTTGTAGCACTGGCTAGTGGAGTGGTATGTCGGCTTGGAATCGGCTAAACAAACTATGGGAGCACACAGTATCGAGTGAAATCCTGGCACCACTAGCGGCAGAGATCTATTACTGGCGAGAAAGCCCTTACAGTACTCCTATGTAGCTAGCAAGCTAGCCAGGAATTCCCAATGCCAGATCATGGATCAAATAAAGAGCAAAATCCGATATATAGTACGGGCGATCGAATGTCGCCTCGCCTCGCAGCACCGTCGACATGCATGGTCACTGCTTTCTGTGCACACGTAGGCTGAGGTATATACACCAGTTATAGCACAGGACATACAGATCTTGGCATCTAGGATGGCCGGGACGTACCATTGTAATTTTTTCCTAGGCTCTATAGAGCAAACATGTTCGTTTCTCATAATGGGTGAATAAATTGGATTGCACCAAGTAAATCTTTTCTACAAGTGAACTTAATTGGTTCGATAGATTTGCACTCTTTGGCTGAGAGAATGATGGCAGACGACACAGGACAACCAATGTAGGTACCTACCCTCTCAAAGCCTGAAAGACAACAAATCATCAGGCAGGAGAGGACAAACGCACAAAAAAATCTCATCATGGCCACGTTCACGGTGTCCTTGAACGTACGTAGTACTAGGACGCACGCCGCCGCAGCGCCATGCTGCGACATGCAAGCAGGCACCATTAGCAACCGAGGCCGGCTGGTTGGGTCGGTGCGCTGTGCGTGCCCATGCTGGCCATAGGTGCTGGCTGCTGCTGCCGCCGGCCGCGCGCTTGCGCACGTCGTGGAAACGACAGCCAAACCGCGCGGGGCCTCACACGCAAAACCATAGGTACACATCGTCCTTGCATGCTTGCGCGCGCGGCGGGTCCGGCCTGCCGGGGAGATGCTGAGTACGCCCGCCTGCCTGCCTGCGGGCCTCTGCCAATCGTCCAAGGAGCAACAGCGACGGACGACGCGCGCGCACGTCGCGGACGGCGAAGCACCTCGGGATCGAGCCAAAAACCGCACGACCGGCCGGGGGGACACGTGAAAGCGTACGCGGGCGTACCGCGTACGTTGGATCGAAACACGGAAAGGCCGAAACGGCCAAACCTGCCGCGGAAAACGTACGGGGGCCGCGGGCACGGCAAATCACACGGCCAGCGCGCGGGCCGGGGGCAGGGGGCACGTGGAAACGTAGGCGTGCGCGGCGCGGAGGACGGGCCCGAAGAGAGGGAAGGCGTACGCGCCCATGCCGCAGTCCGCTGTCCTGGGGCGGGCCGTCGTTGCCTTGCCGGCGCGACCGCGATCGATCGAGATCGTACCGGGCGGCGGGGCAGGACCCCCCTCCAGAGCTGCCGCTGGTTGAGCTGCAGCTGGTTGGTTGCTTCGGCGGGCGTACAACGAGCACTGTGGAACGGTTGGCGCGGCGTGGGATGGGCATTCGCTTTTGTTGCCGTGGCTGACTGGCTGTACCACCGCTCCACCTGACTGGTGGCGGGCCTACCGAGGATCAGAGGCAGAATGCCGGATCGGCGACGGCGAGGGCCCGGCTCGGCCGTCTTTGGTGAAAACTGGACGCAGCCGCAGCCACCGCCCACAGACAAGCGTCGTGTGGGGGGCCGGGCAGCGGGCACCTCGCGCCGTCATGGGTCCACTTCCGCTCACAACGACTTTAACTGCCACATTTATGTCCCTAGTAGTAGCATAAAACAAAAAATGTCACATTTAAAAGGCTACTACGGGAGTGGTACTGACTGAACTGAGAGGGAGAGATTCGGGCAGAATGGGATGGAGCAGTGCTACAGTACTAGCGTATTGCATCGCTGATCGAGCATGGGCGAAATGCTCTTAGAGTACTTGTTTATGATTTTCTTTCCGTCTACTTTTCTGATTTTCAAAATGCACATATTTGGTAGTACGTATATGTGACCTCTCTAATTCTTAGCTTTAGCTCTCTGGTTCTCAGTCTCTGGTTCTCAGTTGGAGGGATTTTAGCGACGAACTAGGGTAGAGGTAATTCAAAAGTGGTTGACTAGTGAGCATTGAGACATGGGGCGGGTCCTAATTTAGCTCCTAGCTGATATCCCATTATGAATGGAAACATTTTTTTTTTAGTCTTGGAATCTAGTAAGAATTCTCTCAGAAATCTAAAGTGTTGTGAGTGCTCCAAACCGACACTTGAACTGTCATGTGAAAGCACAAGGCACGTATACAATGATGGCATTTGCCATTTGCCCTTACCGGTATTCACGGTTGGATACACATAAGATGTGTTTGAGTATAAGAAACAACTAGCTTACAAAACTGTGGCTGGACACACAGATTCAACTCTTCTCAATTTAGTGTACGCCGGTCACGCGTCGGTCTCACTTTGCAGACCAGCTGGTAGGTAGTAGGTTATTTGGCATTTTGTTAAGAAGCCTTTCTAACAACAACCTACACCGTTGGCTCATACCAAGTGCCAAAGGTTAGCGAGAGTTAGGTCAAATCAATCCCATCTTCTATTTTATTCATCTACCTCTTGATAACGCGCCACGTTGAATGCCACCTAATAAAAAGGCTCTTTCTTTTGGAGAGATTTTTTAGATAATGATTTTTGAAAAGTTTTGCATGCAATTTCTTGCTAGCACTTGGATTACACATGTTGATCGAGTACGTGTTCTGAATTTGATAGTGCAATAGATAGTGCACGCGTGGGCCTTTTATCCCCCGCCTTTTTTATATATAAATCGATGCGGCAAAAGGAAATCGTATAACATCTAGCTAGCTTCAATGAAGGTGCCTACGTACCAAAAACAATGGGAGATGACTAGATTTTATGATTGGATGATATGGAAAGGAATGGATCATCTTTTGACATCTCGGTTGGATTGATTTTATAGAGGCATTCGACTTTTCATTTTTGCCAAAGTCTGGTCCAACTACTAGCTAGAGTGGCCCTGTAACTGCTAATGTTAGAATACTGCTAACGTATTTGTGGTACTAAAGGTTAAACTATGTATTAACCAGTCTATATAAGATACAATAATTTTTGAAACAAGGGTACTTTTCGTTCTGATCTAAGAAACTTAGGTCCTATTTTAGTTCCATAAATAAATTATACTAACAAGTAGTTGACTGTTTTTTTTTGGCCTAAAGATCCAAGTTAAATGAACTATTAGTCTAGTAGCCATGGACCAGTCGTTAGACCATTAATCCATAAATATATAAGCAAATTTAATAGGATAGCCTCTGGATTCAAAAAGGATCTTATATATTAGATCGAGTGTAGTCTAGGTTTAATTAAATTTTTGGAGCTGAGGCTCAATTTGGATGCACAAACCAGTCCCTTACCGTTCAAACAATTAAGCCATGTTAATAAGTGCGTACCTGCGGTGCAACAGCACCATTGTATATTGACTACATTGTTCCCGACATAGAAAATTTGTATTTGGTCATATCAATCTAACAAGAGTTCCTGATTTTTTGCCTCAATTATATATTCCATAGCTCCATTCGAAAGTAAGTGTTGTCATTCTCACTTCTCGAAAATCAAATGTTTTTTTATATAAAATCATTAATATTTATGGTACATAGTATGTAATAAGTATCATTAGATAATTGTTGCATATATATATATATATTTTTGTAATAAACTTATTTTAAGATAACCTTTTAAATATTTTTTTCTACAAACGTAATCAAACTTAAGAAAGTTTAACCAGCACAAAACCTACACTTATTTTAGGACCAAGGGATTTTGTCATGACCCATGGGCAAGGGGCCAACAGGCCCAAGGAGGAGGAGGGCGCGCACGCGCCCGCCGCCGGGCCGCCGCCTGCCGCGGTCCGTCGTCATTCTTAAACTTCGTCGTTAAGTAATAATTATTTAGGGAAAGAAATAAATTACTTTGTCAAGAGGTATTCCAATCTATAAGGAAACCTCATAGATATTTCTTAGCATGCAAGTCTCCCTCGGACTATAAATACAAGGGGCTTGTAATCAGTTGAATCTTAAGCGAGAAAATAATTAAAGGGGTAGCTCCCCAAACAGCTCCTTCGATCGTCAATCGGGTGTCGAGTTCCGCCCAATCTAGCTGGGTTCTCGACAGATTTACTTGATGTCACAAGATATTGGTATATTATATATCATCAAAACATATCTTCTGGTTAACATAATTAGAAAGGAATAACACCATTAGTAGTTTTCAAGCATATCGAATATCGATCTGCTACCTTCAGTCCATACACACTTCTTGCAAAAATATTGTCATCATCTATCTTAACAACTTTTGCAAATCTTTCTTACTCATCATTGCATCTAGAGATCCATTATTCATCCATATAGTACTGCAATTAAATACTACCAAAAGTACTCCACAGCTTCTTATCTGTCCATAATCGGATATGTTTGTTGCTTAAAAGGAGCCGTGGAACTGCAAAGCCATATCCATTATTAAACTAGATATGGAACGGTTTTGAAAAGTGATTGTATAAAGCAAGCAAATAGTACTAAGTAGCATTGGTACAAGATGCACACACACAGTTGGAAAGAGAGCTATTGGCTGGACTTGTGTTCACTCTCATGCACTCACTAAATTATCTCAATTAACCAAGCAAAATATACGTATATAGAGACTCTGTTGCTCCTAAAACTCCTTTTGGCATATCAATATTGTTTGCACCTTGCTAAGAGAAAATACATTACTGTTTCCCGAGCCTCAAAGTAAAGACTGCTTTATGAACTAAAACTGAACCAAACTTCAGTCTATCTGTTGATAAACATAGACTAAAGTACATGAGTCTGCGTCTAAGACTTTTTCAAAAAAAAAAAAAAATTAACTCATTTTCAGTCCATGCTTTCTCTTGGGGTTTTGTTTCGTTGTAAGTTTAGCCATTGCTACTTCCTTGTAGACGCGTGTGTCGACTAGACCATCCGTTCTACTTGATTCAGAACCCCACCTTTGATCAATCAATTGAGTTCTTCATTTCTATCTAGTGATTTCAGCACTTGTTCATACTTGTTCTTTCCGGTTTCTCGATTGCTTGCAGGACATGTGCCCTAGTGGCTGGGTGTTGCGCTCCACAAGATCGTGACAGCCATTGGAGGTGATGTATCGGTTGCTAAGGCGCAGTCTTGGTAGGCTGTAGTCGGACCGTGAACGTCGTCTCCATCCCCAAATCGACTTATCCCCACCCTCTCACCGAAAGATCGGGAACGGACCCCAGCGGGTCCTCATTAGTCTCTTCTCCCAGCGGTTTCTTTTCAGTCCATGTATCCAATTCCAAACACACACTAGTAACGAAATGATTTTGTGTGATACCTAAAAATCTTTTCCGTGATGGGCACATAATTTGCCCGTCACGTAATTTGCCCATCACGGTTAATGTCCCGCCACGTCCCAGTTTTATTTTCCGTGACGGGCAGTTTTTACACGCCACGAAAAATCGATTTTGCACGGCGGGCAATTTTAAAAGCCCGCCACGGTAAACTACGGCCCAGCTAGAAAAGCCCATACCTATTCTGTTAGTGGGCTCATATAAATTAGTGACTTAGGGTTCATTAACCGTGACCTCACCGGGTGACGGGCTACAGTGCCCGCCACACAAAATCAAAAATGTCCGCCACGCAAAAATCATTTCGGTACTAGTGACACTTGACTAAAAGTGCTCCGATTAATAAATGTTAGCTCAACTAAACTTTAGGCCTAGGTGATCCAAACAGGTAAGATTCTGCATTAAACATTGTTTAAAATACTGACATGTAAAGTTATTCTGCTCTGTGTTGTTGATGTACACTGTACTTGCATTGTTGACCTAATATCTTGCACCTGTGTGTGCTTTAATTAGTTTGGTGAAGAATCATATGTTTGTTCTTGATTCCTTGAAATGAACTACATACTCCCTCCATATTGAAAAGGAAGTAGTTTAGGACATCGACACGGTCTCCAAAGTGTAACTTTGACTTCTCTTTTCTATCAAAATATTTATTAAAAATTATATATGTATACTTTTATGAAAGTATTTTTCAAGACAAATTTATTGATATGATTTTCACATTTCAAAACTCAACGACTTAAAAGTTATTAATCATTTATGTTCCCAATGTTTGACCGAAGCCTTTTCCAAACGACTTCCTTTTCAATATGGAGGGAGTACTTGGCTGGCACCTGTCTGTAGTAACTCACCATAGCAAGCACCGACGACAAGATTTTCTCCTTAATTGGAAGAATATTCACACGGTTATGCATGCATGCACAATGCATATGAATGGCATCTCCGAGTGCACGCCACCATGATTTTCTTTTGAAGCAGCATCATCGATCTCTAGCATCCTCGTTCACACACAACCAAAATGACCCCAAATTAACTGCTTGTCAAAAGGACATCTCCTAGTTATAGTACTAGCACTAAGCTAGAGGTTCTCGATCTTGATCACATGCACACACCTTCATGTTTGACTACCAGAGCCACAACCATATTCTCACCTACTAAACTCCGCTGGAACCGTCTTAAGTTAGCATCTACAAAAAGCAGAGAGAGCCAAATCGTATCATCGATCGCTCTCATTGTTAGGCCCGGCCTTTTTGAATCGATCGTTGCACGCACGCACTGCATGCTTGTAACTTCATGTTTGCGCGAGCCTCGAAGCCCGCGAGAAGACGAATTGTTAACGTGTTTAGCTATAGGCCGGCAGAGACCACTTTATTCCTAGAAAAACAATGCCGCGGCTGTGATCGCGTGTGTTGCTACTCCGCTACGGCTACTGATGCAGTGGCAATGCAGTAGTGCTGGCTAGAATCAATCAATTAAGTGTGCATGCAGAGCACGCTGGAGTTGCTTAAACCCTTGGGCTTGGAATCTTGGAAACCTCACGCAGCGACAGGCACGCCGAGTTGAAAAGTTGCACGCTCGAACATTAGTATAGTGCACCGCGTACGTACTGCCAGAAAGTGAACATAACTGGTGGCTACAACCTATAGCTTCATTCGGCGATTCTTTGTTGACTGCCGGGGCCTGACGATCTGACGACGACGTGCGTGCGTGCGTGCGTGCTCTTCGCAAGATAAAGCTGTGTGTGTGTGAGTACAAGCATGAACTAGGGGGCGAATGAGAGCATGCTTATGATCGAGTACGCATGATTTGTGTTGCGCGTGAATGACTTGATCTGAAACGACGATCCATGGATCTACTACCTCTTTTTCCTGTAGCAGCTAGCTGTCTGGCCGTGTCACCCAATGGTGCAATTCGCACGTGGTGGATGTGTTGTAAAGCACCCGCGACCTGCATGGGAAACCAAAACAAGACGATCGAACAGGGACACGGACACCATTGGCGACGGTTAGACTATTCTCGGTCGGTATAGACATAGCCGCCGCGCGCGGCTGCGCGGCCGGCAGGCAGGCGGCGGGTAGCAGTGGCGCTGCTTTTCTCCCTGCTCTTCGATCGGCGCCCCTTGTTTTGGGCACCGGCGGCTGCCCAGCCGCCGCCCGCCGGCCAATTAGGTGATGGGAAACTACCGGTGGTGAGCAAGCTAGTGCCCACGCCGATGATCCCGAGAAAGGCGCCACGCTTTCGTCGTCGAGTGAGATGCCTGCGACTGCGTGCTTGCATTGGACCCTTTATTGCTGCGCTCTAGTAGTGTTTCCCTATTGCTAGTTCAGAAGTGGCAAACGGCGCCTATTCGTTGCAAGAGAAGAGTAACAACAGAATACATATCCAATGTGTAGCTTTAATTTGTTGTGTGAAGTTGTTTGAGGTTGTAGACTGGCTAATAAAGCGGGATAAAGGCGCTATATATTACATTACATCCAAAGGTTGCGCTTTATTAGTTGCCAAAGAAAAAATATCACACGTTCTTATTTGCAAATAATTTTCAGAGCAACCTACTAGCTATAGACTGTAGCCACGGAGATCTTTCAAGTGACATTGTGCTTTAATAGCCGCCCTGGCTTTTAATTAGAGAGTGTTTCTCATCTAACAACCATAGGTTGAAGCTATAAAGGTAATTAGTCAGTAAAACTCAATGCAGAGGCTGAAATTAAAAAAAAAAAAATCGTTTTTTCCTTTCTAAAAGCTAGCTGCTAACTTGGGTGACGAGACTAGCCTTCTCTGTTTCTACTTTCAATGAGACGACTATCGAAGTGGAGCCTCTGATCTCCTGAAATGGTGAAAAGAAGAAAAAAAAAATATTCATATTCAGCAAGCAAGAACACTGCAAACCAGATACGGCGCCGGTGAGGAGGAGCCCAAAACGTCCAGTACGGAGGCCCATCAACACAAGCTGTATCGCGCGCACAGTTCGGCCCAACAACTTGCTGTGGATGGGAATTGTGCCGCGCGGCCCGACGACGTCCCAGGCAGACGGGAAACTTGCTTCCTCTTTTTCACCATATATAATAGGCGTCCAAAATAGCGATCATAATTATTATAGCCTGCCTTTGGCAAACATACGTAGCGAGCATGCCATACAAACCATTCAGGCACATTTCGCGGTGCCAGCTCCCAGTTGCAAACTGAAGGACCGAAACGGCGACCGGAGGGGGTGAATGGGAGCCTCAATTAAATTCTTTTCGAATTAGATGACTTGTAGCTCTCACGACCCCTCGAGCAAAAAGCACACACCACACGGTATGATCACGACCTTGGATGCAAGGTAGATGAGCTAGAGTTTGCTCTAGACTCACAAAATGGATAAACCGGAAACCAAACGAAACAAACACGCAAGAGACGGAAGAAAACAGCCTCTGCAGAGTGACCGGACTCACCGACCGGACTCACCGGGCGAAGTCGGTCCAGCGTCCGGTCGAAGCGTCCCGGTCGATCGCCCTTGCAGACCTCTCGCGCCGACGCGATTGGCCGGACCGGCCCGGTCGGCCTGTCGCGTCGCGTCCGGCCGAGCGTCCGTCACCCGGCAGCGGACACCACGGGAGCGTCCGGTCAATCCAGACGGCGTCGCGTCGGTCGTGCGTCCGGTCACCCGGCCGACCTTGAACAGCACCCGCCGGCGGCGACTCACCCCAAAATCGATCCAAACTCACTCAAATCGAAACCTCGGGTCACAAGAATTGAGCCATAGCATCTAGGCATGTGGGTGACCATTTGCCCCTTGGAAATTTCGAGATTGATGGAGTGAATCGAGAGAAATCGCGGATCACACGAAGAACACACCCAAAAGGTCACCTTGATCCAAAACTCCCCGATCTGTGCTCGTGAGGAATTAGCTCAAACCCTTCGGTGGAAATGATCCTCTCACGTCCCTAGCACGAATCAACGCAAGAAAAAAAACGAGATCAAACGGTGCCAAATCGAAGAAATCGCGAAGAGAATAGGGGAGAGGATGAACTCGGGAAGAACAAGTGAAGAACTCAAAATCACAGCTCATGAACAACAAAGAACACCGATCAATCGATCCAAACGTCACCCCGTGACGGGCTAATCACAGCTAGCCCTTGCTGCGCAAATCTTGGTACAAATCGGTGGACCTCTCACACCTCGATCTCAGAAACCCTAATCGAAAAATATGAAAATGAGAGGCAAGGGAGGATGAAGGGGTATGCCTCCTTTAAATAGCCCCCTATTCCCTCTGCCCTAAACTACCCCTAGGATACATGAGTCGGTTTTGTAACCCTAAGGCTATTTCCGTCGACTGCGGGTAATCTTCGATCCGACGGCCACCGCGCCTTCCTCACCGGTAGCCTTGCCTCCCACGCAATCTCCCCGATGCCGCCACGTGCCGTCCTTCCGTCCGGCGGAACACCGGGTTTTGAGGCGCAAACCCGCTGAAACCAGCGCTGTGGTTTTGAGGCCCAAACCACCAAACCCGCCCCGTGGTTTTGAGGCCCAACCCACGAAACCCGCGCCGATGGTTTTGAGGGCAAACCACCAAACCTCCTCGACACGTGTCACCGCCGTCTTGACCGCCTCGAAGTCGCCAAGTCATCCGAGCTCCCGCTCCGCCTGCCGCGCCGCCGTCTTGACCCGATCGACACGGTCCGCCACGCCCTCTTGCATCCGTCGATGTCCCGGATGTCACCACCATGGCTAGCTGCCTGGCACCGGTCCCTCGGTCAAGCCTCACGTCCCGTCCTTCACCTCCACGGTCCGTCGGCCCGACGTCCTCCTTGGCACCTTCACCTCTCGTCGGCTACCATCTCCGAGCTCCACACCCCACAAACACGAACCAAGAGATCGTCTTCGACACACTCCACGTGTGCGGTGAACCATAGCGAGGCGAGAAAAGATAAAAGAAAATAGAGAAAGAATGTTGAGTGTTGACAATCACTACATCAAAACTAAACACATTTGAGATAAAACAACCATGTGTTCGCAATCTCCCCTTGATGAGTGCATTGTCAACATTCAACACAAAGACGAGAATAAGATAGAAGAAAGCACATCCGGACAAGCTAAGACAACCTAACCGGATAGCAAACATGGAGCAAAAACTTGGTTCCCAAAGACATGGGCAAAAAGGCTCGACACAACCAAGCTAAACAGGCATGGCTAGTCCTCAAGAAGAGGTAGAACAGGCTCAACACCACTAGCACAGCTCCAAACCAATCTCTACCAATTTCTTTCACACATCTAGCTCAAAGTGGTAAAGAGATACTCCCCACAGAGTTACTCCCCCTTGACTAGTGCAATCACTTTGAAGATACCAATTCACAATTCACCATCCTTTGTATCTTTCTCCCCCTTGTTGGCACATGCACTAATCAAGCGATGAAAATGCATGCAAAGTGCAATGAGTGAGCTCCAAGTTTATAGTCATCCAAATGAAAAGATGCTCTAGGTAGTGTCATGGCAACAAAATCAAGTGCTTAACACGGTGCTCAAACCGATCAAAAGATATGAGATATGACTTGAAAGCATTTTGATTCAGTTTTAAGCATTTCGAAAAAGGTGTCCACCACAAAAGAATAGCACATAGCATAAGTAAGCTGGAAATCTACCAAGTGCTACACATGTATATCAAGAGGACTACCCCAAGCAAAGTTTATCCATCATGCCAAAGAAAGAACCAACACTTGCCAACAACATTTTAAGATTATCGAGATTTAGCGGATACAAGCATTGGTCCAAAGACATGAGTGCGAGTGGTTATCCACAACCGTCGCCTTACTAATCAACCATGTCAAGCCTATGCATGTGAGCAATCGAAGCTTAAGACAATGGTGCAGGGTCAAACACTACCAAGCTCGTTCAACTCAAGTGCAATGAGAAGTTGTCCCAAGACTTGGATGTGGGGCGGTATGGACCCATCTCGATCTTTTCCATACACTTAGCTTAAATTTCAGATTTTAGCATATGAAAAGCATGTGGTCATCTAAGCAAGTGTATAACTCAGTGAATGAGACATAGTCACCTTAGCATACATAATAAGCACAAAGGATCTCAACAACTTAAACATGCTAGGAACTATCTCAATGGTGAACATTTTGCAAGATTCATCGTTGTTAAGCAAGTTCACATGAAAAACAGCTTTGCTCATAACATATACCAATTTGAATGTAAGGAGCACAAGCTATAAGCACCAACAAGTAATTGTTACACTAAACGAGCATAGTCTCATTGTGATCAATATAACCAAGAAGCTCAAGATGCAAAAATGTACATGATGAATGCAATATGATACAAGATAATGCACAAAGTAAAACAAACCTAGCACTACATCTGTACATCAACTACAAAGCTACCCCTCAAAAGGGATAGCACACGCCCAACTCTCCTCGAAGTAAAAAAAAAACGGACTTGATCTAATGGCTTGGTGAAAATGTCCATGCAATGTTCCCTTTCTGTGTACACATGCTTTGAACATCTATATCCCCTTTCTCCCGGTGATCTCTCGAGAAAGTGATACCTCACCTCTATGTGTTTGGTGCTGGGAATGCGGGGATGGGTTTTTGGCTACACTCACAGCTCCCATGCTATCACACAACAAGGGTACACGTGAAAACCTCAACCCAAAGTCTCTCAAAGTGGCAACCATCCACAACACTGGGAACAACAAGCGGCGGCAAACATACTGGCTTCAACGGTCGACCGGCGACACCGGGCGCTTACGAGGCGACCAAGACACAAGAGAAGTACCAAGAAACCGACAAGTACCGAAGTGGACTTTCTATGCATACGATCACCCGCATAATCGAGAATCGGAATAGCCAACCGGGGGAGAGAGTGGAAGAAGCCGAGTACCATAGGCCAAAGTCGGGGGTAAAATGCAAGTACACGAAGATCCTCTTCACGCGGCTGAAAGTGAGAGGTCTTGGCGAAGATCGAAACCGTCTTGCAGAGGCACACAAAGAAATCGGATGTCGGGCGCGTCGCCGTCGTACAAAGAAATAACCGATCATGCTACGTACTCCCTTTGGTCCACGGCTTCTCCATCCTTGTCTTCGCCCAGGGCCGTCGTCGTCGACATGGGCGCCGAAAGAGGCTTGGCCTCACCCATGCGAAAACTTATGGATCATGTCCTTCGTGTACTTGCCCCGGTGTACGAAAATCCCATCCTTGGTTTGTTTGATTTGAAGTCCAAGGAAGTAGGTCAACTTCGCCCATCATGCTCATCTCGAACTCCCCGCTCATAATCTACGCAAAACTCGATACCATAGCATGTGAAGAGCCACCAAAGATGATATCATCCACATATATCCGGACTAGGAGTATGTCATTGCCTTTCCTAAGCGAAAACAAGGTCTTGTCTACGACCCCCATCACAAAACCCTTAGCTAATAGGAAAGCTTTCGATCGCTCATACCGGGCTCTAGGGGCTTGTTTCAGGGCCGTACAAGGCCTTGTACAACTTGTACACATAGTCTCGGGTGTTTAGGATGCTCAAACCCCCTGGGGTTGCCTCACATACACCTCCTCCTCTATGAACCCATTCAGGAAAGCACTCTTGACATCCATCCGGAAGAGTTTGAAACCCTTCGAGGCCGCGAAAGCAAGCAAGATCCTAATGGCTTCTATGCGGGCTACGGGGAGCAAAAAGTTTCCTCATAGTCTATTCCCTCTTTCTCGAAAACCCCCGGGCAACTAATCGGCTTTGTTTCTCACAACCACCCCATCCTCACTGCTTTGTTCTTAAACACCCACTTGGATCCTATGGGATGACACTGAGCCGGAGGTGGCACTAAGACCCGAGACTTGGTTTCTCTCAAAGTTTTGCAACTCTTCATGCATGGCATTGACCCAATCCGCATCAGATAGAGCTGTGTCAAGATCTTTGGGCTCAATAGTGGAAATAAATGCAGAGTGAGCAAAGTGACACATAGCATAGGTTTTGGAACGAGTTACCCTTTGATCAAGTCCTCCGATCATGGTCTCCTGGGGGTGACGACGCTGAATGTGCTGAGGCGCCGTCTTGCGAAGATATCGCCTCCCCTCGATTGAACGGAAACCTCCTGCAGTGCAGCCATCTCGCCGAGGAGGCCGCTCCACCGGACCCCGTGAAGTAGTGGTAGTAGAGTCTGCGGTCCGTGGGCGGTCGTCGTCGTCGCGAGGTCGATCAGGGGCAAGCGGTGGAGTCGCCGGGATCACCCCAGCCAACATCTTCCTGCTCCTCCTCCACAAAAATGCTCGCTCCATCTCTTCCTTTCCCCCCGCACACTCAAACACGTAAGAAGAACAAGGTGCGATTCATCGAAGGTTACCTCACACGTCTCTACAACGCGGTTAGTCTCAAGGTTGAGAACCCCAGGGCGTGTGAGTGCAAGGCATAACCAAGAAAGATACCATCAACGGTCGAGACTCGAATTTGTCAAGGTTACCTTGCTTAAGAATGAAGCACCCGTGCATCCAAACACACGGAAGTGACTCACCTTGGGCGCCTCCCAAACCGCAACTCATATGATGTCTTCTTGGTGAAAGCACGGAGGAAAATGCGGTTGGAGACATGGCACGCCGTGTTGATTGCCTCGCCCAATACTTCCTCGAGTCTTGTGTTCATCAAGCATGGTCCTTGCCATCTCCACAAGCGTCCGGTTCTTCCGCCAACAATCCCGCTCTGGCGTGGAACATAAGGGCTAGAGAACGGTGCTCGATACCCAAGTTAGTGCAAAGAGACTCAAACCGAGAGTTTTTGAATTACATGCCATTGTCATTTGCGAATCGCTCGAATGGTCAGATCTGTCAACTTCAGTCCTTAGTCTCAAAATCAAATCACGAGCAAAACCAAAAGCCTCATCCTTGCCCTCCATGAAAAAGACCCAAGAGTATCTCGAAAAATCGTCAACGATCACTAGACAATACCACTTCCCACCCACCGACCTCACCCGAGATGGACCAACTGTGTCCATGTGAAGAATCTCTCCTGGTCTAGAGGTCATGATCTCGAAATCCTTTGGGTGGTGGGAAGCGGATACCATCTTCCCGTGACGACAAAGGGTGACAAACCAAATCCTTCTCAAATTTGAGCTTAGGCAATCCTCGGATTAGATCCATTGAACTTAACCTCGCAAGGAGATCGAAGCTCAAATGGCCTAGTCTCCTATGCCACTTCCACAAGTCGAGGAGGACCCGGCCAACAAGCAACAAGAGGTGCCAAAGCCACGAGAGAAATCAGCTCGAAAGACTTGCCCAAATGGCACGATCCAAAGAAATAAGATCACCACGAGTCCAAAACTCGAGAACATCCAACCTTGAAACGTACCTCATACCCGCCCCGCCATGAGCCGAGAAACGCATTGCAAGGTTGAAGTGCGGGTTGGAGACGAGCGCCACATCCTTGAGCACAAAGTGGTCGTTGATCCCGATCGACCCTCGTGAAAGAATCTTCCCTCTGTTGCTGTCCCCCGAAAGTGATGTACTCTCTTGTCTTCATGGGGGTGAGGCTGGAGAACCACTGAGAGTTTCCGGTCATGTGTCGAGAACAACCGGAGTCAATGAGCCACATGTCCTCCAGCCTTCCAGCCTGCATCAACAATAGAACATGGGATGAGCAAATGGCACAACACTGGGGTTAGTATACTCAGGAGAATACCGGTGTTGACCATTTTGGCGCAAGATAGGCGTTAGGCAAAACAAACATCCCATGACCCTTCTTCCCAAAGTGCTCACCACGCACAACAAAGCGTGGTGCACTCCTCCTATCAAACTCAAAACTCCCAAAGCGAGGATCAACATTCACTCGCGAGCACACGACCACCACGGGGTCTCACAAACTCGTGGCCTAGCCCTCCTCGAGGCCTCCTACCTCTTGGCCTAGCAAAGCGCCTGCGAACCGACCGCACACCCCTCTCATACATACCAAGTGGTGGGTGATACATGTCGCGGTTCTCAAACTCAACTTGACGCCTAGCATCCCTCTTCCTCCTAAAGCAAAACTCAAACAAGTGACCATCTCTCTGGCAATACTCACAGTGATACCTCACCTCTCTCTTGGGTGGTTGCTGGCTCACTCTCTTGGGTGGATGATTCACTCTTGTTGTGGCCTTGGCTTTAGGAAGGGTTTCCTCGAGGGATCTTGGGCGAGTGTCAAGTGGGTTCTTGAGGTGGTTCGGTTTGGGAAGCCACACTTGTTTGGGAGGTGGAGTCTTAGTTGGCTCTTGGAGAATGCCATCTTGCACAATAGGCTTGGTAGGCTCAGGTGGAGTGATCTTGGTCAATTTGGGAGTGTTGGTTGGTTTCTCACTCGAGCTCAAACCACTACCTTGACCAACCTTGCCATAAATGACTTCTCCCTTCCCACCTATAGCAAAGCCTAAACCCGATGTGTCAGTCCCCCTTTTGAACTGACTCATCATCATGCCAAGCTGCGGCTCTCCACAAGACACCCAACTCAAGACAGAGCGAAGATACTTGATCTCCTCTTCGACTCTCCCCTTGTCATGCCTACAAGACATGAGCTCCAACTCCAAAGCTTCACACTTAGCACATCCCAGCACAGTGCTATCTGAGTTGGCCTTCTCAAGCACAGCAAGCTTGGCAGTCTTCTCTGCCAACTCAGATCGCAAGTCAGGACAGGACTTGCACGCACTCAACAGCATCGGCCTAGACTTCAAATCAACGTGCTCATCTAGCAAAGCCGAATACTTAGACTGCAAAGACATGATGCTAGACATATGCACAGCACAAGCATCACACTCCGTCTCATCGGAGACATCGGCAGGCTTCTAAGCAACTCTATCTCCGTCCACGACCATCTCCCACTTCTCCTTGTACTCCTTTCTCTCCCCTAGCGGCACGCTTAAGCAACTTCTCTTGACACACAAGCGCGCGCCCAAAGATTCAACCTCATCGGAGGAGATTCGATTGTAGGAGGTACCTCGGAGGGAGAGGAGTCGTTGCCGTGTGGCTTGGCGCCGTCGGGCCACCGCTCCATCGAGGGCCATGGTGCGAGAAGCCCCGGACTTGGAGTCGGAGAAGAAGCAAAGTCCATTCAGCTTGTCCTCGACCTTGCGCTCGGACTCCTCATCGCTCGAGGAAGATTGCCCGTCCGAAGAGTCGTTGTCGAGGTCGCTGAGGGAGGCAAGGAAGGCGTGCTTGTGCTCCTTGGCACGCTTGAGGTACTTCTTCTTGATCGCCTCCTTATCGAAGCCCTTCTTGGACTTGTGCTTGCCGGAGGTGTACTCGCGCTTGTCCTTGCGCTTTGTCGGAGTCGTACTTGTTGGAGTAGTACTTCGCCGGAGTACTTGTCCTTGTTCTTCTTGGGGCATGCGGCGACGAAGTGGTCCGGATCTCCGCACTCGAAGCATCCGCCCTTGGATGGGCCGCCACGCCGACGTTCAAGCGGTTGTTGTGGAACAAGCGAGAATCGGCCGATGACTAGTGCAAGCTCATCATCCCCAAGGCTCTCCATCTGCTCCTCCTCCACGGACACCAAGGAAGACAAGGCGAAAGAAATCTGTGATGGGTTAGCAGAAGAACTGGAACCGCCCTTACCTGAGACGAGAGCAACATTCGGCGCAGATGGGTTCTTCAACCGCTGGATCGAGCGCCTCGATCTCGGAAGACTTGAGCTTGCTTGTAGAGCTCGTCGGGTGTGAGGGTGTCGTAGTTGGCGCACTCCATGATCGCGGACACCTTCACATCCCACACCTTCCGATCCGAGGCGTATAAGAGCCGCATCGCCTTCTCGTGCTCGTCCCAACCTCTCCGAAGGCTTGTTCGCACGAAGCTTGTTGCAGATCGTCTGAAACCTAGCAAAGAGAGAATCGATGGTCTCGCCATCAAGCTGGATGAGGTTATTGTACTCTCTCTTGTAGGTTTCGTAGAGGCGAGCCTTGACTTGTGGGGTTCCCTCATGGTAGCTCTCTAGAGTCTTCCACACCTCTCTAGCTTGATCTCACAAAGTGGCTACCCTCTCAAACTCGCTATCCTTGAGGCTAGAGAACAAGACACTTCTCGCTCGGTTGTTGGCATTGTGTTGGGCTATTTGATCCTCACCCACTCGGCGGCAAGCACTTGGTAGTTCTCGTCCTCAACGATCTCCCACACTCTCCAATCTATCCCCATGAGATGCGCTTGCATCTTAATCTTCCAATAGGGATAGTTGGTGCCATCGAACTCCGGAGGCTTGCCACCAAAGTGACCAAACCTCTCCCATGTCGCCTTCTGCGGATCAAGAACCGGTTAAGGTGGATTTGATCCTTAACCTGCTCGATACCAATTGAAGGACCGAAACGGCGACCGAGGGGGGTGAATGAGAGCCTCAATTAAATTCTTTCGAATTAGATGACTTGTAGCTCTCACGACCCCTCGAGCAAAAAGCACACACCACCACACGGTATGATCACGACCTTGGATGCAAGGTAGATGAGCTAGAGTTTGCTCTAGACTCACAAATGGATCAACCGAAACCAAACGAAACAAACACGCAAGAGACGGGAAGAAAACGGCCTCTGCAGAGTGACCGGACTCACCGGCCGGACTCACTGGGCGAACCGGTCCAGCGTCGGTCAGAAGGCCCCGGCCGGTCGCCCTTGCGGACCTCTCGCGGACGCACCGACGGACCGACCGGCGGCTTGGTCGTAAGCGTCGGTCGGGCGTCCGGTCACCCCGGCACGCGGACACCACCGGAGCGTCCGGTCAATCCAGACGTCGCGTCCGGTCGTCGCGTCCGGTCACCCCGACGCGCGCGAACAGCACCCGCCGGGCGGCGACACCCAAAAATCGATCCAAACTCACTCAAATCGAAACCTCGGGTCACAAGAATTGAGCCATAGCATCTAGGCATGTGGGTGACCATTTGCCCCTTTGAAATTTCGAGATTGATGGAGTGAATCGAGAGAAATCGCGGATCACACGAAGAACACACCCAAAAGGTCACCTTGATCCAAAACTCCCCGATCTACGTGCTCGTGAGGAATTAGCTCAAACCCTTCGGTGGAAATGATCCTCTCACGTCCCTAGCACGAATCAACGCAAGAAAAACGAGATCAAACGGTGCCAAATCGAAGAAATCGCGAAGAGAATAGGGGAGAGGATGAACTCGGGAAGAACAAGTGAAGAACTCAAAATCACAGCTCATGAACAACAAAGAACACCGATCAATCGATCCAAACGTCACCACATGACGGAGGCTAATCACAAACTAGCCCTTGCTCGCAAATCTTGGTACAAATCGGTGGACCTCTCACACCTCGATCTGAACCCTAACTGAAAAATATGAAAATGAGAGGCAAGGGAGGATGAAGGGGTATGCCTCTGCTAAATAGCCCCCTATTCCCTCTGCCTAAACTACCCCTAGGATACATGAGTCGGTTTTGTAACCCTAAGGCTATTTCCGTCGACTCTGGGTAATCTTCGATCCGACGGCCACCGCGCCTTCCTCACCGGTAGCCTTGCCTCCACGCAATCTCCCCGATGCCGCCACGTGCCGTCCTTCCGTCCGCCGGAACACTTCGGGGTTTTGAGGCGCAAACCCGCGAAACCAGCGCTGTGGTTTTTGAGGCCCAAACCACAAACCCGCCCGTGGTTTTGAGGCCCAACCCACGAAACCAGCGCCGATGGTTTTGAGGGCAAACCACCAAACCTCCTCGACACGTGTCACCGCCGTCTTGACCGCCCGTCGCCAAGTCATCCGAGCTCCCCGCTCTGCTGCCTTTGCGCCGCCCGTCTTGACCCGATCGACACGGTCCTGCCACGTCCTCTTGCATCCGTCGATGTCCCGGATGTCGACCACCATGGCTAGCTGCCCGGCACCCGGTCCCTCGGTCCAAGCCTCACGTCCGTCCTTCACCTCCACGGTCCGTCGGCCCGCACGTCCTCCTTGGCACCTTCACCTCTCCGTCGGCTACCATCTCCGAGCTCCACACCCCACAACACGAACCAAGAGATACGTCTTCGACACACTCCACGTGTGCCGGTGAACCATAGCCGGCGTAAAAAAGATAAAAGAAAATAGAGAAAGAATGTTGAGTGTTGACAATCACTACATCAAAACTAAACACATTTGAGATAAAACAACCATGTGTTCGCACAAACACCCATATTTTCACGCACAAACAAAACACGCGACACGCCACTATGTACATAGTATTGGCACGCGCCTTGCAGCATCATAGACAGGAGTCCAAGTAGTGGTACTGATGCCTCCTGGTGAACTCGATCAAGCTTCCATACGTCCGGTCAGCGACCCCTACAAACAGGGCCTCTCGTGGTGCGGGCTGAAAGACATGCCCGCGATCTCTCCAAAGATGTCGATCTCCCTGCTCTTTTCGAGTAATCAGCGTCGCGAAGTCGCACACATGGACGGGTCCGCCGCCTCCGACATCGCCAGAACCGGCCGTCCGACGAGAACTTGAGGCCCCTCACCGCGCCCATTCTCCCCTTCAGCACCGCGAAAGACTGCGAGAGGTTGCGTGACGTCCCCACAGCCGGGCAGGTGGTGTCCTGGTTCCCAGTGGCGAGGACGCGGCCGTCAGGGGTGCCAGGCGGATGAGAACGAGTAGTCTAGGTGCCCATTGAGGCTTGCGATTTCCTGCAAATGTAGCAACCGCATAGATTGTCTGATTCTGATGTACTAAGGCATTTTAATTGGAAATTGCATATCTGTTATGATCATCATCATATCACCAGACACACACCTTGCCAGATTGAGCATCAGCTACCAAACACTCAGAGCTATCGCCAAGAACAGCAATAAGTCTGCCATCAGGACTCGCTGATGTATCCTGCAACAGACCAAGAACTACAACCATCATAACGGAACAAGATTTAAGTTACAAACTGCCAGAGGGTGACATGAATATCAACTCACATTGACCGACCATGGGAATTTCAAGTGGCTAAGTAGCTTGAACCTTTCGGTATCAAAAACTCTGACAGCACAGTCATTGTTGGCAGCCATCACTCGTGTAGAGCCACTGCATCACACAATGAAAACATACTTAATTCTGTGGTACTTGCGAATTCAAAATTGAATACAAAACACAGAATACAAGCAACTGTACTTACTTACGAGACTTCGTACACATCTACAGCATTTGTGATGCTATCCTTATCCTCGGCAAGATTTGTACAGAAAGCCACTCCAGGTTGATCAACATACTGTTCAAATGCAAATCCATAATCTAGCATACAAAACAATGATGGAAAGATGTGGACACCACGGAAATCGTGCTACCTTGCAAATCAGTTCACCCCGAAACCACCAGCTACCAAAAGATTATCCTGTATGGCCATTGTGCTCATCTGCATTCTGAACAGTGGCTGAGCCCCACAGACTGTCTGTGAAATGAGGACTAGATCAAAAGTTGGTGTTACAAAAGATAACACAAAAGATAATATGAAATACATACTGACCTTCTTTGGAATTACTCGGTTTGCCACGTTGAGCACTTCTTCCCCTCTTTGAAGAAGAGAAGACCAGTGCATAACTGAATAGTTCTGTGTCGTGTAGACATCATGCTTGGATGTGGCCCATATGAGGTCCCTCAGCTGCAGATATGCAGCATACCATTAACACCTTGGAGTGCAGAAAACTAATAATATCTGATAAGCGATAAATGGTGCTTCGAAAAACA
Organism: Hyparrhenia diplandra; assembly: GCA_015847255.1. Taxonomy (NCBI): domain Eukaryota; kingdom Viridiplantae; phylum Streptophyta; class Magnoliopsida; order Poales; family Poaceae; genus Hyparrhenia; species Hyparrhenia diplandra. Next base: position 92,452 of record JADLZK010008090.1, on the reverse strand, counting down.
CGTAATGGGCATATCTTTTTTTTTTTCTCCTAGGGACAAAATGCTGACAATCAGTTCTTTGCAGTAATCGATAGGCAGTAGTACTCTAGTAAAAACAGGCCACCTATTGTCAAACTACGGGTCTAACAAGAATTGTGAAATTAATCGCTTGACAAAGGCTCCCTGAAAAAAGAATGGTGAAATCAACACAATAACCAAAGAAAACAAACAGCACAGTTAGGTATTATCCATGACAAAGAACAAGCAACAAATCAGGACATTGCAGTCAATGTTCTGCCTTTCCACTTGCCTGAGGAAGTCTGCTTTGATGGAAGCTCAAAATTCACCCAAGCCAAAGGGCCACTACATAACCACCCATACACTTACCCAAACCTCATGCAAGTTATTCTCATTTGATCAGCTCTAGTCTAGATGTTTAGTTATATGGTTAGCAGTAGCCAGTAGCAGCATTTGACAACGGCTAGGTACATCAGAAAGAAAAAATGGTGCCACTGTTACAGTACAATTACCAACAATACTGAAGCACTTGTAACTTCCCCTTCCAACTAAACATATCCAAAACAACAGTTTATATTAACACATTATTTTACCAATATGAAAGTATTAAGGGCATACAATATAGTCATTTAAAAGAAAAATGAAGACACAGTCAGGGGAGCAAAAATTCAGAACTCGTAATAAGCAACCAAAAATGTTATTAAATTGCACTGATAACTGTCAGAAGTATGCAAGATATGAAATTATGAATACAAAATATGCACAAGCATTTCACTCAGCTAACACTACAAACACAAACACTTCAATCTGCCAATCATTGACGACAAATGGGACACCCTGCATAAAATTTTGTTAGTCGCTGTCAAAGGTCCAACCAGCCAAAGGAAAATGCGAGCATGAGCTATCCAGCAGAGGCTCGCTTAACATAAACTACCTACCATACCATACTCCAAAGACGTTGTAATCACAGTGCCGACCATTGTGGATGCTCGTCCATCTGCTTATGGGACCTGGTGGAAGGATATTGTTGCCATGCTGTCCTATATCACAGGAGTGTTAATTGTAGAAATATACTACAGCTGCAGCTAGCATATTATCTAACTAAACTTATGAGATAACCTGCAGTCATCGTTATGATATTACAGTTACACTAAAGGAAAAACATAATTAAAAATTAGAAACTTCACCTACTGAACTGGAAACCAGTCAAAGCATTAAAAATTCCGCGGTATCTACAAAACAGAGTAAAGGCATGAATGCACCAACTTTCAGCATGGACATTCCAGACATTTGGTCACTGCTCCTGTATGCTTATGTTTATCCTTCTTACTCTGTCCCCCAACCACCACCACCACCACCACACACACACACACACACATTGTGTTGCAATTGCAGTGTAATACTTTGTACGCAAAAATGCAATGCATTATGAAAAAATAGGTGAGGGTAAAATAACTTGTAAACAGCAGGGTTTCAATGAAAATAACAGATTCCTCTCGAAGTTTGATGCAGATGCACGTCTTTTTAATAAAATTGTTAAGCATTCTGCTGATATTACGAGTAACAATCGGTCAATCGTAAATTTGAAAACATATGAGTGGACAGCCTGCGGTGTCACTTGGCGTTACCATGATTCGATTACAAATGCTGGGAACCAATTTAATTGGAAAGAATATATACCTGAAAGTGAACTATTGTTGACTTGAAAAGTCTTGTGTTGAAGCGGAAATCATAGAATGTGCTTCCTCTGTCCACTTGTTTGCACTCCTACAAAGAAGCGGAAAAAAAATGCAAACAGGTTACTCCTGTGTGACAAAGAGTTCGTTCATTTTCACCATGAAAAACGAATAAAATACAAGTTCCTAAATTTCTAGTCTCCATTCTTGTTGTACCTCAAACTGCAAAGTTTGGAGTGTGGCAGCATGATCTGAACAATTGAATTATGAGATAAGGTAATAAGATACCAGAACCAACTACGTCGAAAAAGACACCAGAACTAACAGACTGTATCCCTTTCAACACATTACTCTGATAGTTTGAACTGAGGTGTGCAAGTGAAAAGGTTGCATAATAATGATGCTTCACCTCCATATATCTACTAGCTAAAGCAGACCATAAAGCATTGTATAGCACAACAAATTACAGGAAGAGATTATCACAAACACAAACACATGTAGGACTAAACTATCTGTGATATTGACAATGTACTGCCACAATCCAGTATGTATATCTTTGCCAACAACTGGTAGTAGAGTAAGATAGCTGTACAGAACATCCAACATTGTAATCTCACCGAATTCAACAACTCATGCGACCTGGAGAGGCTCTCATAGTTCTTGTACTCCTTCAACCTCATCCTACGGTAGTCGTCTCTACCATAGTTCAGCCTCTCCCACGGTATCCCTTGCATGTCTTTCCCATTTCTGTACTCCACAGCAGAAGTGTCATACATTTGCTTGTCCTACAACACAAAAATAAAAACGTGCTCTTATATTCCGAGGGCCTTTTTTGTTTGGGGAGAAGGGGGAAGCCAAATCTGAAATCATATGATAATGACAGAAAATAGTGCGCAAACAAGGGTCCATCAAACACCGTAACAGTCCAAGAGGGCATAACTTTCAAGGAAGTGGCGAATTACAGTTATCTGAATGTGATTGCATTGGATACTTGTCCCACCTGAAGTGGCAATTTGGTGAGGTTATAAGCGTTGTGATTTATGTCCTCTTACCTGTAGCACTAGCACCCACCACTAATCATTAACAATCGGCAAGTGGCACGAGCTAATTGCGTTTTCAACATCGTTCCAAAAGTGGATACTAATTGCTTACTTGGAGTTATGTCTCTATACTAGTACTACGGTATAGGAGTACACCTGAGACTTCTCTGAAGTGAGTCTGACACTGGCAGCTGGGCCAGAAACTACACTATCAGTGCCGTTTTATGTCTAATTTAATGATAATAATAATAATAATATCCTCCAACATACTCCATGTGATCTGTTCGCGACTTCGCGTTCACCCATCAAAAGACGAGGCAAAATTTTATTAAAAAAACTATGCTGGTGAGAAACACTACTGGAGCAGGCAGGGCAGCTGGCGGTCGGAAATCCTTACCGGCCTGGGGGTACCGCTGGCGTCGGTGACTCCAAACCCGCCGAACTCGTCGTCGTCGTCCAGCAAATCCAGGTCCTCGACCAAGTACATTTCCATCCTCTCTACGAGCACGGAAACCAAGGCGAACAACAACAGAAAAACTGGGTGAATTTGTGGAGCGAACTATGCGCGTATTTCATCATCATAAATATAAATAGAGGAAAGGGGATAGAAGCAGCAGTACCTTGACACCTCCTCGAACGATTCTGGGTTCAGCCGTTCAGGGAAATCGGGATCGCGCGCGAGATCCTCGGAGCTTTTTCCGGTTGGACGCGCGAGGTAAGGATCGAATCGAATCGAGGAGTGGCGGCGAGCTAGGCAGGGCTGGCCTCGTCTGTGAAGGACCGAGGGAGGAGCAGCGCAGTCTCTGGAGGCCGTCGCAGGGGGGAAGAGAAGGGTGTGGACGAGCAGTCAAGGACGGCGTTTATAACCAGGGGTGAGGCGTTACGTTACGGAAAGGAGGGAGAGGCTCTCCTTGCTTTCCCGTTGAGCCTCTTTTTATCAATCCAAAATTTACTACGCTAAAACTACATGGCAGTTCCAAAACTAGGCACGCCAAATTTTGGTTGCTTAAAACCTCGCGAAAAATTTTGGTATAAAGCACTTGGTTGCTTACCAAAAAAACTTTAGCAAAAGTATTGGCATAGATTAGATTAGTTGGCAAAACTTTACCACGAATTTGCTAACCATCGGCCCGCCAAACTTTGGGTAAGAAACCAATTAAACGTCATCGATTTGGCGAACGCCACATTTTTGGTTGGGCAAGTTTTGGAGGGCAACCAAGCAGGCCCGTTATGTCGCTCGCGTGGGCGCCTGCTCGGATCCCCTCGGTTATCGGGAAGCCGATAGGTCCTTGTGCGTGCGTGCGTGCATCTACTGACGCCGGTACGGCGGTAGCTTGTGCGTTGTGCGTGCATGTACTGAAATCTCGATCGAACCGTGTGGCTGACAGATTTGGCAATACACCGATAGGTGCGGTCCAGAGAGCGATCGTTCGTCAATTTGGCATGGTCGCTTGCTTGGATGGAACAAGCTCTGCCATACGCATGAGAGTGCCCCTAGGCTTCGGCTTCCAAAGCCTCAAACTGCTCCTGTGCTACAAGACAAGAAGTAAACTGCTCCTAGTTTCACCAAAAAAAAGGTAAACTGCTACTGTCCGCACACTGTTATTGTGAGAATCCCGCATTGTGTGGCTGCCTTCGACACGAAGCCTTCAACCCCAGCCATCCTTGTCAAAAAAAAAACCCCAGCCACGTGTGAGGCTGTGGCACACCCAGCCTGGCAGGACCGGAAGCCACGATCGCGACGCGTGGGGCCGGCGGGTCCCGTGGCCGTGGGGAGTGGGACACCGGCGGACTCTTTGCCCTCCTCGACCCGTTAGAACGGCGTCTGCTCACGCCGTGAGCGCAACGTCACGGCGACACGGTCGCTTCATTTTTTTTTTCCCGCTCGTATTGTTTCTCCACAATCCAGGTGTCGCCGTTTTGGGGGCAAACCGACAAAGCGCGACGTGACTGCGTGTACGTGGCGAGCGCCGACGCGCCGAGCGGCTTGAGGTAATGGGATCCTCCCTCCGTCCCACAAATATTTCAACATCTACCATTCAAAATTTTTTTCAAAAATAAACGATCACTATAGTATCTGACAACATTCTGCACCAAGAGCAGTTTCTAGCAGCTGCAACAGCTTGTGGGCCATCTTGAAACAAACAAATAAAAAATGACATAAAAAAAATGGAAAAACTCTCTCGTCCACTCATTCAACAGGCTTCCAGAACCACGCCGTCGCTTCTCTGTTCTTCCAGCGTCCACGCTTCGCATGCGAATCGTCTCCCTCTGCGTCGAGCGGTTGAGCTGCAGCCGCGCCAGCACCGCAGGCCAGGGGGCCACTCGCCCAAGCCCCTGCCAGCCCCTTCACGAGCGGCGGCGACTATGGCCCGGCCATGGCGGAGCCGTGTTTCTCCGTCGAGCGGCGACTATGGCCCGGCCATGGCGGAGCCGTGTTTCTCCGTCGAGCGGCGACTATGGCCCGGCCATGGCGGAGCCGTGTTTCTCCCTCAGCGACTGCGCAGCGACGGATTGGCGTGCTGGGTGAGCAAGCGCGGTGGGAGCGCACACGACGTCAATTGCTCAAACGCCTGGCGACATGGGCAACTGCGTCCACGGTGGCCATCGGAAGCCTCGGCAACGCTGCAGCTCGCCATGCATGGAAGACGGAGCCGAGGTCTGGTGGCTGTTGTGGCCGAAGCGCGCTCGTGAGGAGCCGAGGTGGTGGCAGCGAGTGGCCGAGGGAGAGGTGTGGTGGTACGGGTCACGGGAGGAAGGAGGATGCTGGACTGATATTTACAAGGGCAATTTCGTAATTTCGCATGAACCTGGGTTTTCGTGCCCAAAGCTAGATGTTGAAATACTCCCTCCGTGCCCAAAGCTAGGTGGAATTGACATCCCACCTAGATGTATGATTATCATCAACGGCAAAAGAAACGTGCGAAAATGACATCTTCGTCACCTTTAGCTATCGTCGGGGAGTGATGATGATGATTTCTAATTCGCAGTTGGACAAAAAAAAAAAGATTAATCCTCTAAATAATTTGTAGCTGTTCTTAATGAATTTCAAAATCAAAACGGCCCTAGGCTGCTTTTTTTATTTTCCTTTTTGAGCAAAAACAGTTGTGCTATCTTAACTCTTTAATCCAGTGGAGCTCAAAGAAGCCGAGCTGGACTACGAGGTCGTCTCCATTCGGCCCAATATTGTGAACGAGAAATGAACCCATTTGGCCCAGTGTTCAGCAGGCCAGCCAGCTACACCGCGCACGCGCACTGCTCCACTCCATCCTAGTGGCTAGCCACCAAGGGAGGGTTTCGTGCGATGGCGGCGGAGAAGGGGGAGAAGGCGGAGGGCTATTTATTTATTTGCCACTCTTACGAACGCTTACGGCTCGTAAACCATCCTTATATGACGCCTTATTTATTTTTGCCCCACAATACAAACAACCTTATTTCTTTGCCATTTTCGCTGATGTGGAGTGCCACGTCGTCCAGCCAGCGTGGACAGCAGGCTTGGAGGCCCTCAACTGAGACGGGAAATGACCATTCTGCCCTCACTTCATTTCCCATTCATTTTGTTGCTCCCAGCCAGCACGTTTGGTGCATTTCATAGTTTTTTTTTTTGGACAACGTTGCTCCCAGCTTGGTCCGTTCTCTCTAGCTTGCTAGCCAACTTGTGACGAGAATATTTAGATAAAATCCTCGATAGAAATTGATTTCAAAAGACAAATCGAGAATTGGAGCTCAAATTAATAAACGGTATAATTAAAATGCAAGAGAGAATTTCCAAAACAGCTTGACGGACTGGACTCAAGCAACAAGCTGACCAAGAGGATTAAATAAATTTAATTACTGTAGCTTGATTGAGAAAGGAAAGGGAGCGACGGCGGCGGAGAAGGGACAGATGGGAGTGGAGGCCGCTGATGAGGGGAAGGGAGCATGGGCAGTGGAGAAGGGAGAGGCGGAAGTGAAGGCCGTAGATGAGGAGAATGGGGCGACGGCGGTGGATCGAGAACGGAGAGGAGGATTCACCGTCTGCAGACGATGAGGAGGGAACGATGGCGGAGGGGAAAGGGAAGAAGAGAGAAACCGTCGCGGTTGAGAAGGAATCGGCGATGGTTTGGGGGTGGAGTGGAAATGGAAGAGCACGACGGCCGCTGGTGGCGTGAATGAGCCGCAGCCGAGAAGGGCGCGACGGCGGTGGAGAAGCACGAGAAGGGACCGAGGTCTGGCCTTGGAGAAGGAGAAGAAGGAGGATACGGCAGCGGTGACGGAGGGAGCGAGCGGAAAGACGGTGTTTTTCTTCACTGCTGCCGCCGCCGGGAAGATGATCACCCTGGTGAGTTCGGAGGGGCTGCCGTTCAGGATGTCCGAGGCGGCGGCGCGGCTGTCGGTGGTCCTTAAGGACATGATCGACAACGGCTGCGCCAGTGGAAACATTCCTCTAGCCAACGTCGACGACAGGGCCCTCGCCACGGTGATCAAGTACTGCGATAAGCACGCCGCCGCCGAGCCTGGGTCGTCCAACCACGGCGCCGCGGCCGAAGGAAGCAGCAGCAGCGGTGGCGCCAACACCGCAGCGTCCGAGAAGGCGTTGGACGAGTGGGACCGCAAGCTCGTTGAAAACCTCACCCAGGACGCCCTCTTCGATGTCATCAAAGCCGCCAACTTCCTCGACATCAATGGCCTCCTCGTAGCCTGTTGCCAGAAGGTCGCCGACATGATCGCGAACAAGACCCCGGCACAGGTGCGCGCGATGTTAAACATCGACAACGACTTCACCAAGGAGGAAGAGGAAAAGATCCGCAACGAGGCCCCTTTGGTCTTCGATGACAAGGAGGAGACAGAGAACAGCGACGATCCCTCCTGCCTGTTGGATGACAAGGAGGCCTCTGACGACGAGGAGATCTCTGATGACGACGAGGCGGCCTCTGATGATGAGAAGGCGACCTCTGATGACGAGGAGGTTTGATTCGAATCCATTGCTGCCCCAAAACCTCACTGGATATGTTGATCAATCGGATCCGTTCTAGAGCCTCTTTTGTATCTGATCTTCTAGCGGTTGCTTTGTGCTCACAAGTCAGCCTTGGATCGATTGGTTCAGGTGACTTTCCATATAACCTTTTTTCATTTCCTTCTGTCGAAGAGGAAGAACAGAATCGATGATGGTGGAACTCTTGAATTGCCTGTCATTTCTGTTCAAGTAATCGCACGTACTATCTACTTGTACCAAGACAAATGCCTGTCATGCTCAGTTTATGCAAGTGGTGGTGGTATCATTACACTATATGGCTAACGTTCCTATTTGCTTTAATTCGACTGCAGTGCTTCTTAAACTACATTCAGTTTCAATCAAACAATACTGCGTGCTGTTCTTGTTCTGGAACTGATTTTGAAATGGCCTAAAAAGAATCTGTCTGACTGTATGTGTTCTGCATCAACCAATAGTATTTCCTAGTGCATGAATTTCCAACAAATCGATAAATAATTGGAAAGACTTTCATTGTGCTTGCTATATATAAAGCGTACTGTGGTTCTGTATCAGCGTCGGGTGCCTTTGAAATTTCAATGCAAAAAACGGTCTGACAAGTGACAAACTTTCTGTTTGATTCAGAATAGGAAATTGGTAAATCGAAAGATCACGATCTTCGTAATCGTAAAATACCACCCAACGATTGGACCTTAAACCGAAAGTAGCATTCTGTTAAAATGAAGTGGCCGAAGTGATGTAACTCAGCCGTCAACTGAAGGATCGCCAATCCGTTCTCGTTCGTGGGTACTTGCCGCGCACAGGAACGGCTCCGCCACCACGCGCCGGCGCCGCAACGCCTGCAGTTTTGTCTTTGCTCCGGCGTCTTTTGCTGTAACAAACTTGATGGGTAAATTCTCATCCAAATGGTAGTACATACATAGTCGTAGATGTCATTGCTGGAGTGTTTGCAAAGTTTGGATGATGGCTTACCACGCTTGTCGCCTGACGTCATTGCTGCAGTGTTTAAGAGAATTGAATATAGTTCTCTTGACATACGAGGGCCGAGATAGCCCAGCCTGATCACAAAAACGAAGCCTGTTAGGCCTGCTATGCACCGACAAGACCCCAATTTGGCCTGCAAAACGGAGCCTTTTTTTTCTTGAAAAATTACAGTAAAGAAAAATAGTACTGCTGCATAATGAAAAGACAAAAACTCCACGACATACTAGTGCTGGTTACTTTTCCTCCGTTCCAAATTATAATTCATTTTAGCTTTTCTAGATACATTGCTTTTGCAATACACCTAGTTATACACTATGTCTAGATAGATATCAAAAGAAATATATCTAGAAAAACCAAAACAACATATAATTTGTAACAGAGGAAGTAGTTGCTAAAAATTAGTTAAGGTTAGCTACCTAGTTGGCTAATAACTAGTTGAAAATTTTGCTAAAAAATAGTTCACCTAATAGCCCTTACGTTTAGATTGACAAGAGTTAAATTTGACAAATTTTAGCAAGCTAACAATTAGATCTTGTATCAAACAGATCCCTAATCTACGCATAGGCATCATGCCCGGCCAATTCTTGTTTCATTCAGCCCATCACAGGAAACAAGGAACAACTCCTTCGGCCTATACCTCAAGTTTCTTCTTGTCGTAGAAAAGGAGGGCCTGGATTGCTGACCTTGTTTGTTTCCGATTAAAATTGGTTTTTCGTTGCACCGTAAGAATCAAGAAAATCCTATCAAATGTCTCACAATACCAATGTTTGTTTTTACCATCTAACACATAGCCAACTGTGATTGAACTAGTCCTATTGTTTGGATGATTGTATTGTCTTTGGCTTGGCTTAGCTTGTACAAAAACCAATCTTCCTCGTGCCCAGCAGTCGCCGCCTTCGTCGACCGCTCAGATTGCATCGCAGCTTCCGCATCACAGGTGGCCAAGGTGGTGTCACCGGCCTCGGAGGATTGGTGAGCATGTATGGTTGTCATTGAGCTTGGTTTTTGGCTCGTCCTCCTGACGCCGCATCGCTCAGCTTGGCCGTCGGGGACCTCGAGGTTCCCACGTCGCCAGCGCGCGAAGACTGGTGGGCCGATCTTGCAACAGGGGAGCTTGCAAGTGAGGTCCCATTCTTTCTCTCCAGTTATCGGCGGTTGGTGCTCATGATGCCGATGATGGCGAGGCGCACGAGATGGATGCTGATGTCGGGGCAGCAGGCTGATCCTTCAGTCGGCCATGCCCGCTATTGTAGCGCAACGGGCGGATGGTGGGGATGCGGCAGCACCGTGCAAGCTGCCGCTGGAGATCAAGACTGCTCGAGGCCCCGAAGTTACCGGGACTCACAACGGCGAGACCCCACGTCACAGTCACCATCTAGCGACCAAAGCGCCGTTCTACGATTCAAATCCAGAGAGGCAGGCAGAGCGCGTCCTCGCCAAGACGTTCTGCTAACTAGCTGTCTTGATCTTGCTCTTCGTCGCACAATTTGTATGCGCTTAGATCAACGCTCTAAGCGACACTGTTGTTCTAGCCGGTGCCTTTTGTAAGTGTGTCGCCTAATGGGCTTCGGGCAGCTCACTAAGGAATCCCATTAGGATGTAATTTTAAAACATGCCAATGGTATGCTTTCGAGAAAAAAAAAACTAAAACCAATCTACAACCTGGCTTACAACTATTTTTTCGCGTTTCTAGCAATCTAAGTTTGCTCGGTGGTGGCGAGGAAAAATGATCTGGCTGATGGTTGTATGTGAGCCACCAAACAGACTTGGTAGCTAGCTCAGGGCCCGGCTATCTAGGCAACCAAATAACTAATAGTACGTGCCTGCATGCGTGGTGTGAGGCAGGCTACGATCAATTGAAGACACGACAACCAATTATGCTACTAGTTATTCTAGTCCTTAATATCTGCTAGGCAAAGAGATGTTTGCTGCTCTGACAAACAATGCATGGTAGGCAATAAAGAAGTAAAGACCTGTTTTCCTACTGTCTAAGCAAAGCTGTTTGCCGCTAGTAGCACCCCACCAAAACACGGTGCACAGCTAATGTGTGGACCACGCATAGATCAAACCAACATACATGCGGTTAAATTTATATGGTAATTCACATGTCAACCAAACAATCCGCACCACCTTGGTCATCACCTAACTTTCTTAGGTGGAGAGCACCGCGAATAAAAGCAGCCCCACGCCGCCATCCCCAGTACAGAAGACGACTCAATTCTTCTGGTTGTGAGCCCACGATCACATCACCTGGAGAGCGGTTAAGCGAGGGAGAGTTTTGTCCTTGAGCGAGGCTGAGGCCCATGGAGAGCGAGATGGCGGTGGAGAAGGGAGCGAAGGGAGCGGTGGATGTGGACGAAGGAGAGGTGGCCGGCGGAGACATGATCACCCTGAAAAGCTCAGATGGGAAACTGTTCAAGGTCTTGAAGGAGGTGGCGGAGCTGTCGAAGTTTCTCAAGAAGAAGATCTCCGATGGCCATACCGATGGCGACATCAACCTCAAGAGGATTGACTCCAAGGCCCTTGAGAAGGTGGTCGACTACTTGAACAAACATGCCAACAACTCCGATCCCAACGGCATCAACTTCGTCGACACCGCGACATCTGAGGACCTGAAGGAATGGGACCGCAAGCTCATTGATGACCTCACCGAGGATGCCCTCTCCGATCTCATCACCGCCGCCAACTTCCTCGGCATCAAGGGGCTCCTCAATGTCGGCCGCCGTAAGGTCGCCCGACATGGTCGCGAATAAGAATCCGGGGCAAGCTGCGCAGGATATTCAACATCACAAATGACTTCACCGAGGAGGAGCGGGAAGAGATCCGCAAGGAGTACCCCTGGGTCTTCGATGACGAGGAGACCTCTGATGAGGAGGAGGTTTGATTCAAATCCATTGCTGCCCAAAACCTCACTGGTTACGTCGATCAATCCGATCTGTTCTGCTGCATCTTTGTTGTATGATTTTCTAGTGATTCTCCATAAACTTTGTTTTTTTCATTTCCTTCTATGGAAGAGGAAGAACATATTTTTTACTAAAGTCAGCAAGGAAAACCCTAACCTATTTTTTAATTTTTAATAATACAAACCTGTTTAAATTCGCTCCCGTGGGGAGTCGAATCCGTGTCTCTTGGGTGCTACTCAGGCACTCTAACCACGAAGAGGAAGAACATAATCGATGATGGTGGAACTCTTGAATTGCTTGCCAATTCTGATCAATCGCATGAATTACTATATCTAAGGCGTTTAGGCAAGCACTATTATTATCTATTTGTATGAAGACAAATGTTTGTTGCTTACTTTATGCAAATGGTGGTAGCATGATTACATTATATGGCTAGCGCGCCTATATTTGCTTGCACAAAGTTAAATGTGTCACATTTTGCTCAATTTATGGAAATGATGGTTGCATCATTAAACTATATACTCTATTTATATCCTTGCGTCAAGATGAAGTGAGCTTCACTAGATCCTATAATAAGACTGCAGTGCTGCTTGAACTACATTCAGTTCAGAAAAACAATACTGTTGTGTATCTGATTCTTGTTCTGTAAGTGATTTTGGAATAGCATAAAAATCCCTATCATTATAAATGTTCTGCGTCCGTCAGTGTTTCCTGGTGCATGATTTGTCAACAAATCGATAATAATAGGAAAAGCGTGTGGTTCAATGTGCTTGTTACTGTTCGGGTAGCTATCTATAGATTTTCAATGCAAGACTGTCTTGACAAGTGACAAACTTTCTGTTTGATTCATATTTGATACTTCCTCTGTTCCAAATTGTAGGTCGTTTTGGGATTTCTAGATGCATTCGTTTTGCTATGCACCTAGACATAGTGTATAACTAGGTACATAGCAAAAGCAATGTATCTAGAAAAGCCAAAGTGAGCTACAATTTGGAACGGAGGGAGTAGTACCATCTCTTTCCCCATTTTGTCTTTCTTTCGACGTCTTTTGCCGTGACAAGTTTGATGGGTAAATCCTCATTCAAATGCTTGATTCAGAGTACAGTCATAGGAATTTTCAATTAACTTATTATACATTTTTTTGATATTACAACTGCAATGATCTATCATTTTGAGAGATAGCTTTTTTTTTAAGGATCGATGCAATGTTAAGAGAACATAATCCTCTTGATATACTACTGGGCCAAGATAATCCCACAAAAAGTGCCTATTGGGCCTACTATGCACCTACAAGAATCCCAATTTGACAGGCCTTATTTTGTTTGGAAAATTTCGCAGGAGCTCTACCGTATCATTTTAGGGGAAGAAAAAATATGATCCCCTCAAAATAGGGAAGAAATAAAACAAAGGTAATATTGCTACATAAATGAAAAGATATAAGAGTTTACTACATACTGGAGCTATAGGTCACAGTAACATACCATAGTAACATACCACGTGGCCACTGTATCGTGATCCCAACCACGACCATTGTTTTGTTTGATGCATATGCCCCAACCAGGCTCGTCGAATGCATATATACCTTTCTCTTATTCCTCTACTCATCTATTTGATTCCTGGAAAGGCCATGTCGTCCTCATTTCTTGGCCATATGATTCAATATCGACGGCCCACAGATTAGCATCTCATGAGCATTCCACGACGTTCCCCACCCATCTAGTCCCCGCGCTGCTACGACGCAGGTACATCTGCCCAACGTTTCTATCTCCACCAGTAGCCCGATCTCCTCCGCCTCTCCATGCCTCCCTCCAACATGCCTCCCTCTTCCTCCAGCGCCCCCTCCGCCTCTCACTTACAACTCCAGCCTCGCCACTGCTCGCCTCCCACATGAACAAGATGATGTTGATGCCATTTACTGGACCCATGCAACCTAAATGTTGATGCCATTTATGTTTCTTGTTGGCCTATAGATTAGTGTAGAGCCTCCCCTACATGTTGGCCGTATCACAACAGGAATGCTATACAAGTTATAACAATATTCTTTTAAAACGGTCATGAAAAATATAAAGAATGTCAACCCACTTAAGTATATATCGCAGTTACCTATTACCTTTTCCTCCATGCTTTTTCTCTCCTGAATGTTATTTTGTTGGAGAGCTGCAGGATGCATAGTTTTATCACCCTTATGTCCATTTCACTTTTATGTGCATATTCTTTGCTAATTGTAATTTATCTTATGCCTTACCCTTTTTCTACTAGTGCTTCAGTTTCCTAGATGCCAATCAACTTATTCAGATTGGTTAAGCATGAGCAGAATTAAAGAAGTATTTTCAGTTTACAACAACCATATTGTATCATATTATGACAATATTGTGCAATGTGATTAAATATCAGAAGTGTCAATATTCAAGAACATCCACAACCGTAAGGGGTTCCTGCTAGTTATTATTATCATCCTATTGTTTGGATCACCGTATTGAGTTTGGTTTATCTTGTGCAAAACCCAATCTACTGATCTTGGCTCACTAGCTAAAAAAAATACGTTAATAAGATAATAACAAACGAGGCTTGGTGCCCGCAAGCATGTAGGGCTAAGCACGTAGCCGTAGTAGTGAGGAAAAGTGATCTGGCTGGGCTAGATGTGAGCCACCAAACAGGCTCGGTAGTTGGTAAGATATACTTCCTCCATTCCATATTTAAATTCGTTCTAGCTTCTTGGCATATATATCCAAGGTTCCGTGAACCTGGACAGAGAAGTATCCAGATGCACAGTAGGCGGTACGCATACAGACGGTCAGATGCTACTCCCCAACAACCTTCATTGCGGGAGTAGGTGCCTGGCTACCTGGGCGTAGGCAACCAAATAATGATGATGGTTAGTTAGTTCTCTTGCAAATAAATCCCGCTATAAAATAGCATCGAAAAAGCCCGCTATGCAATAAAGACCTATTTGATTGCAGTCTAGGCAAAGTTGGTTGGCTGTGTGGAGCGCTTTCGATTGTGAACATGTGGAGATGAGATCCCTCACTGTTGTTATTATTGTCTACTAGGATGTATAAAAGATAACCAATAAATCTTAACCGTCCAACATCTAAAATCCATGGCTTCGCTTGCTAGTTTGGTAGGCAATTTTGTGTGAGCAAGCAACCAAATAAGTCATCAAATCTATAGGGCTGGCCTATAGATTAGTGTAGAGCCTCCCCATGTTGGTCATATCACAATAGGAATGTTATACAAGTTATAACCCATTCTTATAAAATGGTCATTAAAAATATAAAAAAATATCAACCCACTTAAGTATATATCCAGTTACCTATTACCTTTTCCTCCATGCTTTCTCTCTCTTGACAGAGCTGTAGGTTGCATAGTTTTGTCACCCTTATGTCCATTTCATTTTTATGTGCATATTCTTTGCTAATTGAAATTTATCTTATGCGTTACTCTTTTTTCTACTACAATGCTTCAGTTTCCATATGCCAATCAACTTATTCCATATTTGTTAAGCATGAGCAGAATTAAAGAAGATTTTTCAGTTTACAAAAACCATATTGTATCATATTATGAGAATATTGTGCACATATTGTATCATATTATGAGAATACTGTGCAATGTGATTAAATCTCAAAAGTGCTAATATTCAAGAACACCCGCATCTAATATGTATTCTACTGTATTTAATGACAAACCTTATGTGTTAGAGCTTGCTAGCCCGCACAACCGCGTAGGGTTCCTTCTAGTTATTATTATTATTAACCTATTGTTTGGATGACTGTATTGTCTCTAGAGTTTGGTTGAGCTTGTGAGACTACGGAGCCAAAAAAAATGTTTAGGCTTGGTGCCTGTAAGCGTCTAGGGCTAAGCGCGTAGCTGCGTAGTGAGGAAAAGTGATCTGGCTGATGGCTGGATGTGAGCCACCAAACAGGCTCGGTAGTTGGTAAGATATACTCCCTTTGTTCCATATTTAAAATCGATCTAGTTTCTTGGCATATACATCCAAGATTCTGTGAACGTGGACAGAGAGGCATCTAGATGCACAGTAGGTGGTATGAATATAGACGGTCAAATGCTACTCTCCAATGACCTTCATTATGGGACAGAGGGAGTAGGTGCCTGGCTAACTAGGCGTAGGGCAACCAAATAAAATAATATTAAATCTACCCTTGTCAGTATGGGACTGCATGCGTGGTGCGAGCCAGGCTATGATGAGTTGATGATAGGACAACCACATACACCACTAGTTGTCCATGTCATTAACGTCTGCGAGACGAATGGTTAGTTGGTTCTCTTGCAAACAAAGCTCGCTATACATTAGCATCGAAAAAGCCCGCTATGCAATAAAGACCTGTTCGATTGCAGTCTAGGCAAAGTTGGTTGGCTGGCTGGGGCCCTTTCATAGGTTCGATTGTGAACACGTGGAGATGAGATCGATCCCTTACTGGCCTTGTTATTGTCTACGAGGATGTATAAAAAAATAACCAATAAATCTTAATTGTAAAACATCTAAAATCCATGGCTTCGGTTGCTGGTTTGGTAGGCATTTTGTGTGAGCAACCATCCAAATAAGTCATCAAATCTAGGCCACGCATGACCACAGAGACATTCAAAATTTGGCTAGTGAGGCAAAGTTGCATAGCAACAAACCAGGCAGCAACTGCCCACGCCTATTCGGCTCTTCTCCGGCTGCACACCAAGTACCCGAACCGTGGAGAGCGCCGCTGCCAGATAAAAACGAGCCCCGCGGCTCCACCCCCATCAGAGAACCCGACTCGATTCTTCCACACCACCCTTGAGAGGGGCTAAAGCGAAGCGAGGGTTTCATCCTTGAGCGAGGCCGAGGTCCAGGGGACAGCGGCGATGGTGGTGGTGGTGGTGGACGAAGGAGCGGCCGCGGTGGCGAAGGAGGTGGCCGCCGGGGACATGATCACCCCTGAAAAGCTCGGACGGGAAGACGTTCGAGGTCTCGGGAGGCGGCGGAGCGGCTGTCCAAGTTCATCAAGGATAAGATCTCTAGCGGGGCCTCGCCGACGGCGCATCCAGCTCGAGAACGAGAATGAGAAGTTCGGCCCGAGGCCCTTGAGAAGGTGGTCAACTACTTGAACAAGCACGCGGACTCCGATCCCAGCGGCATCAACCGTCGACTCCGTGGCATCCAAGGACCTCGAGGAGTGGGACCGCAAGCTCGTCGACGGCCTCAACACGGTGGACGCCGTCGTCGACCTCCTCCTGGCCACCCATTACCTCGGCGTGGACGGGCTCCTCAACGCCGCCGCCGCAAGTTCGCCGACATGATGAAGGGCAAGACCCCCGTCCGGATCCGCGAGATGTTCAACATCAAGAATGATTACACCCCGGAGCGGGGAGAAGGAGGTTCGCCCTCGAGTATGCCCGGGCCCTTCGGCGACGAGGACGAGGAGTGATCGGAGCCTTGGGGTAACATTTCGCTAGATCCGCCGCCCTAGCGTGTTCGGTTCTCGCTACCTCGATCCTTCCTTACTTGCGTGTTCGTAATAGCGGTTGCTTTAGTTGTCTCTTGGAAAATTCAGACCTAGTATTCGGTCAAGCTTAGCAAGTTCTGTTCGTCCCGTTGAAGAACAACATCAAATGTGAAACCCTGAATAACCCGTCAAAATGTTTTTGAGTCATTTCTGATCTGTGTCTGCGTCTAATGATGAATACTGCTGCTCTTGATCAATCATGATCTAATTGCCTAGCTACTACTAGATCCACTTGCAGTTTTTAGCATGACATGATCTAATACTGCTGCTCTTTCTAATATAAGAAGCAAATTGGTGAGGTGCATGCCATCACCTCCGCCATCCACGCACCACTAGTAACGAAAATGATTTTTGCGAGCACTTGCAAAATCTTTTCCGTGGCGGGCACTTTTTTCCCCGTCACGAAAATATCCCGCCACGCCTAGTTTTTTACGTGGCGGGCGTTTTTTGCCCGTCACGGAAAAGATTTTTTGCGTGGCGGGCACCTTAACACGCATGCCACGCAAAAATAAAATCTTTTGCGTGGCGGGCGTGTTAAGGTGCCCGCCACGCAAAAAACTTTCCCGTGGCGGGCAATTTAAAAGGCCCGTCACAAACAAAGTCGAGGCCCATCTGCCCCAAAGCAAGGCCCGGTCATCTTTACAGCTATAAATAGTCGAAGCTAGGGTTTGGGAGCCGCAGTTGTAAAAAACAAACGCACCACCTCACCCTCTCTCTCTCTCCACCGGCCCTCACCCTCTCGCCTCCCTCACTCTCTCTCTCTTCTTCCTCGCCCCGATGGCCGCCCCTCTCCCTTCTTCCTCGCGACGACGCACGGTGGCGGCCGGATCCGGCCCCCCCTTCTTCTCCGGCGGCGGCCGGCGCACGGCGTGGCGGCCGGATCCGGGCCCCTTCTTCTCCGGCGGCGTCCGGCGACGCGGGGCCGGCCGGATCCGCCCCCTCCTTCTTCTCCGGCGGAGGCGGCGCGCGAGAGGCGGCGGATCCGGCCCCTTCTTCTCCGGCGGCGTCAGCGCATGGGGCGGCGGATCCGCCCCCTTCTTCTCCGGGCGTCGGCGCGAGGCGGCGGATCCGCCCGCCTTCTTCTCCGGCGGCGGCCGGCGCACGAAGGACGGCGGATCCGGCCCCCCTTCTTCCCGGCGGCTTCAGGCGCACGGGCGGCGGATCCGCCCCTTTCTTCTCCGGCGGAGGGGCCGCGCGCGAGGCGGCGGATCCGGCCCCCGTTCTTCCGGCGGCGGCCAGTGCGGGGCGGCCGGATCCGGCCCCCCTTCTCCGACGGCGGCATGCGGGTGACGAGGAGGCGGCGGCGCGTCGGACCCACGCGGGGAGGTGGCGAGGAGGCGGGCCGAGGACGAGCAACCTGGATGGGCGGCGGCGGCGGCGCCGCACCGATGGGCTCGGGCGGGCCCGGGACGGGCTCGGCGGGCCTGTTCAGGTTTTTGTTTTTTATTATTTTTCAGCGTGGCGGGCATTGTAATACGCCCGCCACGCTAAATCCATTTAGCGCGTGGCGCCGTGACCCGTCACGTTTTATTGAGCTGATTAGCGTGACCTTTCCTTGGTGGCGGGCTACGGTGCCGCCACCAAAAATCTAAAACGCCCGCCACTAAAAACTATTTCGGTACTAGTGCACACTCCTCCCGTGGCCACCACCACGCGGCGCTGGTGCTCCTCTCGAGATGCTGCCTCCCCACCACGCACACCCTCTCTGCCTCCCTCTCCGGCGTGCGGCTGCCTCGCGGTCGGCCACTACTACATTACCTTTCTATAGGGGCGGCCGGTTTGCCTCTGTAGGGGGCGGTTTTGCCAAATACCCTAATCTTCCGTTCCTACAGTTGTTTTGCAGTAGGGGCGGTTGGTGATGCAACCGCCCCTACCGTATGAGCCACCCCTACGCTTATTTCCGAAATCGCGTTTTCAAAATTCAAAAAAAAAATACCAAAACATTTTATTAAACCAGGGGGAGGACCCCACCGCCATCCACTCACATCCCCTACATATGGTGATTTTTTCAGGCTTTCTGCAAATGTTGCGGCACCCAAGATTCGAACCCGTGACCTCGGGCTCGCGCGACCCTCCTCACCACTACGCTACACACTCATATGTGTCCATATCTCATTCCGCGTCCCCAAATATTATACAAATCCGAGTGTAAATTGACTATTTGAGGCCCTAAATGGATTCAAAGTAAAAAGTGGTCAACTACAAAGTTTCATAACTTTTCGAGATCTACATTTCATATGTTGGAAGTTTTTCCATCCGAGGTCGTTTACGAATTTTGAATTTCAAATTTGAGACATTTCAACACAACTTTTGCATGCCTAGATGATTTCAAAGTAAAAAGTGATCAACTACAAAATTTCATAACTTTTCGAGATCTACATTTCATATGTAGGAAGTTTTTCCATCCGAGGTCGTTTACTTAAATTCGAATTTCAAATTTGAGACATTTGAACACGACTTTTGCATGACTAAATGATTTCAAACTAAAAGTGGTCAACTACAAAGTTTCATAACTTTTCGAGATCTACATTTCATATGTAGGAAGTTTTTCCATCCGAGGTCGTTTACGAATTTTTAATTTTTAGTGCCTCCTTTCAAAATTCGGGATCCCACTGTAGGGGCGCCTCAATATAGAGCCGCCCCTACTGCGGACTACATTAGGGCGGCTGGTGATTGAACCGCCCTAATAATAGTAGGGGCGGCTCGTAACACTAGCCGCCCCTAATGTGGTCACTATAGGGGCGGCTCGTATGGTGTCTCACTATAGGGGCGGCTCGAAAAAATGAACCGCCCCTAATGTCAACGGTGACGTTCTCTTAGTAACGTTTTGTAGTAGTGGGCGCGCGATCGCACGGGTGCGCCGTGGAGCTGGGCGCTCTCCGGCGAATCGTATGTGGCCACCGCGCAGCTGGGCGTACCGCTGCGGGTGGGGGACGCCGTGGCGGCGCTGGCGCTGTTCGACGGGGACGCTGCGGACCCGCGCCGTTTCTAAGGATTAAACGTAAAATAAAAACATTAAAACCACCCATCGAAACCGCCCGATGGCCAATTGTGAACGGTTTGAAGAGTTGGATGGTCAAAGATACCCGGTTTTGGAGTTCGATGGTCATTCTTGAACTTCGCCAAAAGTTGGATGGTCAAAAGTGGACTTTACTCTTTTTTAATTGGTGAGGTGCATGCGTCAGGTGGCTTCCATTTGTTTGCCGCGTCGGTGCTGCAATTTTTAGTCGCATGATCGGTGGTGATTGCGGCTTTCTAAAAATAGATGAGTGTGGGGGAGGGGATCACATGCGAGAGGCGGTGGACAAACCAAAAATTGTCGCGTCGTTAGATATTCTTACTTCCGTTCTTTTTATGTTGTAGAGATCATGTGGATTATAACACTGTGATAGTGTGATTGCGCAATGACATGAGGTTGAACTGTGTTGTACATGAGGATCGGATCTTGTCACTTCAATTTAATAAAGGAATATAAGATCTGAGTAACTCTGGCCTTAATGCAAGAGGATCTTGTCGCATGTATTGAACAAATGATACAGAAATGTGTTCTGCATTTTTTCAGTGCAAGAGGATCTTGTCGCATGTATTGAACAAATGATACATATGTATTGAACCTGTAAGAGGTCCATAATATTGTGAGCATAATTTTGTATCAGTAAGGCCATTAAAATTAGAACTTGTGTTTATTGCCGACGATCTCACGATCTTTGAAACTCCATGCCATTTGGACATGCTCTGCATATATTCTGGGACTCGAGACAAACATCGACAAGTGCTTGGTCTGTTGGTTGGTCACTGAAGAACTGTTGTTCCGGTGAATGATGAGGAACTGCAGAACTGTTTAAGCGCTCTTCCCCTATCAGGTGGCGCCTACTTGGGGATCAGCGGATCATACACCTAATCCAGATCTGAGGCATCGTGGATGCTGCTGCTGATCACATTCCCGTTTGGAAGGGAAGGCATCGTGGATGCTGTGCTGATTGCGTTCCCATTTTGAAGGTTTGTCTAGCCTACTCACGGATGCTGGTCGTGTTCTGCTCACCAAAGTCGCACCGGGTGCACATCCTGAATCATCGCATTGTATTTTTCGCCGAGTCCGCGTGCGCAATTCAGGCTATAGACAAGAGATTTCACGTGCTCCGGGAACCTGAACTATCCAATTGACCACGCAAAGCTGGAGATTTTAGGATGCTATGGGCCACGAGTTAAAACTGGAGAGTTTTTCCAGTTGCTGTAACATACTCACTCCATCCTAAATTGTAAGTCGTTTGACTTTTTTAGCTCTAAGTTTGATTATTTGTTTTATTCAAAAATTTATGCAAATTTAGTCAAATTCAAGTCATTCTTTAATAACTTTTATTAATAAAAAAAATCCACGGCTAAAAACGTGATATTTTTGCACAAATTTTGAATAAGACGAGTGGTCAAACTTGTTATCAAAAAGAGTCAAATGACTTATAATTTGAGATGGAGGGAGTATATACATCAGCTGACGATTCATCATCTGCCTAAAAGTTATTTTTTTGATTCCATCTAATTTGATTCTTCTACTTGAATCTGAGAGAGCGTAAACCATTGAACTTGTGCCTGCTCTAAAGTATTTTGAGGGCAAACCATTGGGCCGCCCCTGACACAGCCCAAACTATCGCTACAGCAAACAATCTCTGCATTGGCCCACTAGCCGCACTCGGGGCCCAACAACATCCTCCACAACCACAAGACAACCACAAGCCGGGGCCACCGCTTTGCATATCCTCCTTCCGCGCCGCCGCCATCTCCGCAGGCTCTGCCTCCACCTCTGCCTGCGGCTGCCTTGTACCTCGTACCGCTGCGAGCAGTCACTCACCCCTTCCTCTCGCGCTTGGAGCTGTGGGTGCTCGCCTCCCTACCTCGTACAGCGGAAGCCGGACGAGCGAGCGAACAACTAGATGGAAGCGGTGGTGCGGAAGGTGCAGCAGCGGGTGAGGAGGGCACGGGAGGAGATGGACCAGTGGGACGACCTCAACACTCGGCTCCTCTCCCAGTTCTCCAATGCTGCCGCGGTCATCTCTCGCCTTCAGGTACCTTCTTGGATCTTCCTCTGGGGCATTCCAACACATGTGTGACAGCAGCCCGAGGTTTGATGACCACAATGCAGTTTGAGACTGTTGTTTCGTAATTGTTGCGAGCACTTTTCTGATATTGCAACCGCAGGTTTTAGGCCATCCTTGAATCCGTAGCGATTCCGTTAGCTATTGGTGATGTTCAGTTTTGCAGCCTGTTGCTACTTGCTTGTATCTTTGAGAATCCTGTGGAAAATTTATAACTTGCAGTGGCATGTAGTTGTGCTGTACTCTTGTCATTTTAGCTTCTCATCAAGTATGTAGAAGAACCAAAATTTGATTGGTTGTGTCGTTTAATAAAGGATCTTGGAGAGGACAAGAATTATGGCCCCTTGCATGGTGTGTCCAACATCAAAGAGGACCTCATTGGGAACCAGATGGAGGTTCTGGAGTTCATTTTCGTTAAAATTAGGAAGACACTGTAAGCTACTCTGCTTTTTTACATCTGTAGTTTACTTCAGTTTTGTTCTTAATAAACCAGGGAATTTCAAGTTGGTCTGACAACATCACAACAATGGTGCCAATTATTCAGGGAGAAGTTCAATGGCGTCGTGAAAGCTTTAAATAAGGCTTTGCGTGATACCAAGCAGATGGTGAGAGGCGGGTCGGCACTCACGTCAAAACAGATGCAGCTACAAGTGGGAATTTTGCCGTCGATTGCACAGTGCTTGGATGGATTTCAAACGTTATGCGATATGCACCATGCTGAGTAAGGACGGAGTTATGCTTCGGCCCCTTCCAATTGCCTAATTTAATCATTTAATTCTTGCATTTGGTCTTGATATAACTATGATGTTGTTATGTTGGTGCATGTTGAGTTGTGTTCCTGTATAGTCATTTTGCTGGACCTGACTTATGATCCAATCCAAGCATGGCAATAGCTATGACTAAGAAGTTCAGTTCATGTTATTTAAAATATTGTCAGCTGATAATAGAGCTACATCCAACCTCTAACCATTGTATGCTAATCCTCCAATTCAGACATTATTTATATTCTTCCATTGTGTTGATATTTTAAGACGTCACAGACACATGCCCGCACTACTCTCACAGGAGTCACAGCACATGTGCTGAACTGCATGTAATATTATTTCTCTTGCAGTAGAGTTTATTTTGCTGCGAACTTATCCTGGTTGCCATTTGACAGGTTTACACTTAAATCATCAGTTTTCTCCTTGCTGACATGGAAGAGCAGGTAAGTTCTATGGCTTTGATCACCGTGGATTTGTCCTCTCTGGAATCCATTCTCTGTCGATTTTCTTGTAGACGATAGCGATGCTTTATTCTTAATAATTAACTAGAGAAATCATGATGATATTTTCATTTGCAGTTCCAGTGACATTGCTGTACTACGTCAACTCTTGGTAGACCAGCCAAACATTCCAAGAGATGAAGGTGCAGAATGAAGGAAAAAAATAGCTTCTCTGGTTCTAGTTTCAATTATGCCATTTTTTTCTTTAGTCTAATTACATAATTGACTGTTACACTCTGCTTTCCTTATTTTTGCAGTCCAATCCATATTCGACATTATATTTGCGAATGAAATTTGTTGACCAGTTCATATTTGATTGTTGAAGACTTGCCCTTGACAAGCTGCCTGCTCAGGTGATGACGAGTCAGTCTGGAAATTTTATGTTTGATTAACCCAATTGTTGAGGCATTATGGACCTAGAGGCTGAATCGGTCTTCATCTCCATTAACGTCGTGATTGATGACCCAGAGGCTGGACCTGCCATTTCTATGCCGGTCACCGGAGTGTGGTATTCTGAGCATCTCTAACTTGACGTTCTAGCCTGAGATGGAAATGGCTCTGTAGTGTGGTAGTCTGGGCATCTCTAACTTGACGTTCTTTGGGTAATCCAGATGGAAATGGCTCGTCAGTCCATCATGTACTCCTATGGGTGTGTTCATGTATTTTATTATACATGATATGTATATGTATTTATTTATCTAATAATATAATAATAAATACATATACTTTGTGCAGTGATAAGAGATAATATGAAAGATTTTATTTTAAACCACGCCAAATAAACTTTGATATCCCGATCTCGATATGTAGAAATAAAATCTCTACATATCTCTATATATGTATGTATATACTATTTACATTAATATATACATATAATATGTACATTGTGCAGTAGACCAATAATGGTACTTCTGAATTTTCTAACTTGATGTTGGTGTTCAGAGGGTTTGATTGGAGAAGCCTTATGAGTAGTAGATGTAGTTTTGCTGCTGCAGTTTAGAGAGCAATTTCATGGGAGTGATGAGGTTGCAATTTCCGGAGTAATGGAGGTTTCATTTGGTCTGCGAAGTCAAGGAAAGGAGAAGGGGAGTTCGAGTTTTGATGGCAAGGAAAAACTGTCGAGGTGCAGCTAGCAAGAGAGATACAAAAATTAGTATAGGAAGAAAGCTTGAAGAGCGCAGCAAATAATCGAAGGAGTGACAAAAGGTAGTAAGGGTCTGATTTGAAGATAGGTTGTTGGGAGTGACAAAAGGTAGTAAGGGTCTGATTTGAAGATAGGTTGTTGGGAGAAGTATTTGGTTTGTTGACAGGCTTGTGTTTGGGAGAAGTAAGCATAATCTGAAATTCATGAGAGGTAGAGGTGTTGTGACGCAATTAGAAAGGAGAGGTGATAGACTGTGTCATGGGCAGTCAACAGGCTGCCGCCGGCCCAATAGGCTCAAGAGTCAATAGCTTAGCCGCCAAGTTAGGTCAAGGGTGCTTAGCCACCAAGTTGGGTTTAGGGTTGATCCCATCTCTATATAAAGAGAGGCATGCCTGTCATTTGTTAGGAAGGAATAGTCTAGATGGCTGTAAACGCCCATAAGAACAGCTATCTGTACGTTCATAAAAATTGATGGCTCTAAACGCTCATAAAAGCAAGTTTCTTTCACTCCTTAATGATATAAAAAAAAATCCCCTAGACCTATAATCTTGCTCCTATCTGCTCCTGTAATATTTCTCCCGACCTATAATCTCTCCTATCTGCTCCTGTAATCTTTCTTCTATCCCCTCAGTCGGCTCGGTCCTCCGGGTCCTTCTCCTCCAAAGCAAAGGCAAAGGATGGCGCACAGATATCCTTATCCTATGGGAAAAAATCATTTTTTTTACAAATCAATAGCGAAAATTGATTACAAAGAACAATCAGAATAAAAATACTTACCTTTGTGGACTTATGAGTGTACTGAGCTGAAAAAAAAAAGAAAAAAAAAAAAAAAAATACGACATTAAATAAAAATGAGGAGATAGAAGAACAAAAGAACAAAAGAAACCAGAGTTCTTTGTCTATAGCAAAATCAAGACGAAACAAAATATAGCAAAAAAAACAGAAAGGTTCTTTAAACGGAGGGAGGATTGAGAAATCCAGAGAAAAAAGCGAGACGGAGAAGCGAAGAAGAAGCGAGGCACCCACCCCGAACGGAGAAGCGAGGAAGAAGCGAGGCACCCACCCCTTCGCTGATCCATGGTCAGAAGGCTAGCAGGCTAGCACGAGCGCCCTCTCGGAGTGGTAAGAGTAGGCACGAACGCCTTCTCAAGAGCAGCGCAGCAGGGGGAGGGGGCTAGAAATCAGAACTTCTTCGGTAGGGACTTAGGGGTAGATGATAGCCAATAGTCAATTTTATAGAATAGTTGTGTCTCACCAAGGGTCCCACCTGGCGGTGACATCCTGGATGTTTTATGCATTTGGACCGTCATTTGACCCATAAGAGACAGAAATGCGGGGAAACCTAGGTGTTCGGTTTTTTTAGAACATGTGTCTTTTTTTTTTTTTTTTTGACAACAGGTTTTTGGTTTCCTCTTCAATCTTTAGTCACGGTCACATCAGATATTAGCACATCCACATACAGTATTAAATATAGCCTATTTTTTACGATACGAAGGGCGTGTTTGGCGAGCTCGGGTTTGAAAAACAACTACTGTAGCCGCACATCCGCGCTGCTCCACCGTGGATTTGACATCCCGAAAAGAGTTTGGTACGGCTCTAGATTTTCCACCATCCCTATGCCATTTAGGGCCCACATGTCGAGAATAGAATAGAAAAAGAAAAAAAATTCTTCTTCCTCCTTCCCGCCTAGCGCCCGCTCCAAATTTGCGTCCTTGTTTCTTTGCCGCCTTTTTAGCCTTCCCTTGGCGCTTGAGTCCTTACCTAGCGTAGGGACGCGCGCGGCCTCGCCGTCGGGTAGGAAGGCGACCTCGTCGTAAGCAAGGTGTGCACGGCCATGGTGGTTGGCAAAAATGCCCATGTCCCGATGTTGCTATAGTTTTTATCGGTCGAGAAATCTTATTTGACGGGTGCCTAGAATCAAAACCAGGTAGCAAATCTGCCCGGGTCACATTGGCCTTTCAACCGGGCCAGGCGAGATGTGCTCGCGCATACTGCATACATGAAAGAAGAAACCATAACTTAGGTTTTTTAGGCATCGTGTTTGACTGTTCGTCTTATTCTAAAAAAAAATTATGTAAATTATAAAATAAATACATTGTTATTAAAGTATCTTTAGCGATAAAATAAGTCATAATAAAATAAATAATATTTATAATTTTTTTAATAAGACGGATGGTTAAACAAGATGTCCGAAAAACACAAAACGATGCTCTTTTGGGGACAGAGGGAATACATGACATGTCAATCATTGTTATGAAACTGCCGACCGAGACTAACCTCTGGCAGAAGAAACTAAAAGTTTGTTTTTTTTAAAAAAATATAGAACATTTTAACATAGGTTACAAAAAAAAAAAGAAGGACTTTACAAATATTTGAGAGCATGTGTATATTGCAACGAACCAATGACTATTTTGACCATAGTGTTCCCTGGTTTTGAGACACGTAATAAAACAAATTATAGGTCGTTGGTCAGTGCTGCAGGACACGACAATGTGTAAGGGCACTCACAAGCAAACTCTACCATAGAGTCTAAGTTTGTTTATTAACTTCCTATTTATTATGTTTTATTAATGTGACAACATATTTATGAAAATATGAGGGAGAAATCAAGACTTTTTTTTTAAACTGAGTCTATGATACATTTCAGTTCCAGGTAATAAATAGTCTTATTAGACTGTATGTAGAGCATTCTGAGTGCCTAAATCATCTCGGTGCTGCACGCCACAATGATCCACGATTATGCTGAGTCGGGTAACTGCGGCGGCAGCGGCTGCACACAATAAAATATACCAAAATGGCCGATTTACCGACATAGGAAAAAAAAACATATCCACACCGAATATATCTCCCATTCAACCAATTAAACTCGCTGAATTATGACACAGTGCGGATACATAGTATCATACTACTCCCTCGGTCCCTTTATAACTGTCGTTTGAGCTACAGTGGCGTGTCCCTTAATACATGTCGTTGGCTATTAATAGTAGGCTGTACCCTATCGCATATTACCAGACGCTGTTGACCACAAGACATCAGATGCAGCTTTATCTCTTGTCCTCCTCTCCTCCCCTCTCACAGCCTAATTTGTTTAATATATAAAACAGTGGTGCACGTCTTCTCACAACCATAAAGGAGCACGACTGACATGCATGCAAACAGTAGTAATCATTGCGATATAGGCTTGCATTGTTTTCTGGTCCAGTTTTTCAGCGACAATTATATAGGGACGGAGGGTTCACAGCACAACTCACAACTCATTCATGGACTAAAACCACCAATCACCGAAGCACCCGGCATCTTCAAAGGTGCGAACAGAGCCGCGGCCACAGCGGCGAGGACGGCGAACGCTGAGACCAGCAATTGGATCACCGCCGCTGACTTGGAGGAGCCCGGGCTTGGGCCTGCTGTTCCGGAAGCTGTAGGCGCTGCAAACATGGAAAATGCACCGAGAACCTTTTCAGATGCATAGCTCTTTCAGTGAATGAACAGAGATGGTTTTTACTGTTAGGCGAAGGGCCTAGGGCGAGGTAGCAGACCAGATAAACATGGACGAAGGCAATGGAGGTGAAGACAAATCCTGTACGAACCAGAGCACCCGCGCCCGCCGTCTCCCAGAGGTCTGCGCCGCCGCGGAGCTTCCCAGCGTCGGTGTCGTACGACAAAGGTGTGCCCGCTACGGTTTGGTGTTTGAAGAGATTCGCGTGCCTTTCTTCTCCGGCGTACTCCATGTTGAGGTGAGCGAGGGAAAGGTGCTGCTGGCGAACGGAGGAAGGGAGGCCGGCTGTTCTCAACACGTCGCCAGCCAGGCAGGTCGGCGGAGGTGGCGGTTGGAACTCAATGTGGTCTGTAAAACGTCTCGGGGTCAGATCAGAGTCGGTGTTGCACGACACGACGATCGACGATGATGGCCAATTGGCCGACATGTACAGGCACATGGAAAAATGAAGAGCTCCAGGCAGCAGTTGTCTCACCCAATCAAGTCAATCAACCAATTAAACTCAATGAATTATATCACAGTGCAGATACATATCATAGGTTCATCCACAGCACAACTCATCATAAACTAAAACCACCAATCACTTAAACACCCGGGGCATCTTCAGGAGGCATCAGTGCGAGAGCAGAGTCGCGGCCAAGGCAGCGAGGATGGCCAACGCTGAGGCCGGCGATCGGATCACCGCTGCTGACTTGGACGAGCCTGGGCTTGGGGTTGCCGGAGCCGTTCCGGGAGCTGTAGGCGCTGCAAAGATGGAAACGGCGTAGCAGCCAGTGAGATTACCAAGGGACACAGACATTCTCATAATTTGAGAACTTTTTAAGATGCAATAGGTCTTCAGAAACTGAATAGGGCTTTCAGTGAATGAACAGAGATGGCTTTCTGTTAGGCTCAATTTCACCAGTTTATATTTAGGCAAAAAAAAAAAAAAATCGATAATGTACTGATATCAAATGGACTGAAATTTGGCAAAGTGGATCGACTAGTACGTCTCCTTAAGCAAAGCAATTCTATCAATTCACCTATTACTAACTGCGTTGGCAGTTCCCATCATTTAGTTGCCAATGTAATAAACTGTTAATCTGTAGTCGTCCAACCACTTAACCACACAAAGGAGGAAGTGCATGCTTCTGTTAGTAATTCGGACCACTTGTCACTGTCTTATGATAATACTGTAATAATTTAAACTTTAATTAGCTTGCATATCTCACTGTAACAAAATGTATAGCATCCCGGTCCTTATTGGATCCAGATAAAAACTGTATCATCCATCATCATGTTTATGT
Organism: Hyparrhenia diplandra; assembly: GCA_015847255.1. Lineage (NCBI taxonomy): Eukaryota > Viridiplantae > Streptophyta > Magnoliopsida > Poales > Poaceae > Hyparrhenia > Hyparrhenia diplandra. The sequence continues at coordinate 63,105 of JADLZK010008090.1, read as the reverse complement.
CAAAGTCAACTATCGTGTTTTAATTTGGCTTGTAAGTTAGCAACTGACCAGAACTAGTAAGAGTAGATCTAAATAGACTAATGATGATAGGCTATATATCTACATCTATAAAATTAGTGAAACAAAAAATAGTTTTGAGTTTTTTTGAACTTCATATAGAAGTTTATGATCTATTTTGTGACGTCAGATCCAAACATAGCCAATTTCGTATGGATGCATGCATAGTCATTGCAACTTATGAACAGAAAAGACAGAGGATCATCTTGTGTTACCTGAAGCAGGGGCGCCGGGCACTTTGACTGCAAGAAAGGAAATAATAATACATTAAATTAAACCACAAGGAAGGCTTCTTCTATTGTAACTACAACTCGTAGTATAGAGACTAAAAAAGCACAAGTCGTAGAGATTAAAGAAACGAATGAACAAGAGGCAGTGAAGCAGACAGAGACATCGATCGGGGGCAGTACTCACTGTTACACTGTTTAAAGGCGTTAGGATCTTCGCCGCATGCAGCGGGCAACCCGGCGGTGCGTTTGAGGTCGACCTGCGCGCCGTACTGGTTGAAGGCGGCGCAGAGGCATGCGATGGTGGCCGGGCTCTTGGTGGCGACCTTGACGCCGGCGCAGCACACACCGGTGGGCTTTGCCTGCGTGCTCCCCTGCTGCACGTACGGCAGGCAGGCTGCGAGCCCGGTCACCGCCGCCGTGCAGTCGACCGATGGCGCCGGAACCGGCGCCTGCGACGCCGCGCCGGACGCTAGCGCGAGGAGGACGAAGGCGAGGCATGGCATGGTGAGGACGAGGCGCGCCATGGCTGGGGATGGATGGATCAGAGGCTTGAGATTGGAGGCGCGTGTACGTGCGTGAAGTGGAATGGATGTAAGAGGTCAACTGCAAACGCTGTAGATGTGGTGTGGCGCGGGCGGCGGCGGCGCCGGCGCGTGTGTTTTTAAAGGCGGCCAAGAGTCGTCGTCCCGTGGCCAGCGCGGACAGACGACGAGATCTTCTAGGGTGTGCGGTTGCGATCCGCGGGTTTCAGTTCAGTTGTGCACGCGTCGTTTCGTTTCCGGGCTCGATGGAACGGCCGGGTAACTGAAGAGACGAGAGAAACCCGCGAGACGGCACGTCGTCTGCCGCCAGATCCGGTGGCGATCGATCCGTCTCACACGGGACGACGAGGAGCCCCGTGGCCCGGCCCGGCATAGCGAGTGACCATGCAACGGCATCGTGCGCTGCCGTAACGTGTATGCTGCCGGTGGTTGTTGCATGCCGCCGCATGTGATCGGCGGCGCAGTTTTTCTCGATCGCAAGGCATTTGCAGCAACTGCCACGTCCATATGTGGAAGACCAATCTAATTTGGATATTCATGGATTTTGATAAATGACTTAGAAATTCAAATTTTAGTGAGGTATCATCTCTTTCTAGTTCATTTTTTTTTAAACTAGAGGGTATCCATTGGACATCCATGACATCCAACTTCCACCTGGCACGTCGTTCTCCGGCTGGAGTACGTGTAGCCACTGATGAATGAAAATTGAAAGGCCAACAAGTGCGCTGTGATCGCGTGCAACGGCATTATCGAGCCAGGCAAGGCAGGCATGTGATCCATCCGTCAGACCTCAGTTTCCACCTTCCCCTGCACATGCATGATGAGCATCTGGCTGGAGGGGAGGCGCGACGATAACAAGTCAAATAATTATTGCGCAGTTCATTTCTAATTCATGCTTTATCTGTTGCTGCCATTTGGTATTTTGGTTCCTTCTTATCCTCTCTACAGTAGGAGAGAGGGTGTCAGTCAGATCTCTCCAGCTTTGTTGCCAGCGGTCAACTTGCAAGCTGCAATGCAGCCCATGTACTCCCTCCGTTCCACAATACTTGCAATTCTTTTTGACTCATATAAACTGTGTTTGACCTCTCGTCTTATTCAACTTTTTTAAAAAATATTACCACTTTTCTTATGACTTATTACATCACTAAAGATATTATAATGACATTTTGTTTGTTTTATAATTTACATACAAAATTTGAATAAGACGAAAGCAGTCAAACACAGTTTTTATATAAGTCAAAGAATTGCAAGTATTGTGGAACGCAGGAGTATTTTATACTACGACAAGCTTTGTTACTTGAGCTGTGTAACAGTTGTGTGTCAGCTGGTCTCGTCGCCAACGCATCATCGGATATAAAAATAAACGCTTAAATTAGTCGAAATATATATGTAGCGAGCAACAATGGATACTGGATATACTGGAGGAACGTCTTGACGTCTACCATTTTGTTTTATATATTTACAAAAAACAAGCCTGGTCTCATGCTGTCAGTCTCTGTCCACAGCGGTGCCAGCAGCTGGAAGTAAAACAAAACAGAGAAAGAATAATCAGAAAATGGTACACAATAAATAAAGGTATTTCTTAAAAAGTAATCAAAGAAGAACAAAAAAAAGAAGAAGTACTACTATCCCTTTTTTTTTGTGTGTGTATACAGTATACTAGTAACTTTTGTAATACTGGTGAAATGCAGAACGCATGACAAAAGCAGAGAGCCTCGTAAGTGAGATGATTCAGATCATTTTGGGTGGAAAAAAACAACAACAACATGCTTGGGTATGAAGAAAGAGAACCTAACTTTTGTAATACTGGTGAAATGCAGAGAATACACGATGCATACTTATGACTACTGACAACTTCCCTAAGCTTGTTCATTCCTTCTTCTGCATGAAACTCAAATAATGAAAAAGATAAATCAATTAGTTAATAAGCGTGTCATTGTTCAACAATCATAGGATGAGTAGAGTAGAGTAGATTATATTGTCCGTGTGCTACCTAGTCAACAGCCGGCCGGCTAATCAGCTATCTGCCATGCACTATGGTACAGGTGAAAAACACCAAGTAACGCGACAATCACAATGGCTCTGAACTCCAAACACCGGGTATTTAAACAACACCGTAGCGCATACGTTGTTCCTGCTAAGATGTTAGATAAGCACATATACGAGAGCTTGATCGTTAGTTCATTGTAGACAATTTCACCATGATGTGCTTTTCGGTTACACGGCAACGGCGGCTTGAGGAGCGTCGTCGGCAAGAGGAGCTCAAGAGGAAGAAAGAAGCAGAGGAGAAGACGATTTGCTTCCGTATTCGAAAGAACATGGCCACCTATGAGACGGAGGGAAGGAGGGCGAGAAGTATTGCTCAACATGAGAGGAGGACGACGAGAGATGACGACAAGGCGGCAAAAGAAGATGAAGGAGAAGAAGCAGAGGTTGGAAGAGGAGGTGAGAAAGGAGAGGGAGAAGATGAGAAAAGAAGAAGCAGCCAAGAGGCTGCAGGCTGAGAAAAGGAAGTTTAAGGAGAAGGAGAAGAAGAAGCGCGAGGAGGAAGCCAAAAAGAGACGTGAAAAGGATGAGAAGGAGAAGAAGAAGAGGAAAGAAGAGCTCAAGAAAAAGAAGACGGCCAAGAGAAAATGAAGCTAAGCATTTCTATTCTTTATTTTGAATAGTTTAGATCCATGTATTATTCTTTCCCAATCATAATTACAGTACTAATTATGTATGAATAGTCAAGCACTGTTGTATACTCCATAATTCATTAATTTGTTATAAATATTATGCATACTTGTTAAGGATTAGAAAGTGTCATTTCTTTATATGATTGGGGTGTGAGGAGGGTGCTTCCCTAGATTTCCCATATCAAATTCATAACTAAATAAAAAATAAAAAGAAATGCACTCTATCCACCGAGACTCGAGCGCTCTCTAACTCAAATTTAGGTGTCTTTTTCTTATGTAGCGCGTTGGCGATCCTCCACATGTCAGTGACACTAGATGCATACGTTCCAATCCAAATCCCACGGCTTTCAGGGCAAATTCTCCTACCAGCCAGTACATATCACACGGGATACAATACAAGCAGCGACATCGACATGGTAGCTAGCCATGTAGAAAGAACTTACAAATGTCATCACACAATTAACCATCGTCCGACGATCACAGGGGACAATGCAAAACAACGAACGAATATCCACTCACTACAAATTTCTCTCGGTCTCTCTCCGATCCGCTCTCACATGACCGAGCAAGAGTTGGGGTTCTCGTCGTTGAACATATCAGTGAGGTGGTCGCCCGCCGGCCTGTCGCCGGCGGCGGTCTGCAGCCGGCTGCCGCTGGCCATGTAGCCGCCTGCAGGTGCAGGCTCCGCGCTCCGGACGTACCCGGGCGGGGCGCGCTTGTCGTAGGTGCCGGCCACGTAGGGCTGGGACACCAGGTTGTAGGGCACGTACGGCCACAGCTCCGCCTTCTTCCCCGTGGACTGCGCCTTCTTGAGCACCTTGCTCGCCTCCACGTACCCGACCACCGTCACCTTCTGCTGCTTCCGGTTTATCTCCACCGACTCCACCCCTGGAAAATATAACACCATGCATATAGGTAAAGGTCATGCCACAACTCACAATCTGAATCTGATCCAGTGTCCTGTTCATCGACTCATCATCAAATGTGAATGTTGGCGTTTGTTGCGTTTGTTTTAGACATGTGTCGTCACCATGTGTTTGAGTGAAGATACGTGCTCGGTTACTTATTTCTATCTGCTTAATGAAAACGCCCTTCAGCGTGATAGAAAAAAAAAATGAAGATACGATCTTTCAGTTTCAGAACGCCGAAGTTTGTATGCAGCAGTACGCTACCTGAATTTACAGGCGAGGTGAGGTGACGTGGCTTCAAAATGTTTAGCATTTGTACTATGAATCCGGTGAGGTGACGTGCAATTTGCAGGCGAAACCTTTTCTTTTTTGAAAGACTGCTACCTGAATTGTCAGTATGCTATTTATTTCCTGCTTAGAAATTATTGAGATTTAAGAATGCAGAGCCAGGTCTCACTCCTACCATACGTTTAAAAAACGAGTCAATTAGAAACAAGTTTGAGATGTTTTCAGGGTCATTTTTTTTTATTTTACATTCCAGTGGACTAATGTAATGTCACATGAGAAATAAAATAAAGCAAGCAGAAAGGATTTCAAACGACCGACCCTCTGTGAAAAAATATAAAAAACCATCAAGATTTAAGAGAGAGAAACAGAAAGAGAACCTTTCATGGAGGAGAGGGTGCTCCTGACCTTGAGCTCGCACCCTTCACAGTCCATCCTGACCTTGAGCTCCACCGCCTGCAGCTGCTTCCTCTTCTTCTTGTTCTCGTGGCCATGGCCTCCATTCCCTCCCAGCAGCCCCGACAGGTAGTCCAAGGTGCCCCCCATGGCAACTCACAAGGACGATGGACAGCTCGCACTACAAGGAACCCAACACCACCACACCAGCACCGGCAAGAAACTCTCAAGAAGCAGGCAGAGTAATTTTAATTTCAAAAAAAAGAACTAGGCGGATCCGCAGATCGTGCTTGATTAAGAAAGGCCATGCTAGTTGGCCATTTATAAGCTCTGCGGCCTCAAGCAGTCAAGCTAGCAACAAATCCTTGGGCTTGGGCAGTGACAGGAGGACAGAGCTTTGGAAAAGGACTAGCATGCATACATGACAATGGAAAGGCCTCTGTTTTCCTCACAGTAGTTTTGTGTTGATGTGATGATGAGGACAAGATGAGATCAATGATGCGAGAGGAAAGGGAAAATCAGTGTCTCGTTGAAAGAGAGAGCCGAGGGCCTTTGCAAAGCTAAACAGTGTCCATGGTAACAGTGTCCATGGTCTGCATGGAAGTGTGCATGTGCATGCTTGTGACCGGGTGCCTGTGTTGCCAACCCTACCACTAGTACTATGCTGTGTTCATGCACTCTCTACTGTCCATGGACGGGGGCTTTAGGAAAAGCAAGCAGATGCCAGATGGCCAGGGCCAGGCCAAAGTTGTGAGCTGCAGAAAGCTAAAACACCAGAAAGACAGTCGCAGCTGTGCATTGCAGGAGCAGAAAAGGTCTCGCGAGGAAAAACGGGGGCAACAAGACAAACCTCAAATACAGGGCTGATTGTGGACTCGATGTTGGAGTAGATATTTGTTACTTGCTCCGTTTCAAATTACAGTACAGTTGACCGGCCATAGGCTGACAGGATTCCAAGCCAGATACTATTAGTTATGCAATTTATTTATTTAAAAATAATTCGCTGCCGCTGCGACTGGCTGCCTCTCTGCCTTCGCTGGCCTCCCTATTTCATCTTGGACGACAGCTCGACACAAGCGGAACCCAACGCCGGCGGCATAGCGACGCCGACGACGGCGTCGCTGTCGCTGCACACCGAACCGATCCCGTCGGGGAACTGTAACGTCCGTCCGAACGTGGCCGCTGCGCGCAAGAAATGCAATTCCTCGCGTGCCCTGCCTGCCTGCACACTAGAGCCTTTTCCGGCGTGGCTTTCGGTTGCCACTTAAACGCCGCCGCCGCCGGTTTAGCCATCAGGGACAGGGAGTGGTCTGCTGTCCCGATCGAGAGCGATTGCATTGCAGCACCGCTCAGGTGTGGGAAGTGGTGTGGACAGTGTGTAAGCAACAGAGTATGAATCTACATAGAATCTAGGGTAGGTAGCAGGAATTGGAAATTGAAGAGAAGCAATCCGGCTGGAGCCCGGAGGTAAGATTGTATTTGGGTTCGGGTTTGAATGGTTTGTACATCGATGCCCTGTCTCTCGTGTGCTCTTCCTTTAATACATGGGCGATGCCCGGACACAGCGCTCGCAGGCGCTCGGTTGTCACACAACCCATTCGCCACCGGTGAAACGAGTACTCGCGCGCCTGGTCCTTGGAGTGTTGGGCCGGCCCGTGTCGACAGCAGGTGGACGGCCCATGCCTTCAGCAGAGTCTTGTGCTTCCTTGCTGCTAACATTCCTCCCACCTTGGAAACCTGCTTGCCCCCAAGCAGGTGCACGGGGAACTCCTGGCGGATAGCGTCGAGGTCCTCCCATGTCGCCAGCGAAGGAGGAAGGTTGTTCCACTTGATCAGCACTTGCTGAGTGTACTGACCGCGTTGCACCGAACGGGTGTCGAGCACTGCTTCGAGTCAGGCGAAGAGCGAAGTCAGTGGGCAATGTTGGAGTCACCTGGTGATCCTTGCCGATGGCGCGCTTCAGCTGTGAAACATGGAACACAGGGTGGATTAACGAATGAGGAGGGAGCTCCAGCTTGTACGCCACCTTCCCGATGCAAGCCAGAACCCGGAATGGGCCGAAAAAACTTGAAAGCCAGCTTCTGGTGAGATCTGGGGGCCAAAGATGTTTGCACATATGGCTGTAGCTTCAAATAGACCATGTCATTCACTTTGAAGGAACGCTCGGACCTCTTCTGATCAGCTTGTCGCTTCATACGTGCTTTAGCTCGCAGCAGGTGCTGATGTAACAATTGGTCCATGTCTGCGCGGGTTGAAAGCCAACCGCCAGCCTCAGAATCAGCAGGTCTTGGTGGCATTGGTAAGAACCGAGGAGAATACCCATACAGAGCTTCAAAAGGAGAGCGACCGATGGCGGAATGAGTAGAAGAATTGTACCAGAACTCCGCAGTGGCCAGCCATTTGCTCCAGTGGGACGGGCAGGCGTGAACGAAACATCGGAGATATGTCTCGAGACATTGATTGAGCCGTTCTGTCTGTCCGTCGGACTCAGGATGGTAAGATGTACTGCGACACAGACCGACACCCGCTTGATCGAACAACTCAGACCAGAAGTTGGAAGTAAAGATCCGGTCGCGGTCAGAGACCAGCACCAAGGGCATTCCATGATGGCGGTAAACAGAGTCCATGAAGGCTTCAGCCACAGAGGCAGCCGTCAGAGGATGGCGCAGGCGGATGAAGTGACCATATTTAGTGAAGAGATCAACAACCACCAGAATACAGTCGAACCCTTTGGAAAGCGGCAGACCTTCAATGAAGTCCATAGAGACTGTTTGCCAGGCGCCCTCAGGGACTGCTAATGGTTGTAAGAGCCCAGGTGCACGAGCACGGTCAGGTTTAGCTTGTTGGCACACTGTACAGGCTTGAACAAACTGCTTGACAGATGTAGAAAGACCAGTCCAGGCAAAGTAACGTTTGATCTTGGCCACTGTAACGGGCACTCCGGAATGACCACCCCAGGCAGTATCGTGGAATTCCCGAATGATTTGCTGCTGCATCACAGCATCAGAACCCACCCAAATCCTGTCTTTATAACGCAGCACACCAGCAGTCAGAGTGAAGTGAGGGACTGCGTGGGAATCAATGACCAATTTACCAATAATCTCCTGGGCATGACTGTCTGTCAAGTAAGTATTGGTGACAGAAGAGATCCAAGTAGGAGTTGCTGCAGAGACGGCGGCACACATGGCAGGGGGAGCAGGGTGTCGTGACAGAGCATCAGCGGCTCTATTTTCTGAACCTTGTCGGTAGACAATACGATACTGAAGACCAATCAACTTGGAGAAGACTTTCTGCTGCCATGGTGTATGCAGACGTTGATCACCCAGCTGAGTCAAACTCTTTTGGTCGGTGAGGATCACAAACTCTTGGAAGTGCAAGTAAGGGCGCCATGCTTGAATAGCCATAAGGATAGCCATATACTCCTTTTCGTATGTAGACATACCACGAGATTTGGGACCAAGGGCCTTGCTTAAGTAAGCCAGTGGATGGCCGTCTTGCATAAGTACTGCACCAATGCCGTGATCCGAGGCGTCCGTCTCAATGCAAAATGGTCTGGCAAAGTTCGGTAGGGCGAGCACCGGTGACTGGCAAAGGGTAGACTTCAGCTGCTGAAATGCAGCATCCTGATCAGCTGTCCAAATGAAAAGTGCATGTTTCTTCAACAGAGCAGTGAGAGGTTTGGCAATGATGCCGAAATGCCTCACGAACTTCCTGTAGTATCCGGCAAGACCCAAGAAACCACGAAGCTCTTTGACATTAGCAGGAACTGGCCACTGAGCAATAGAGTCGAGCTTAGATGGATCTGTACTAACCCCAGAACGGCTGATCACGTGCCCCAAGTAGACCAACTGAGTTTGAGCAAATGCACACTTAGATAGTTTCAGAGTCCATTGATCTTTGGCCAGAAGGGAGAACACCTGACGTAGGTGATCTAGATGTGTGACCAAGTCTGGGCTATAGACAAGAATGTCATCAAAAAATACGAGGACAAAGCGCCGCAGAACTGTGGCCAGTGTTGTATTCATGGCGTCTTGGAAAGTTCCCGGGGCTCCTGTGAGGCCAAATGCCATAACCCGAACTCGAACTGGCCAAAGTGTGTTTGGAATGCCGTCTTGGGCTCCTCGCCTTCCTTCATACGTATCTGGTGGAACCCTGCCTGTAAGTCCAAGCTACTGAATACTGACGCTCCCGCGAGTTCATCAAGTAATTCATCGATCACGGGTACTGGATATTTGCCCTTGCGAGTGATGGCATTCAGATGCCGGTAGTCGACACAGAAACGCCAGGTGCCGTCTTTTTTCTTAACCAGCAGAACAGGCGATGAGAAAGCACTGTGACTCTTTTGAATGATGCCTTGTTCTAACATAGAAGTCACTTGTTGCTCAATTTCGGTCTTCAGGGCAGGAGCATATCGGTACGGTCTGACAAATAAAGGCTGAGCACCACTGATAAGAGGTATAGTATGATCACACTCCCTCTGTGGCGGTAATGCAGTCGGTGGTTGAAACAAAGAGCTGTAGTCCTCAAGAAGCTGACGAAATTCAGGAGGAAGTTGATCAACTGCAGTAGACTGACTGAGTACAGACTGCTGTAACACTGGCTGTATCAGAGACAGTTGAAGGACTGAACCCACTGGTAGTTCAGGAGCATCTCCAAGAAGTAATGCAGTGGAATCATGATATGGAATAGCTAACCACCTCTGCTGCCAATGTACTTGCATAGGACTGAAGCTAGACAACCAATCGAGGCCCAAAATCATATCATAAGATTGCAATGGCAGCAGCTTGAGATCAAGAGAAAATGTGTAGCCCTGGACAGACCAAACTGCTTGAGGTATGTGAGAATCACAAATCAACTTTTCACCATTTGCTACTTGCACAGTAAGAGCTGGCTGAAGCAACTGAATCTAAGGTGCTAGGGAACCCAACTGTGTACTGAGGAAAGTATGGGAGCTTCCGGAATCCACCAATATAGAAATATCACGACCATAGAAGGAACCCAGAAGACTGAGTGTCTTGGGAGTAGGCACTCCAGTGGTAGCAACAGAGAGATGTGCCATAATCTGAGAGTGGACTGGTGAGGGTGGATCAGGTATACCTTCGGTGTCTTCTTCTGGAAATAGCTCACATAGCTCTTGCACAACATGGAGCTGTACCATCTCAGGACATCGGTGCTCTCGCGTCCATTTCGCTGCACACCTCATGCACAGTCCTTGAGCACGCCGCTGAGTGCGAAGGTCGCGGTACTTGTCAGCAGCAGTAGCCGAGTGCAGAAGAGTACCACCGCGCTTGTCATCAGCAGCTCCAAGCTTCAGAGGGGGTGGTGGTGGTGGTAATGGCGCACCTCCAGACGAACTTGCTCGGTCATATCGCCTGAACGCCCTCCGAGCATCATTCAGCACGTCCTCCTGCATTTGGGCAAGCACACAGGCAGAGTCCAGCGTAGAGGGGCGTTGCATAAGAACAGCAGACTTAATTTCAGGTTTGAGGCCATCAATATAGCGCTGAATGTAGAACAATGGATCAACACTGGGGTTATAGGCAGCTAAATCATCAATGAGACGCTGGTATTGCTGGGTGTACTCTTTAATGGAATGGGATTGGTATATGTGGAATAGTTTGCGAATGAGGAGTTCATGCTCTTGTTTGCCGAAGCGCTCAAGCAGCATCTGCTGAAACTGGGGCCAAGTGCAGTTATGCAGTAAGGGCTCAACGGATTGTTTCCAACGGTTGGCATCAAGTTTGCAGTGCATAGTGGCTATTTTCACCCAGCGGCTTGGTTCTACAGCATAGAGATCAAAGTAATCCATACAATCCTTAAGCCATGCCTTAGGATGTTCCCCTTCAAACACAGGAAAATTAAGCTTAGGGAGGCGACCCAACTGGTTTCCCCCAAACTCACCCTGAAACTCATCATCTCTAGATCGGTTTGGTGCGGGAGGTGGGCGGTGGAAGCTATTGGCCTGGGGAGGTAATGGAGGGTATGGATTTGGAGGAGGAAGGGGATAAGCCGACGTACCCTTAACATCGGGAACTATGGTGGTGACCGCACCATAGTTCCCCAGATTGACGCGGTGCCCGTCGGGCCTGGTGGCTGCCTGATCCGCAGATGGGCGCGGGGCAACCTGGAACGGAGTGCTGCAGCTGGCCTTCCCCGTTGGAGTAGAAGGCCGCTTGACGCCGACGAGGCGTGCACTCGGGGACGGAGGCGGGGATGCGCACTTGGGGCGTCGCCGTGTGGATGTGGATCGGCTCCGCTGCAAACACCCCTGATGTCACCGTTGGCGCGTCCACCATGGTACGTTCCACGAACTTGGTAATCTTCCCGACTTCGAGCTTGAGGGAGTGCATCCGCTTGACCTCCTTTGCGCAAGTCGCCGATGAAGCCGTCCCACCTCGGGCGCCATTCGCCGAACACCTTGCGCGCCCTCGAGGATGGTCGGGCGACCTTCCGCGGCCGCAGAGTTTGTGTCGAGCTTCGTCTCAAGCTTGTCGAATCGCTCCGTCTGCACCGCGAACCGCTTGTCCAGCTCGGCGAGAAGAGCCTTTTGGTCAGGACCCATGGCGGCGCCGCGGTGAACTTGGAAACGAGTGAGGTGGGGATGACCGGGATCCAGATCGGTGCCCGAAACTCACCACAAATCGCGATTCCTGGATCGGAATTAGGGTTCTCCGAATTCGATCTACAATTTGCAGAGAACTCAGAGATAAACCAACCAAATCCTGGCGGAATCGAGCGATCGATGGGATTCAGAGTACGGGAACGGATGGGAGGCCGGAGAGATCGGTGTCTCTGATACCACTTGTAAGCAACAGAGTATGAATCTAGATAGAATCTAGGGTAGGTAGCAGGAATTGGGAATTGGAAGAGAAGCAATCCGGCTGGAGCCCGGAGGTAAGATTGTATTTGGGTTCGGGTTTGAATGGTTTGTACATCGATGCCCTGTCTCTCGTGTGCTCTTCCTTTAATACATGGGCGATGCCCGGACACAGCGCTCGCAGGCGCTCGGTTGTCACACAACCCATTCGCCACCGGTGAAACGAGTACTCGCGCGCCTGGTCCTTGGAGTGTTGGGCCGGCCCGTGTCGACAGCAGGTGGACGGCCCATGCCTTCAGCAGAGTCTTGTGCTTCCTTGCTGCTAACACAGTGGAGGGAGAGCATGCAATGCCAATGCAATCATCCCAGCAAAAGAAACCGTGGGGCTGTCGAAATTGACGTTGTCTGCTCTGTGAGTGCTGACTAATAACCCGCGTTGCATTGTGATGAACTCTGTGGTCTTCTGCGGCAAAGTGAGTGGAGTGCATCATAGCCAGGTAGAGGGGGTGTACATTTCAGAATTGACACCACACCAACCCAACCATGCTGTATGCATATAATGGTGAAACAAGGCAGCAGTAAGATCATCGTGCTGAGATGGGATGGGACAATGACCTAGGCACAGTTGCATCAGCTCAGAACACCCTGGGTATCAGCAACACAGGTATTTGGTCACGGGCATGTTTTATTCCGATTTTCCGATAAAAAAAAACAATACATTGCTTTACAATCCTTGCTCAGCCCACATGAGAATAACAGCTAAGAGCTACTGCAACTCTGCGGGACAAGAAGAAAAAATCAGCGAAAAGAATAGGAGCTATCATCAACACATTTAAAAAACAATCTGCGCAAAATTGCTTGCACCGAGAGGGCAACGTCAATGTTCTTCCATGTAGCTCGTTGGGCATAGTGGATTCGGTGAAGGGCCGGAGAGCATGAAAACAGAAGCAGGATGGACTACTGCTCTATATGAGCGCTTTGATGCCAGCTTGTTGCATCTCACGCAGCCGCCAGACCGGATAATATGATTCTTCTTCTGCCACCTCGTCGCTGTCCATCAGTTGCATAGCCCACGAGTTCAAGACGGTTTGGATGGTATCCTGCCACATTCCAAACACAAAGATAATGATTGAGCTACATTGTAATGAGTCATCCACGCAGGCCAAAAGATGGTTTACATATACCCTGAAAAACAAAGCCTACCTGTCCTCCTTCTGTGACTTGTCCTTCTCTGTCTCGAACACAGTATATCTGCTGCGTTTGGAACTGAAATATGTATCGGAAACAAGCATACATCGTAAGCAGAACAAACTAATAAGGATGAATTTAAAATCAGCATGACACTAATTTACTTACGTGCAAGATAATTAGAGGCGAAGATCCAAACATTTTTGTTTCCAATACATCAGCTTCTGAAATGTGCAGGATCTGTAAAGGAAATGGAATATAAGAAAAATTCTTGGTCATTTTTTTATAAAAATAACAAAAATACCAGCAGGATCTTATGTGGTTCTTCCAGCTTAAGAACAATATAAACTACTGTCGATAATGAAGAGAAGAAAAAAAAGGAACAATTGTGCAACTGCCCCTATTGTCTAATTGCTCGTTTGCCCCTGTTTTTTAAACTTTGCTCGTTTGCCCCTGTTTTTAGTCTTCCAATTGCTCGTTTGACCCTATTAGGGGCATTTGCGCAATTGTTTTAATATTAGGGACATTTGCGCAATTGTTTTAATTGCTCGCTTTGCCCCTATTAGGGTCATTTGCGCAATTGGAAAACTAAAAATAGGGGCAAACGAGCAATTAGACTCCGAGAATAGGGGCAGTTGCACAATTGGCCCAAAAAAAAAAAAACTACAGAACATGGCAATCTATTTTGACTGAGTTTAAGAAGAGGCAAATGTTTCAATATTAGATTCAAATAAGTCATGGGAAAGGAACTATTCAAGGCATGTTCAGCAATGACCTACTTTGTGATCAAAAAATATGCCTTGTGATGCATAAGCTTGTCTCTCTCCTTTGCAGCGCTCAATCACTTCCTTGGTGCAATATTTTTTAGAGTCTTCACATCACCCTGAAAGCAAAATATGTAACTGTTAGTTGACCAAAAGTTCTAAAAGTGTCTATGAGTGGGCTTATGACTTTTTCATGTCAATTAGACAAAATCTCAATTGATTGCTTTGAACGTAACATTTAAACTTATTTGAAACTCAGTAGTGTCAAAAAAAAAAAGTTTTTAACTTTCACCAGAACGTATATAATGTATAATCAATAATTAGACAATCTCATTAGGACAGTCAGCAATCATACTAGTTCAATCAAGGAAAGAGTTTCTTCTTATTAAGACAAGGGTCACCTTTGCATATGCAGTTAGAACTGGTTTGATCGTTTCTTGAACATCAGCAACAAAATCAGACAGAGAAAAGGACCTGTGAAAAAGAAGGTGAACATAGTTCAACAACTTGTTGAGTCTCCCAAAGTTAAGTTGCACAGGCCTTACAGGTCTCGTTGTCGAATTTCCCTGAACGTCACCGCAGTTGAGGTTTCTTCAAGCAACGATTCATTCAAACTACAAGGAAAGAACAAAAGAAAATCAATGTCGTGTCGTTCATTAAAAAAAAAAATTGTAATATGATGAAAGAAAGGAGAAAAATATTTGATTTGAACATGCAAGAAAGAGTTATTGCATTTATTTAATTAATTTGGGTTCCTAATGAAGAGGAATCACCAATGAATTTGCAGAAAAGAATAGAATAGCATAGTTCAGAACTTCAGATTTAATGCATCAAATTTCATAACCAGATAGAACAAAGAATGATGAAGCACATCATACTCTTGAATTTTCTGAACCACGGGGTTGTCACTTGTCTCCCATCTTTCTCGGACATCCTCAGCTACCTGCATTTGCATATGCAAGACATGGATATCACTGCAAGACAAAATCAGGTTTGACCAAATACATCAAATACACCTGTGCAGCATTGTGAGGGTACCTCTTGTCCCTTGGTTACAACAGGCTTCGTGTATTCATCCACTGTTTTATATACTGGGTGACCTCGTATCTTAGATAAGAAAAAGGAGTTCAGATAGGAAATCAATATGAAGATAGGAGCAGAGTTGAACAATCTCCTGAAAGATACCTTATTCTTAAAAGCTTCCCATTTTTCACCTAATACTGACTTCTTTGTTGATGTAAGAACTAAATCAGTTCTTGTACTCTTTTCTACTTTAGCAGAATCATGCCTAGCTTGATGTTTTCTCTTTCTGCTAGAGCTTGAGCTTAATTCATCCTTGACAATTTCATATCCCTGCTTAGCTAAATTTGAAACTTTTGTGTCCTTCAACTTTGCAAATGCGCCGGATACCATTGGTGAAGCAGATGAGATTGTTAACTTTAATTTAGTAAACAATGTATGACTGCCATCGCCATCTGAATGTGAGGATGCCTCAGCTTTCTCATGTTTTGAAGCTTCAGGCGAACCATCCCTACAACTTGTGCTCTCTTCTTTTCCAAGTCCAAAACTTCCCTTTACCTGTAATCAACTCATCAAGGCCATGACATATACTGTATCAAAATAATATTAATTCATCCTTACCTCTTCTTTAGCAGCAAACATTTTTTTCTTTGATATTTGCAGTAACCTACAAGTGGAAAAAGAATGCCCCTATAAATCTATGAGAAATTGAGCATAACACAAACAAATAAATAGGCTACAGTTATCAATATTGAATAATCATCTGTCAATGGCTTACCTTTCTAGATGTCTCCTCAGCTTCAGTCCAAACATCATCAACACCCTTGTATATTGTCTCAGTCGTCTTCTTAGTTCTGAAAAAATTGTGATAACATAACTTACCACTATATGTAGAAGATTAGAAAATGAAAGTAGTGCAATAATTTTGCAACTTACCTAACTTTGAGATCTTCCTTTACAACACCAAGTTTCTCTCGAACTCCTTCATGGATTTCTTAAATTCAGGATTACTGCAACAAAAATACAATAATAAATGAAGAGAAAAAATTGCTGATCGCCATACATATAAAAGGTGTTGCAGCAGTATGTAACCATTATTTCAGTTGTTTAAGCTTTCATGATAGCACAGAACTTCGACAATAACACATACTCCTACCTGTTGGCCTCACCCTTTAGTTGCTTCGAGAACTCATTGAAAACACTTAGGTTCCTATGATTCAAATATCTATATGAAGTAGTTGCTTGCACATTTGCTCTCATTGTCTGCATGTACCAGCAACGGATGGCAATTAGTAGAATGCGTGCAGCTATGTAATTATGTAATAAAAAGAAAAAAAAAAGGATAAAGATAAGGCATGCAGCAAAAACCAAACTTCAGAGGCATCCCACTTTGGGTTGGCACATATAGAACTTTGTTTTTTATACAGATCAAATCAATACAGTAGGCCTAACTAACCTATGAAATTGTACTGTTTGTGTTACTGCAAACAAGGAAATTATAGCTTAACGAAGGTGTACAAGCAAGTTTAAACTGCCATATGTCCCTTTTGTGTGCAGCCATAAAAAAAATTACATTACTAATGAAGTAATTTCACAAAAAAAAAAATCTACGAATCCAATTAAAAGCAAAGCATGTGTAGGAGACAATTGGTTCCTTCAATCTTGACATAATTTAATACATTAAAGACTTTAAACATTCTGTAATTTCGTTGCTTTGGTACTGAAATTCAGGAAATCCAGCTGTGGAAAAAAGTGAACATATTTTTTTTTCATTTAAGTTATTTCATCTTTTACCTCCCTAACAATAACCAATATTGGTGGTTAGGTGTTGGCTACTCCTAAACAGGATAATGCTCGTAAGCTATTTCAGAAAACATGAGAGCAAATGTCACATGCTATTTCAGAATACTCGAAATCTAAATAGCAGGGTTACACAATTGCTAAAAGAGAACATACTCCACTCACCAATCGCAGCGCGGCTTCGGACGAGGGCCGCCGGAGAGCCCGCAGCAGAGCCGAGGTCGCCATCGAGGAAGCAGAAGAGAGGGCGCGGCGGGAAGGATAAGGGAGCAGGATCACGGGACCTGACGGTCAGCGGTGCGGCGGCGGTTCGCCGGAGCCGGCGGTGCGCGTGCTGGGAGAGGAGGCGGCGGGAGGGGAAGACCCGCGCCTATGGAGGTTTAAGGGAGGGAACGTAAGCACAGAGGAAGAGGAAGGACAATAATAGCAAAAGTTTCCTGCCTTACAGGTTATTTTTGCAAATTGAACGTAATCGGTGAGGGTATAGTTGTAATAATTGAAAACTGCGCGCGTATGTGCAGATATTATTTTCTTGGAGCGAAAGATGGTGGAAGAAGCTTCGTCAAATATAATAACTCCTGTATGTATCCAGCGATCAAGGGGTTGGCTAGGCAAATTCTTCATGATTTTGCATTAAAGAAAAACCTGATCTTTTTCATAGGGTTATGATGATGATAAAATACTCCGTCCGTTTCAAAATCTTGAAAGTTTTGGTTTGTTTTAATAAATCATTTTCACTATGTATCTAGATATATTATTGTATATCTAAATACATAGCAAGACTCTATCTATTAAAACCATGACACTTTGTAATTTGAAATGAAGTAGATAGATAGATTTAGATTGATATATAATCATACGATTTTGATGTTGCCAAGGAAGTCGAGCATGGCCCATCTCGCGTCCTGTAATTTCTTTCTTTATTACCAGTTTTGTTACTATTCTATTCCATGCCTACCTCTTTTCTGCTTTTCTATTGGAGGGTGCCTGACTCGGTTCAGGAAAAAAAAAAAAAAAAAAACAGATTTGTCTTTTTCAGAACACCAGTTTTGTTTAGAAAAATTGAAAAAAAAAAAATGCATCAATAACTTGGCTGAAATTGCAGCGATATGAATAAGTATACAAGTAGGTCGAAGCAAAAACCAAACAATTAGCATTGACCTCAGAAATCAAAAATATGTGCTGGTCATGAAACCAATAATGGTCTAATGCCGATGATCTATGAGTTGGAGTCTTGGAGATGTCTCTGTCCACTGTACAGTTCATATCAACAGTGAACAGCAGTTGGCTGTTGCAATTATGAAAGCAACACCACGAAAGTTCAAGTATTCCCTCTGTTCCAATACGTAGATATCTAGCTTTAGCTCTGTTCTAAGTTGAACTTTTTCCTAAATGAGATTAAATTCATAGAAAGAATATATTAACATATACGAAAATCCAATAAATGCACTATCAAGGTATATTTAATGGTGGATTTAACCAAACTAATTGCTAATGTGATATTGGAGTATTTTTAATTAAAATTGATTAAAGGTTGGAGAAGTTTGCCTAAGAGAAACCTAAAACGACCTACTTATTATTATTATTTTTTCTTGAAATGGAGTTAGTATTGAAACAACATAATGAGCAATTATATATTTTTCTTTTTAAATGAAAAGGCAAAAGCTTTGCTGCTTAATTAACAAGAGGATTCAGTTCAAAGACATGGCACTTACACCCCACATAAGAAATTATATCACAAATAGGAAACCATAAACTGTCTGGTATGCGATGGTCAAGCACAAACAAGGCTAACGAAGATAACTACCTGATGAATTCTCTCTCAGTAAAAGAACATCATTATCAAACACCAACACCAGCTTTAACAGGTTCAATTAAAAGAGAGCACATATAACACTAGCTTGCAGCATTTCATTCCTACTTCAGAAGCACTTAATTGATAAACAAACTTAAGTTTACGAAGTACTATTGCATTCACACATGGGTAAAACAAGGAAATGAGTCAATGACAACTTTGTAGATAGACACTTCAGAAGCTACAACTCAGTGTCTTAGACCGTTACAGATCATTGTGCGATACTCACGATGACATGCATCATGGTCTCATGGATGACACTGCAAAGCTTCCGTTTCTTGAGATCGTGCAGAGCATTCCTCTGTCATTGCATTAAGTAGCAGACAAAACATGACACAATTACATATAAGATCCTAGAGCAGTTTATGCTAAGCAGCAAACAAAGAGGAAACTTAACAGTGCTCAAAACCTACTACGGACGATAACAAAAAAATAACATGCAAAAACATACCAATTTCCCCTAATTTCCAAGAATTCACTTAAAGAAGTTTTACAGGCTTACCCCATTGAAAATTGGCAGCTCAATTTAGTATGTAGGGATGATTGACAATATTCAGCCAACAACTCTACCTTCTACCTTCACCGTTTGACCTACCATCTGAGTGACCACTCAACTAATATTCGAACTTTCAAAGAGTTGGAATAGCGCAAAGAAATAAGCACATTTAATATTCTTGTTTTCTTGCTTTATATGAACATTCCAAGAATTTACAAAGCGATACGATAAGGTTGACATTTTTCTATGTTATTCACGAAAACTGCATACCAAGGGCTTCTATTTGCATAAATAAATATTAACTCGCCCAACTCATGTTAGGCAAATTCAAAACTAAAACCACATAATAAAACTGTGATTTCCAGAAAGGGAAACATTACACAGCTAAGCAAACATGTTTGATTAGCCGTTTCTAAGCCCACATCAATTATATTATTATTGTGTTTGTTCATTAATTTTGAATTAAGACAGCATTATATGACTGCCTTAAACCATTCAGGAATAAACATTGCGTGATTAAGCATAAGCAAACCATGGAGGGTAATAAGTAACAAACATCTGCACATTATATCATTTATACAACACGTAAAGATTGATGTCTTGTATTTTTCACCTTTATCATTGATACAACACCATCATATAAGCTATGTCTTTGGACAGAACTATTTACATGTACGGAAATCATCATTAATTTCAGGCTCACTTTTAAACAATCATTTTCATTGTCAGGCTAACCATAAAAAAATCGCTTTCAAACATGAAATGGACGGAACCTATGGTGGATACCTAAGAACATAAGCTTTACCCTTAATAATATGATCACAAACAGTTTCAAGCACTAGAATAAAGATAATGGACACATTGCACTTGAGCACCACTTGAAATGAACAAATAATTCAAACTAGCATATTCTAGTCACCTTTTACAGTAACACCACCACCAACTACTGAAGGGGCTGTTCAAACCAATCCAAGCCAGTAATACAGAACATAGTGCAGGAACACCTTACTGTGCGATTGAGAAAAATGCTGTCACTCATATCATATCCGTGATTAGGCTTGAGGCTTATCCAAAGCTACAACAACGCAAGTAGAACCTGCATCCTCTTATACCCTATCCAGTCCATTGAATTCCATTTCAAACAAATTAAGGCGCACATGTACTTTGCATCGTCTAATAAGAACACTAGGAACAAAAAGAGGCGACACCTTCGTGAGATCACTCGAGTGCTACGGCAGCACCGGCGGCCTTGAGCTTGGCGGCGAGCGCCTCGGCCTCCTCTTTGGGCAAGCCCGCGCGCACCACAACAGGCGCCTTCTCCACGAGCTCCTTTGCCTCCTTCAGACCCAGGTCCGTTACCGCGCGCACCTCCTTGATGATCTTTATCTTCGCCGCGGCCTCGTACTTCTCGATCTTCACGTCGAACGCCGTCTTCACCGCCGCGGCGGCCTCCTCGGCTCCAGCCCCGGCGTCCCCGGCCCCGGCCGGAGAGGCTCCAGCAGCAGCGTTGGAGGTGAGCGAGAGGCGGAGCTTGAGGCGCATAAGCGCCGCGTAGTCGTCCAGCTCGGCGGAGGATAGGGCGAGGAGCTCATCTGCGATTCGCGACAGCTTAGGATCCTCGCCGGCGGCTGTCGCCGCGGCGGTGGAGAGGCGGCGGATGCGGGGCACCAATGGTGCGAATTTGGAGAAGAAGAGTGGCATTCCGGTAATTCCGATGAACTACGTGGTGTGGGTTAGGGTTCGAGTCGAACCCGTTCGGGTTCCTGACGGGGCTTATAGTAAAAGAGACGTATATCCGGAAATTACGTGTCTCGGCGGTGAAAACGTATTTCTCGTACGCGTTACGTGACGACCGGAAGGCGTGCTGAACCCATGTGCGTGCGTGGCCCCCACCTGTCACTGTCAGCGGGCAGTACCCTGCCGTTTCGCTGTTCTCCATTTCTAGCCCTCACACCCCACCCACAGGGTTCCGACTAGTGGGCGCCACACGCGGCGCAAGCGCAAACAGACGCCATCTGTTCTTGCTGTCGCTCTCCCCAACCCCGCATAAACCCCCGTCTCTCCTCGTAGAAATCGAAACCGAGAACAAAATCCGCCACGAGTGGTGGCGCGGATTCACGAGCGTGTGAAAGCTCGATCCCGCTCTCCTCGTTTTCGATCTTTCGCAGTCCTCGATCCCCCCCTTCCGCTCTTCGTTGCTGTTTTTGTTTTTTGGGATTTTCTCTCCGGATTTTTTTTCGGTGTTTTTTTTTTTGTTTCGTTTCAGGATCGCGTGTCCTAGGCGATTTCCCGACGGGTGGTCCGTACATTCTCCCCTCGTTTTGTTTTTTGTGATTTTCGCTAGGGTTTTGCTACTAGGGGTTTGATCTGATGGATGCGTGTGCTTGTAGGTTTTTGGAACTTCGAGGGTTGGAGGAGTACGGTGTGCGCTAGGCATCAGTCTCCGTGGTTGTTGGTATGTGAAATCCCATCCGACTTCGATTTTTAGAATTTTTCGGATTGCGATGCGTTGTTTTTTGGCACTGTGCAGTTGGGGTCTATTAGCGGATTTTATTTGGATTTCTGTGAATGATGGTTTGGGCATATAATGCTTGCGGGCAGAATTGAAATGCGATCTATCATCTATGTAGTTTGCTCGTCGGGATCACAATGCTGTTTGTTGTGATCCTCTGCCTCAGGATTAGCTTGTTTTATTGAATACTTTCATGTGTAATACTTTCCTATTTCTCTGATGTGCAGAAATTAACTGAATTTTGGTATAAATATTGACGATATGGATAAAGTCATGAGCATTTCTCCACCTACATTTACATTCAGCTCTTTTCAAATTCATAGGGTAAAAAATTGCATAAACTTTAGAGGTTATCACTGTAAAAGTGCATCAACATATAAGCGCTAGGGGTTTTGAAGAACTACTTTTATAGTGTATAAAATGTACATCACTGGAGTAACTAGAATGCAAATAAATAATTTTGTCTCATTGGAACTGCAGAAGCCTGCTTTATTTTGCTCTTGGAAATCTTGTGTAACTTTTACAATAATTTAAGCTACTTCTTACTGACCCTACTGGGAAAACTTTTTGCAGTCAAAATGTCAACATATCCTGTATTGAACGACCGACCGATTGATCAGTTGACGGTTACCGAGTTGAAGGATGAGCTTGAGCGAAGGTATCTGACTGTCAGTGGTTTGAAGGATGATCTTTTGAAGAGACTTTTTGAGGCCATGCAGGATGATATACTTGATGGTGAGCGAAAACCAACTGTTGTAACTTCGCCTCCTGAGGAACAGAAAGGAGGTGGAACTCCTGGTTCCATTGTTGCATCTGTTAACCAGGCTTCAATTGAGCAACATGTTGATAAAGGTGTTTCTGAGGTTGCGAAACAGGGGGCAGATCTTGTTATCTCTGTTACAGAAGCTGATGATGAAAGTACATTTCCTACTTCAGAACTTACTCAGGAGGCTGTGGCTGGTACTGCAGAAGCTACCCAGAAAAGTTTGGATGCTGTTGCAGAAGTTGAGTCTTCTCTAGTCGATACAGCTGCAACTGATGAAACCAATTGTAATGGGCTAGATTCAGCTTCAAGTGGTAATACTATAGTGAAGGAAGCAAAACCACACTCTGAAGGTCATGATGATACTATTGAGAAGACCCCAGAAGATGACACCAATAAGAAAATGACTGTTGATGAACCTTCTGATCTTACTGGTAGTGACATCAAGTTAGGCCTCGATGTGCACAGCAAGATTCTAAAACTGGAAGATGAACCTGCACCTCCTGATATGAAATTGCATAGTGGTCATGAGGATTCTGATGCTGTTGCAGTTGCTGAACTAGAAGATGATGACACAAGCAAAAAAATGATCATTGATGATGTACCGCCTAGTCTTACGCATACTAATGTGGACTTAGGTGCCAAGGTAGACTGCAAAGTTGAACAGGAAGAAGTATCAACTCTGTTTGATGCTACTGCATTACATGCTTATCCTAAGGAACGTATTGTGGCTGCAGCAGAAGGCCTTGTGGTTGGTACTGCAGAAGCTAGTCAGAAAAGTTTGGATGTTGTTGTAGAAGTTGCGTCTTCTCTAGTCGATACAGCTGCAACTGATGAAACCAATGGTAATGGTCTGGATTCAGCTTCAAGTGGTAATACTATAGTGAAGGAAGCAAATCCACACTCTGAAGATCATGGCGGTACTATTGAGAAGACTCCAGAAGATGACACCAATAAGAAAATGGCTGTTGATGAACCTTCTGATCTTACTGGTAGTGACATCAAGTTGGGCCTCGATGTGCACAGCAAGATTTTAAAACCGGAAGATGAACCCGCACCTCCTCATATGAAATTGCATAGTGATCATGAGGATTCTGATGCTGTTGCAGTTGCTGAGCAAGAAGATGACACAAGCAAACAAATGATCATTGATGATGTACCGTCTAGTCTTACACATGCTAATGTGGAGTTAAGTGTCAAGGTAGACTGCAAAATTGAACAGGAAGAAGTATCAACACTGTTTGATGCTACTGCATTACATGCTTATCCTAAGGAACATATTGTAGCTACGGCAGAAGGCCTTGGTGTTGCTGCAGAAGCTAGTCAGAAAAGTTTGGATGATGTTGCAGAAGTTGCGTCTTCTCTAGTCGATACAGCTGTAACTGATAAAACCATTGGTAATGGTCTGGATTCAACTTCAAGTGGTAATACTATAGTGAACGAAGCAAATCCACACTCTGAAGGTCATAACGATACTTTTGAGAAGACCCCGGAAGATGACACCAATAAGAAAACGGCTGTTGATGATGAACCTACTGATCTTACTGGTGGTGACATTAAGATGGTCCTTGATGTGCACAGCAAGATTCTAAAACTGAAAGATGAACCTGCACCACCTGATGATATGTTACATAGTGATCATGAGGATTCTGATGCTGTTGCAGTTGCTGAGCCAGAAGATGACACAAGCCAAAAAATGATCACTGATGTACCGTCCAGTCTTACAGATGCTACTGTTGAGTTAGGTGCCAAGGTAGACTGCAAAATTGAACAGGAAGAAGTATCAACACTGTTTGATGCTACTGCATTACATGCTTATCCTAAGGAAAATATTGTAGCTGCGGCAGAAGGCCTTGGTGGTGCTGCAGAAGCTAGTCAGAAAAGTTTGGATGTTGTTGCAGAAGTTGCGTCTTCTCTAGTCGATACTGCCGTAACTGATGAAACCAATGGTAATGGTCTGGATTCAACTTCAAGTGGTAATACTATAGTGAAGGAAGCAAATCCACACTCTGAAGGTCATGGCGATACTGTTGAGAAGACCCCGGAAGATGACATCAATAAGAAAACGGCTGTTGATGATGAACCTTCTGATCTTACTGGTGGTGACATTAAGTTGGGCCTTGATGTGCACAGCAAGATTCTAAAACTGAAAGATGAACTTGCACCTCCTGATGATATGTTACATAGTGATCATGATGATTCTGATGCTGTTGCAGTTGCTGAGCCAGAAGATGACACAAGCCAAAAAATGATCATTGATGTTGTACCGTCTGGTCCTACACATACTAATGTTGAGTTAGATGCCAAGGTAGACTGCAAAATTGGACAGGAAGAAGTATCAATACTGTCTGATGCTACTGCATTGCATGCTTATTCTAAGGAACATATTGAAGCTGCGGTAGAAGTTCTTGTGCTCCCAAGGAGGACACTGATGTCAGGCTACACAAGTAATATAGATTTGGACAGAAAAGAGGAGAGTCCTGAAAGAAATTATCGTGAGAAACTGAACTTAGATAGGAGTTCAGGTGATGAATCAATGGATGAGGATGTGATGGAAAGTAAGCATGCTGATTCCTATATCAAACCTGATGATCTCAGAGGAAAGACAGAGGTTACTTCAGAGCATGTGTTTAAAGAGGTTTCTCTCCTTGATACTCATGCTGAGGGTTCCTCTGCACACCCAAAGGAAGTTGTAATTGAAGATAAGCCACAAACTCCAACCGAAAAGAGGAAGCCTGAAGGTTAGTGATAATTTGTTGACAGTATATTAAGAGCTTATAATCACATATCTATATTCCTTTTCCATTCTCTTGTTATCATTATCATTATGCCTTCTGTAACATGTTAAAAGGATTTGTGTGATTGTGCAGTGCTATGAGCATCCAGATTTCTGTTTCATTTTTTTTTCAGTATATATTGCATAGAACAATTGTACATTTATGTTTCCTGGTTCTCTACTCCTTTCTAGAGGTGTATGACAGTAAGACTAGTGATCATCATGTCAAACTTTTGGCTTTTGTGGCACTACTCATGCCAAGTATAATTCTTGACTTTGTTTTAACTCGCTATTAAATGAACAGATCAAGAAGTCATTGAAAATGATGAGCCAATCAAACGTCAGCGCCTATGGAACAAGGATGCTGTCAATATTTCTGATCAACAAGCATCCAAAATAACTAGTACTGGTACTCAGAAGGAAGTTATTTGTTCTGCTCCAGAACGTTCTTTTGGCAGGAACAATACAATAGCAAGAAGAAATTATCCGAAGCAGCGGATTGGTGAGGCCCTTCTACCTGTTCAGAACAGTAAGAAAATCACTGTTGCTTTCTAATTCTTATCTCATACTGCAGTACCACCTGCCAAAACATCAGCAACAACTTCATTAAGAATTGATCGGTTTGTGCGCCCATTTACTCTGAAAGCTGTGCAAGAACTTCTTGGTAAAACTGGATCTGTCTGCAGCTTTTGGATGGATCAAATTAAGACCCACTGCTACGTCACAGTATAATCTTATCTTCCTTACCTATGTTACCACCTTATTCTTCCCCTGAACAGATTTTGCCATTTCTCTAATTGATGGTTTATTCTGTTGTCAATACACATATTGTATTAACTCAATTCTAAATTATAGGTTGTTTTGGCTTTTCTAGATACAATACTTTTATTATGTATCTAGACATAGCTTATATCATATCTAGATGCATAGCAAAAGTGTATCTAGAATGACCAAACTAGCCTATAATTTGGGATGGAGGGTCAAGGGTGTGTCATGTAAGGCTAACACTTCCATACAACAAATGTAGGGAATATTATCTTTAAGTACTCCCTCTGTTCCAAAGACCAAAAATTTTGTTCGTTTTAGTTTTTTCCTAGTCAAATTTCTCTAAGTTTGACCAAATGTCTAGAAAAAATATATTACCAACTCTAATTCCAAACAAATACTTTGTTGATGCGTTTCATGGGGATTTAACGAAACTAACTTGATGTTGGTGTATTTTGTTAGTAAACTTGATCAAAATTAAAGAAGATTGACTTAGGACAAAGATAAAATGACCTACATTTTAGAATGGATGGAGTATATTCCAGCATTTGACCATTTATAGCCTTTTCACGCTGCATAAACCTTGCTTTAGTAGCCAGTTTTACAATCATAACTTGTATAGTACATCGTTTACAAACTTGTAGTTGAGCTTGATTCAGTCGCTGTTGATGGTTTTGTTTTTAGACAAATGGTAGCTTTGTTGTCTGGTTGCTCAGAGCATTTCGTGTATGTTGCCTTCTTGTTGTTTATTCCTTTTAGTGGCATGGCTTTGATGTGCCTGCTTCTCCTACCTTTTTGATTCGCAGTACTCTTCAGTGGAGGAAGCTGTGGCTACGAGGAATGCTGTCTACAACCTCCAGTGGCCCCAAACAACCACAACTATTTGATCGCTGAATTTGTCGATCCAGATGAGGTAAAGCTCAAACTTGAAACTCCTCCACCATCTCAAGTGCCTATCAGTCCGAGCACAGTTACAGCACTGCAGGCAACAACCTTCCAACAGCCAGAGGCTAACCAAACCCTAGTACCTCCACGTGCTCCTGCTACTTCAAGGCTTTCGTTGCCCGCTCCAGTACCATTTGCCAAGCTGCCTCCCACCTCTGACCCTAGGCCAGCAATGGAGAGTCTTCCTCCCCCTCCTCTAATGAACCTGAAACCTGCCCGGACACTGGATGAGCTCTTCAAGAAGACACAGGTGTACCCAAGGATTTACTACATGCCACTGTCAGAAGAGGAGGTATCTGCTAAACGTGCAGCTCACAACAATGGTAAGAGGGGATAGTGGGCTCTAGTTGTCGCTTAAGCTGGTATTTTGGCATCTTGTATTTGTCACAGATGTTTTCAGATGCAACCGGACTGTCACCGCACGTGGATGGATGGGTTCTCTTCTCGCACCTGACTCCACCAGACCAGCAGCTGCAGCTCTAGGAAGTACTGCTGAACTACTGTACCGTACTTGTCCCTAAATTTAGCTGTTGGTGTTTTGAAACTTGAAAGACTTTTAGTAGTTTGTTGTGGGGAAGGCTTGATGGGGTACATGGTATTTTGGAGCTAAGAATACCGTGGTTTCTCCAAATCACGACGGCGTTTGTAAATTTGGCGGTCCATGGAGTACCAGTTTCGCAAAACTAAGATGGTGACACAACATCAGGGATTTGGGTCCAAGAGATGTTCTAAATGCAGCAAGTTGACAGCATGTCAGCATTTTTGCACAAAAACTCGTTGAGTTTTCTTTCTGCTGCCCTTATTGTGCTTTCTTGTAATATCATCTTATCGCACTTCTTGTAGAAGTACTTGCATCTACCCTGCAATGCAGTTTTATGTAGCCCTTTTTCTGGATTGTGCTTTACAATTGGTGCGTTCAGTTAGTGTTATATTTTCGATCATGGATCCATGGTTACGCCTGGGAAGTGGGATGTTGGAATTTGCACTTGCAACACCTGCGGATATGCTACTGAAGGCCTGTTTGATTCAATAGTGCTAATAGTTACTCTGGAGTCGACGTCGTCACTGCTTCCATTTGATATAGCTCATGCACAGCTGCTGCTGCGTTCCCGGTGCCCCAGTGATTCGTTGCTGGTCCCCGTTAAAACTGAATAATTCATTATATCTTTTGTGATAAAATACTGGTAAAAAATAACTTTGTAGAGGAGCTTTTTATTCTGTTCGGACTTTTTTTTTTTTTTTTTTAGAATTGTTCGGACTTGTTATAGGCTCTCAAAAGAGCTCGTACGTACACGGCCCAAGTATTCGTTTATTGTCTTGGCCCAATCCAAATCGTGTAATCAGAAGAAGAGTCGCCGTTGCCTCTGTGCCTCTGGGTTTTCTTCCCCACGCTGCTATCTCTGGCAGACGCACGCAAACGACTGCACAGCACCTCGCTCGCGGCACGGCGACGGCAATCCACCGTGGCTCGCTGCCTTCGCCGGTGATCTGGCCTCTTCGAGTCCGGGCATCAGATAATCATCCCCAGCCCCTCCCTTCCCGCCGAATCGGCGAGGGAGGATGGCGTCCCGGCGGGGAGCAGCAGTTGCGCGCTCTGCGAGGGATCCAACCTGCCGTCCTGTTGCGCCGTGTGCGTCAACGCGAGGTAGGAGCAGCATCCACCCCCCCGCGTCCCGAAATTCGGCTAAAGTTTTAATCTTCCCGGTGAAATTTCTCATGCGCCTGCCGGTTTGGATTTGGGTTGGGTTTTCCGCAGGCTGGTCGAGTACCACACGAAGCTCCGCATGATGAAGAGCCTCCGCGACTCCCTCCAGGCCCGAATCGCCGCACGCCTCGAAGCCAAGGTTGGTCTTCTTCGCCCCCTCCCTCTCCCCCCTCTGACACGCCTGTATCAATTCGACAGCCAACTGAGCCATATATTAATTAGTTATTTCCGGGTTAAAATTTAGCATGGGGGCAAATACAAGATGAATATACCAGAACCAGGCATGATGCTGGCGGGAAAAAAACTATGCCGAACTTTGAATTGCTCTACATTTATGTTGTCGTTGGGGAATTCATGCTGAAAAGATGTAGTTGTGTCCCTCGTGTATTTTTCTTGACAGAGCAAACCAGATGAGCAGAGGATCTGGAGAGCGAGCAAAGCACAGGATATCATGGAGTTGGGGATCGGCTCACTGAATTGAAGAGAAAAAACTGCCATTGGTAGGTCACTCAGTTTCACACTGAGATTTTGTCTATGGTTCCTGGTGGGTTAGTGTCGTGGTGATAAACTTTGTTAGTTGTTGCTGGTGGGGTTAGTGATGCTGATATCTGCTTACTGCTGTTTCTGCAGACAAGGCCAAGGTCGAGCAGGCATCAAGTGATCTCAAGGCAAAAACTGCGTCATTGAATTTGGGTTTTGTCACGGTATGCATATCTCAGTGTTCATCTAGAGCAAAGTCATTGGATATCTTGCTAACCCTGCATATGCCTTGTTTGTTGTTGTCAGCTGAAAAAGAGGCGACTGATGCAGTGGCCATGCACACTAACGCCATGAAAATTGCACAGATAAATCTCGTGAGTCTTAGTATCCCTCTCCTTTTTCCTTACTTGTTTAGTACACATAGTAGTGTAACCTGAATCATCCATCAGCTGTGTCTTTGTGCGTATTCTGTTGCAATTGAAAATATCTGTTCTTTGTTGGCAGATGGCAACCACCTCAGATTGTATGAAAATGCAATCAAAATCTGTAAAGCAACTTTGCAGATTGTTTCCAATGCGACGAGTAAGTTCCTACATGCATATATACTCTTGTGATGATACTTGGTTGACAACCTCACCTGTCAAAGATTTGATTTTGATCATACTTGGAGAATGTTGTTTAGGATAGTTTGCTCAACATTTTTCCATGTTAAAATCACCAAGTTAATCTTGTTATATCACTCCACCTTTCGTTTTTTTAGCAGGCATAACAGGATTTTAAAAGGTCAAACTTCATAAATTTTGACCAATAATTAGCCCTGTTTTCATATCGTATTATCGTTCCTAGTCGTAAGACCACCGATAAGAACGATAAGGACGATTAGTCGTCCTTATCGGACGATTAATCGGTCTGATCGGTCTGATCGGCTTATCGGACAAATTTATCGTCCTGATGCCTGATGACCTTATCGACCTTATATATACCATATATATATGATGTCAAGAATTGTCATAATCATCGGCTTGTTTGCTTATTTTCCTTGCTTCACTCTCATCAGGCACCATCTTCCATATAATGTCATTAAACATGCACCTTAGCCTTGTAGCTTGTCTCTTATCCTTTTCCTTTATAGCAAAGTACTTTCCAGGATTCAAGAAGAGGCCTGCTCCATATAGTTTTTGTTCCATCTGGTTGTCCCATCTCTCATTATAGTATTTGATTACCTCATCTCTTAGTGTTGGTTTATCTGCCAAAGTTTCCATGATGGTCTTCTTTGCAACATCCATTGCTGCCATAATCTCTGGGAAGGTTGAGGATAGGGTTCACTGCTCAGTCACTCTCACTACTAGTCACTCCCTCACTCTTCTCTAACCCTAGTGGGCCTTGGGCTGAGACTTCTGAAACCAGCCCAACTTATCGTCCGGCACAACTTATCGGACGACTAATCGTGATTTATCGTCCTAATCGGACGACTAATCGTTCTGATCGCTCAAAACTGATCGAACGACCTTATCGAAGGCGCAGATACGATAAGGGCGACTAATCGCGATTAATCGCGATTAGTTGTCCGATATGAAAACAGGGATAATTAGTCAAATCATAGGGACGCTTAATGAAGATCTTAACTCTTTGCTGATTGTGCGTTTAATGGTGCCTCTCCAAATCCCTATAAAAGTGCTGCAGTCTGTGTTTAATAATGGTTCTTTGTGGTGTACAGCACGGGCGAATCATCTTCATATGCTCTTTTTCCTGAGAGTTCCTTTTTTTTCCTTGGGATTATTTTTCTTTCATTTTTCCTGTTTTGTGAGTTGTAACTGTGAGGCAGTTAGGCCTTAGGGCATATAAACGAACACCCCTTTTCTTCTTCTTTAATGAAATGATATGCAGCCTGCGTGTTCACAAAAAAAAAAATGTGGGCTTATAGTGAATAGATTTGTATTCACACTTTTAGTATGACATTGATTTTGTAGCAACTGAAGAATAGTGATCAAAGTTTCCCTCTAACTACTTTCTCAAATCCTAATACACCTACTACATACAAACAGTGGGAGTGCCTAAAATGGTATCATCAAATGTTCATTCATGCTTACTTAAGGATCTGTATCTACACTTCTTAATATGTATAGGTTATTAAAGAGGGAGAAAAGAAAGATGACTACAGTGGTCCGTATGATTCGATATGCGGGGCTCGTCTTCCTCGTGGTCTCGATCCACATTCTATTCCATCAGAAGAACTGTCGGCATCTTTGGGGTTATACTTTCCTCTAACTATTACAAATTATTGTTCTAATGGTTACATTCCCTCATTCAGTTATTTGCTTAATTGGAACTCTAGTCTTAATTACATTGTTTTTAACATTTCTTTATGGTCTATGACTTATCTATCTTCTGAACATCAATCTAACGCACACTGTCAAATTATTTATAAAATATTTTATAGAGTTGCTTGCTTCTGAACATTAATAATCGCTGTCTAGACCATATAGAAATGTTATATGGAAACCGTAGCATTCCTAGTTTATCTACAACTATATGGGAAGTTTATATATTATGTTCTTGGTTATGTAATTGGTTCTCTAGCACAGATTGCAATAATACTTTATCAATTTGGTTCTGAATTGGTGAAACTTAAGTTTCTTCTTGTTACAGGTACATGCTACATTTCATCAATATTGCAGTCCGTATCCTATCCGCGCCTTCTCTTCATGTATCAGGATTTAAGGTAAGATAAAAATTTACTGTTCGAATCATGCATTGGAGTACTAAGGTGTATGAATGCAGTGCCACATTATCAGCTTTGATTGGTTAGTCCTGGAATTATAATAGTCTGTCTTGGGATTTAGTTATTTTGATTGATCAAGGGAATTTTTTGACTCATTAAGCACTTCGTTTTTTTGGGATTTGTCTGGCACATTCACATGCTTTATACACAAATGATGTGCACGTGTA
This sequence comes from Hyparrhenia diplandra, assembly GCA_015847255.1. Classification (NCBI taxonomy): domain Eukaryota; kingdom Viridiplantae; phylum Streptophyta; class Magnoliopsida; order Poales; family Poaceae; genus Hyparrhenia; species Hyparrhenia diplandra. The sequence continues at coordinate 31,174 of JADLZK010008090.1, read as the reverse complement.
TTCTGCATGTTATACTCGTTTGGATTTGTGATGTGCATGAGTAGCACCATGAACTTTAAATTATCTGCCTGGTTGATTCATTGGCTAACTTATTTTAAATGTGTTAGGGTTCATGCTCAAATATATGGCAGCGGAGTTCGTACTGGAGCACACGACAGTCCCAGAGGTACTGTATATGAAAAAAAAAGAGCTCTCTATTGTATGAAGATGGACATATATAAGCCAGACTGACGTGACTCTATTTTTTTTTTTTCAGCAAGGTTTACCCTCTTTTTATACCTAGGAAAAATGTTTTCACAGGTGGTGAAGAAGCTTCACTGACAGAAAGTGGTTCAAGTAACTTTGGAGTTGACTCTGTGGATTCTGTCAAGAAACCGTCTTTTGATTCCAAGAGAAGCAATAGCTTTAGCTTTTCTGGTTCATCTTCCCACTCCATGGAGAGGCATCAATATTTGCAGAGAGGAATATCACTATTAAAGACAAGTGTTACAGCCATTACTACCTACTATTATAACTCACTGGCCTTGGATGTGCCATCCAATCTTTCTACTTTTGAGGCGTTTGCTCAGTTGCTCCATATGTTATCGTCATCAAAGGCCCTAAGAACTGCTTTGGAATCGAACATTGCCTCAAGGTACCTAACATGCATGTCTGTGATCAAATATTCTTGTGTGTCGAAAGGGTTTTTAAAAAACTGATTCTGTCTGCTGCTTTCAGGTCCAAAAAGCAAGAGCAGCTGCTAAATAGATCAATTTGGAAGGCAAGTTCGGCCATATCATCGGAAAGCAGTTTTATGGACAGCATGCACACAGCCATCATGGTAAATTCCTATTTCGCTCTTACATTGCATGTAAACCTCAATTTCCGTTTTGATAGAATCTCTGTTCTTGTCAGCCTAGCACTCTGGACAACCTCCTCCTGAACTCAAACGAGAGTTTTTTGTACACCGGTAAGCTGGTGAAGCATGATGGCGTGCCAGATAGCATATTCGAAGGTTGGGACCTGGTAGAGCGTGAGGTCCTACCACCACCGCCCTCGCGGGTTGAAGATGTCGCGCAGTGGGAAAGGGCCATGTATGCTGGCACCAAAAAGAAATGACCTCTATTTACAAGTCCTCAACTGCCAGAACACTGCAAGAGCTTCAGTTTAGATATGTACCTGATCTGAGGTTCTGGTTCTGGTTAATGTACAGTAGCAATTCAGAAACTAACCTCACCCTGTGGCTGTGAGTCATCTTCACTGCAAAAATGCAGAGAGAAGAATTGTAATGTAGGGTTAATTTGCTGCCATAACATCAGTTCATGTACATGAGTGCAGCCCTGTAAATTTGTAAATATAACCGTTCAGAAAGGAGAGTAAAATACTTGGAACGCTGATATCCCTTCCTATGAGTACAACTGAAAAGGAATTCTTTTACATTCAGCAAGAAAGCAACCAGCACTTGAGCAGAAAAGAGGTGGATTCAGTAACGCCTGGCCTTATTTGAGAAGAGAAGCGGTCCACGTGTGAACGACGTGTCACCATCAGGAGGCGTTCCCTCCATTCCACCACAAACCAGCGGACCTCCAGCTTCGCCCTCCGCGGTTCCGCCTCTTCCTCCACGGCTCCACCACGCGCTAACCCTAAAGCCTCCCCGCGTTGCCGGCGATGAGCAGCCTTCGAGCCATCTCCTCCCTCCTCCACATCTACTACTCGTCCGCCGCCGTCAGACGAGGCGCCGGGTGGTTGGGATTCGCGCCGGTGCTTGGCGGAAGCTTCCGGGTACCGTCGAATTCCGTTCCGCCCGCGTTCGTGCTCGATGAGGTCGCGAGGGCGGCCGGCGGGGTTCGGAGGAGAGCGTCCACGCGCGCGGCGAGTTGGGACTCGGAGAAGTCGCCGTACGAGACGCTTGGTACGATCCTGTGTGCTCTCTAGTTTGTGCGAGAGCGGACTACGGTGTTCGGAAGCATCTGGTTTTTTCGTGTCAATCCTGATGATCACCTTACTTTTATGATGCTGATCAGTTTACTATGTATCAAAGTCTTTAATCCGTTGTGGCTTCGCCTGATTTTGATCATTTCCTGTCGCCATGCTTTTATCGTCTGAAAAAAACAATTCAGTTATAAATTGTTTCAGATGTCCTGTGTGTTCCGGACCTGGAATTGAAGGTGGAGCTAATGTGTGTTCTTTGTGTCTCATGCGCTTCAAAGAGCTGGGTAGGGATGCAGACGAGGAGACCATAAAGACTGCCTACAGGAGATTGGCCAAGTTCTATCACCCTGATGGTTGGTCCATTTACCTTTCTGAATTTTTTAGTATTCATCATTTCATCAGTGTCAATTCCTACAAGAGCAATTTGATGCTCAACATGATTAATAACTTTTAGTTGCTTCATGTTTTTCTTATCACTGAGTTTTTCATTTTCCTCAAGCCCACAACACAATTTGAAAACAATGCATCAGTGTCAATTGTACAAACTAGTGTGTGGTGACTATTTGACCCTCATTTTCATGTTACTCATCCTCCCGTGGATTCAGTGATAAACATCAAATGCATTTAGAAGGGCAGGTCCTCAAATCAATATCAACTTTTAACTGAGAAGTTGTGTCCAGTAACATGTTTTACACGACAGCAAACTATTTCTCCTTCTATAGAAATGTGTTGTTACAGTTGATGTTTCTTTATCTGGAGCTGTACTGCTAGGGTATTAGAGTTCTAGACTTTATGATGAAATAATTTGCAGATTCCTCCATTCATAATTATGAATTTAGGTAATTATATTTATTTATCATCTCAAGTCTTCGTGGCTAGGTGTATGCACTAATAACTAAGAACTAACCAAAATGAATCGAGCTAGTAAAGCCTGTGGGTACCTGTAGTTTACTTATAGATAAAAATGAATCAAGGAAGAAATCGGTGCCATAGTAATACATGTGCAGCTGTCATTCTCCTTTTATTCCATCTTTAATTTATCTGAGCTTAGGTATTTATAAAAATTTATCATCTGAAGAAATGGTTTTTTCGTGTCAATCCTGATGATCACCTTACTTTTATGATGCTGATCAGTTTACTATGTATCAAAGTCTTTAATCCGTTGTGGCTTCGCCTGATTTTTGATCATTTCCTGTCGCCATGCTTTTATCGTCTGAAAACAATTCAGTTATAAATTGTTTCCAGATGTCCTGTGTGTTCCGACCTGGAATTGAAGGTGGAGCTAATGTGTGTTCTTTGTGTCTCATGCGCTTCAAAGAGCTCGCAGACGAGTAAAGACTGACAGGAGAATAATGAATTTTTAGTATTCATCATTTCATCAGTGTCAATTCCTCACTCCTACAGGAGCAGTTTGATGCTCAAAATGATTAATAACTTTTAGTGATGTTTTTCTTATCACTGAGTTTTCATTTCCTCAAGCCCACAACACAATTTGAAAACAATGCATCAGTGTCAATTGTATAGTGTGTGGTGACTATTTGACCCTCATTTTCATGTTACTCATCCTCCCGTGATTCAGTGATAAACATCAAATGCATTTAGAAGCTGAGAATGTGTCCAGTAACATGTTTTACGACAGCAAACTATTTCTCCTTCTATAGAAATGTGTTGTTACAGTTGATGTTTCTTTATCTGAATCTGCTAGGGTATTAGAGTTCTAGACTTTATGATGAAATAATTTGCAGATTCCTCCATTCATAATTATGAATTTAGTAATTATATTTATTTATCATCCATCTCAAGTCAGGTTTGCACTAATAACTAAGAACTAACCAAAATGAATCGAGCTAGTAAAGCCTGTGGGTACCTGTAGTTTACTTATAGATAAAAATGAATCAAGGAAAGAAATCGGTGCCATAGTAATACATGTGCAGCTGTCATTCTCCTTTTATTCCATCTTATTATGTGTTATCTCGCAGTTTATGATGGTAAGGGGACCCTTGAGGAAGGGAAACTGCTGAAGCCCGATTCATCAAGATCCAAGCAGCGTATGAGTTGTTGATTGATGGTGAAAGGAGAAGGGCATATGATAGAGAGCATCATGTGAATCCGATGAAGGTGTGAATTTTCTTGGCCACTTAGGTTATCATTTCATTACGTGCAGGCTGCTGCTCCACTCCATCTTTGTATTTGTTTGTTAATTACTGTTGTCTGTTGCCACCTTTTTTACTTGGGGATTACCCATTTTAGTCGCAATATTAGTTTTCCAATCCTGATTTAGCTTTATAATTCTGAAACCAAGAAAAGGGAGGCACCATTCCATCCTTGTGAGCTACTAAACTTACAAAGCAGTAGTGTGTCTTGCTTTCTTTATCTTGCTGCAAAACTGGACTAGGAGTGATGGTATATATCAGCAACTAAGAACTGGTAATAGCAATGACATATGGATCTAACGATTCATATGTCTTGAAATAGTTGAGCACTCGACCTTATTATCTGCAACTGCAACTACTAGAATGTGAAGCAACATTTAAATTGTTAGTGTGTTATGCTAATTTTAGTTGAGATTATAGTGGTGACTTCCAGAGCAATGTCTGCTTGCTTAAAAGCATTATTGTTGCTGTTCTGAAAATCTTCTTTTCTTGGAACTAGGCTTCTCAAGCATGGATGGAGTGGGTAATGAAGAAGCGGAAAGCTTTTGACCAACGAGGTGACATGGCTGTGGCTGCTTGGGCTGAGCAGCAGCAACGCGAAATGACACTACGGGCACGGCGTCTCTCACGCTCAAAGGTGAGGCAAAGCATTAAACTATTCCGCTTCTCCTTTCTCTAATGAAAGGCAGAGATCCTGACACTTTCCTTTCAGAAACAAAAGAGCATTACACTGATCCGCAATGGCGTCCAACATCTTGCTATATCAGTTATGTCCTCATGCTCTGTATTTTTCGCTGAATCTGACTTTCACAATACTGGATCCAGGTTGATCCTGAGGAAGAAAGGAAGCTATTTGCCAAAGAAAAGAAGGCATCTATGGAATTCTACAGCACAACTCTGAAGAGACATACCCTTGTGTTACGGAAGAGGGATATTATGCGGAAGAAGGCAGAGGAGGAGAAGGATAATGAGATCAGTAGACTTCTAGCGGCGGAAGGGCTTGAGCTGGATACAGATGAAGATGAAAACAAGACTTTTTTGGGGTAAAGCTTTTGATACTTACCCCTGATGTATTCTCTTCCTCCATTCCAGCAAATAGTTGAAGATCCAGTGACAATGAGTACACAAGGCGAAATAGTTGAACTCGTCGGAAACCCTGGTGCCTGGAGATGTGCGCCAAGGATCCAACTATAATCTCTCGGGGCAGTGTTTAGCATTTTACCGGAGAGTAGAAAGAAAAGGCTGATGATGGATGCGTAAGGGCTGTAGTAGCGTTGTATTATGATTCGATTAAAATTTCTTGCAATATAAATAGCAAGAGATATGGTTGAGATATGTAAATTTTTTTTTCTTGTTTTTGAACGTGACAGTCATCAAGTAATGCTTTGGCCCTGGATGTAAATGAATGAAAAATATACAGATTTGTGACGTATGCTCGTATCCTATGCAGGCAGATTGACGAGCACGGCGGGGGACTTTTTTTCTTTTTTGACAAGGAGCATTTCATTTCAGCAGCAATGTGCTGAGGATAGATACATTACAAAGTGTAATCATAGGAACAATTTCAGCAGCAATGTGCTGAGAGATAGATACATTGTTCAAGCTTACAATTAATCATAGGAACAATGAGCCTGTATGTGCATGGCAAGCATGTGGGGCTGATTTATGGCAGCTGGAATCAAAGGTGAGCAGAGTAGTTGCCAATGCATGCAGAACGTCCAGGGTGCCCAAGCCACTGATGCCAGAGGTCGACCAACTCTGCAGCCGTAGTGGATAGAGTTTCCCAGAGATGTTACATCGGAGACTCCTCTCCTGATCCTTAATTGAAAAACCAGAGGCATTATCGTGGCGAGTAAGGGCACGAACAGAGATTAAATTCTGTACCGAGATGTATTGGGCAGACAATGACATGCTGTAAGACGAATACAAGTCGGACTCTGCTGCCCCAATAAAAACCAACCTAGAAGGCGGCTTCTTGCGTACCTTTTCCTATCTAATCGTCGATCCAGCGTCATGGGCGTCCCCGTTCCACCGGCCGCCGGCGTCGTCGGCTGGGCGTCGTTCGATCCATGCGTGGTAATGGGAGACGTGCCCCCCTCCCCTACGACAGCCATCTCCGAGACAATCAATGGGAGAGAAGTACGCGTCGCTCTCCGCTTGGCGGCCCCACCGGCGGCCTCCTACCTTCACCTCGACACCGACACCGACGACTGCGCTGAGGATCCCATGGTCGTTGCCGCCGACGGCGACCTTCTCCTCATCAAAATGTCAGTCAATAACGCCGACGGCGCGCCCTTTTTTTCGCGAACCTTCTCATCAGCAAAGTTCCCGGACAACTTCTTCGTCTGCAAGGTCGACCCCGAGCGGCCGTGGCTTGAGGGCCTCCCTCCCTCGGCGACTGGGTGTGCGACCATCACACGGGCATCGCCCGCTGCGGCGCGTCAGAGGATGATTTCTTCGTGGCGGATCTACGGCGACACCTACAGCACGTCGGCGGCGGCACGGTCCAAGTCGAAGTGGCGGACCTCTTCAGGTACTCCTCTGCCACCAAGCGGTGGGACCTCAAGCGGCTCGACATGCCCACCGGCCCCGGGCTCGAGCTCGACCCGCTCTTGTGGGAAGCAGACGCCGTGTTCGCGTTCGGAGGGCTCATGTGCTGGGCGGACTACCACCAGGGGATCCTGTTCTGCGACGTCGCAGCCGACGAACCGGAGCTTCGCTTCGTGAGGTTTCCCGGGATTGAAATCGACTTGGTTGACAGCCGTGGTGCGCCAGAAGAGCTCAGGACCGCGGTTGTGAGCCATGGACGCCTTTGGTTCGTCGACGTCGACGACGGCAGCTTCCGGACCTCCTCCACCTATCCCGCCACCTGCACCGTCACCACCTGGACGCTGAGGACGCCGGAGTCGGAGTGGGTGAAGGAGCACACGCTCTGCCTTAACGACCTTTGGACGCACTGGAAGTACCTACGGTCACCGCTGCCACGCTCTGTGCCATGCTTTCCTATCGTCGATATGCAGGAGGCTGGTGTCCTTCACTTTGTGGTGCGAGAGGACTTTCTTGCTACGATGCAATGGACCGTCACGGTCGACATGAACAACTGGTGCCTCATGGCGTACGCGCCGTACCAGAACGACATACAGGCGGAGCCAGAAGCCGATGTGGATGACAGTAACATGTTCGGGTACCTACCCTTGGTCTGCTGCAAATACACTTGAGATATATGCCCGTGTGGGTGTTGCGCTTTCATATTCACTCATTTTAGGTCTTTATTGATGTATATACTTTGCGACTCCTGTGTTTTTACTTTGGTTTTGACTTTTGAAGTCAAATTATGTTTTTTTTTTTACCTTATTATATTTTTTACTTAAGCATCTCCAGGTGTTTTGTAGAAATAACTCTGTATTTTATTTTTTTAGGAAAAGGAAAATATCTTCTCCATCGGATTGCAAAAGAGTTCTTTAAAAATAAACGAAAGAAAAGGTTACTAGGTATTTTCTCTAACTCGTAAGTTTTATACGATTGAAGTAAATTGGACCCATAAGTTAGAGAAGATAAAGGATCCCAGGTGAGATAATAATAAAAATTCTATTTTTAATAAATGCACAGTAGGGGACTCCCCCTCCTGTTTTCCTTCAAAAAAGAAAATAATAAGAGAGAAACTATTTTAAAAAGTTTGGTTCGTTACAAGTAGTTCAGGATTTCCAATGCAAAATCGTTTAAGAAGATAAAACTTTTGGAGAGGGAAATAAATTAAGGTTTCTACTCATTTTGTTAACTCGTTACATTTATTGATTTAGCAAGTTAACTACACCTGCAGGTCATGCTTTTCAAAATGAAGCCCAGAAGAAGCTTCACATGCTGGCCTTCAAAGAAAAACAGGGAAAACACTAGATTATTTAAAATGTTTATTGTGTTATAGGTTGCCATGAATGGCTGTGCAATGGCTGTTTTCTTTTCCTGCAAATAAGTTACCTCGAAAAGGCCCGCGTTGCTCCTCCGACTCAAATGGGCCTTCATTAATCATTCTTTCTCGCAGCTTCCTGCTCTCGTGGCTTCAGAATTGAAAGCTATCATTCTTCTACCTCTAATGTACTGCCCATACTATGTGTGTGGTTTGCAGTTCAGCAAGTCTGTTCGTTGGTGACTGTATGAACCCTGACCGATGGTACGGAGTTTCGCTAATCCCTTTCGCTTTCGCCGGGAGATCTCAGGACCGTTTCTGAGCGTTGGCTTGGTGAGCTCTGCCAACCAGTACAGCGGCGTGCGGAGCAGCAAATTGCCATCATGCAGCAGTAGCATGCATGGCCATGCTACCTGTTAGTTGTTGCCACTGTCTTTAACATTGTTTTCCGTATGTGGCGAGCAGGTGTTCTCAGTGTCATTAAGGCTTTCAGTTGCAGCCAAATTCATTCAGAAGTGCATGCAGCTGTTTCCATCGTCATCTACAGGCTTTACCGACCAAAGCCATGTAGTTAATCAGTGGGACCTGAACCTTGGCATTTATGGCCATATACCACATGAGCGCCATTACAACTAAATGTCTGCATTTGGATAAGTACTTGAATCATGATCAGCTTGCTTGACTCCTATGAAAAATATGCTACCACAACTTGAGTCGCTGCCCTTGGAAGGCGTCCAAAAGGCTGCACATCGCATTGATCCGGCAGATTCAAAAGATGCGCAGAATCAACGGTAATCATGGACAAGGACAAGTGCATTTGCGAATTGATGATCCGCTGACAAGAGTGCCAATACGATGACTGTTCCGTTGCAGCCAAGGACCATACAAAGACCCCCACAGCACAGTGTCTTTCACTAACCAGAATCATTGCGGCCCACGAGTCCAAGAACCATGTGTGTCTCCTGCTCCTGCAAGGGCAAGGGTAAGGCTGCAACCAAAGGACTCTGTAACCATGGCAACACCGCGGGGCCCACCTGGCCAGTCTCAGTGCGCTGTCAGCGGCGGTACGATGCCAAATGGAGAGACATCGAGACCGTCCATCCAGTATCGGGTAGCTGCCGGTCCACGGCCGAGATGAAGATGACCGGATTCTCAGAGGTGGAATGGGAGAATTTCTGACCGGGAGAACATGGTGTGTTGTGGTGCCCCCTGCCGATCTCCTATTTCCACAGCGAAACTTGAAGGCGGCAGCATAGCATGGACCGGTTTCAGTAACGACCCATCTTGTGTTTCGATCAATAAATCCTTGTGCCAGGATGGTTGGTTGCTGCTGGGGGCACTGGATACCCAACACATGCTGCAGCTGCTCCCCCAACACATGCTGCAGCGGCTTCAGAACCGCATGTGAGGCCAGTAATTTCGCACGGGCAGCAGATCAGCTGCAGGGAGGGACAAGTACAAGAGTACGCGGACACAATTCACTGGGAATATGTTCACTACCAGTGAACAGAAAGACACGGGTGTTCCAACTCATGAAGAAAGACGGCAATGGTTGATATCAATCAATCAATGGGTGGATCGAATCCTCTTTACACTAGCAGTTACCAATCAAACAAACCCTGGCTACAAGGCTCTGGAAAACCCACAGAAAAAATCGGGACCAACGGACGGAAAATCGATCGGGTTACATGTACACTGGGAAAGGGAAACCAAAGGGGAAACTCACGCTGTTATGGAACACAGGTCATCGCAGACTGTCTTCATGTTAGGCCTCTCATTTACAGGAAGGATACACCTAAGAGAGATCGCCAGCAGCTCGTCCATTATCCTTGGGGACTCTTCCAAGCCGGTGATGTCTCGGTCAAAGCAGTCGGTTCCCCGCCCTTCCCTGTTGCACATCTGAACCCAGTCAGTTAGATCGACCGCGCCCGACTGGCCTGAGATGATGTCTCCAGCACTCTTCCGCGTCAACATCTCCATGACAATCACCCCGAATGCATACACGTCGGACTTGAACGTAGGTGCAGGCTTGGCTGCGTTCGCCAGTTCTGGGGCTCGGTACCCTAGTGCTCCTAGATTCAGTATTTGCTCGGCGGTGCCACCTGGAGTCATGAACCTATGCAGCCCATAGTCCACCAGCTTTGGAGAGAGATCAGGCCCAGTCAAGAAAATATTAGTTGGCTTCAAGTTGCCGTGAGGCAAGCCCTTCTCATGGTGTAGGAACTGCAGGCAGCGAGCTAGGTCAATGGCGATTCTGAGACGCTGAGAAACTGACAGGCGGGAGTATCTTCTTGGAGTCGACTCTGCATCAGTCAGCAAAGATTTTACAATCAGTGACTTGGAGTAAATCTTAAGTCTAGTGAGAAACCTCTAAATAATTACATGCAACTTATTAGATTCATACACGATAGTAATAGCAGAAAACATTTTTTTTCATCAAAAGATGCAATGCAAGATGCAATGCAACAAGCCAAAAGAATAAAGATGATTAAAATGAAGATGACCATGAGCTCTGAGATGCTCACCATAAAGGTAAAGTGCCAAGCTATCACCATTGACATAGTCAGAAATAATTAATCTCTCTTGCTCCTTAGGACCCCAATAGAAGGCTCTCCATGAAACTATATTTGGATGCCTGATAGTGCCAATCCTCTTTATCTCCTTTGTGAATTCCTTTTTATGCTTCACAAGACCAACACGCAGCCATTTCACTGTCAGGACATGCCCACTTTGTAGAACAGCTTTATACGTTGTACCATGGCTACTCCTTCCAAGAACTTCTGCTGGTGCACGCGACAGATCCTCAGCTGTGAAAACCAAAGTGCTTTCCATGAAAATCAATTCTCCAACCAGCCTGTCTGGAGAGTATACTTCAAAAGCCACAGGTTCCTCAAGGAATCTAGAGTCAGTAAATTGTGGTGATGTTGGCAATGCAGATTGTGGAGAAGACTCCTGAGCCTGGATTGCAGAAGAAGTCTCAGTGACACCTAAACTTGTGGACGCAGCAGCGTCCTTTGGATCAGTGTAGCCATATTCAACAGAGGCTTCAGCCAACAACTCTTTCTGGGCAGACATCGATCTAGCTGCGGCCGTTAAGAGATGATCATTTGAGAAACTTGTTTTACTTGGTATAACATTATCTTTGGGGACTTGAACAGATTTGGGCGGCTTATTCTCCCCTTCAGATCCCTGATAGTAATCTGACTTCTAAATCCATTTCTTCCACAAAGCTCTTGAGATCTGACCACATAGAATGCTAGAGCTATGAAAATAACTAGCAAGACAGCTCCAATGCAGCCAATAATAAGGGCAACTCGAACACCAGCCTTATGTCCATGAGATGTTTGGTTCTGACCAACTCCGGTGTAATCATCATTTCCAGAAGAAGGAAGGCCATCTGGGAAAACTAACATGTCATTTCCAGGTCGGAAGCAAGATAAAGGAAACTTCTCAACACTTTTAGGAACAGTTCCTTGTAGATTATTGTAAGATACGTTGAACACCTTCAAGCCATTTTGAGGCATATCTGGAATTCTGCCTGTGAGGTGGTTGTGTGATAAGTCAAGATACTCCAGTGCTTGAAGCTTGCTTATCTCACTGGGAATCTCCCAGATAATTCATTCATCATTAGAATAAGGAACTCAAGTTTTTGCAGGTTAGAGATATCTGGTGGCAATGGTCCAGTCAAAGAATTGCTGGACAGATCAACAATCCTGAGAGCCGGTTGAGATGAAAGAAGTATTGATTCTGTTGAATGGGTGCTCTGAAATGGAATAGTTCCAGAAAATTTATTTCCAGAAAGATTTAACACAGTCAAAGTTGGTGACATGAAGAAAGTAGGCAACACAGATCCCTCGAGTGCGTTCTGACTCAGATCAAGTACAGATAAGTTCTGATAGGTGCCCAGCACCGAAGGGAGAGATCCTGACAATGAATTGTTCCGTAATTTCAGGGAGACTAAGTTCTGAAACTGCGAGGCATCATTTGGGTAGCTTCCCACCAGTTTGTTTGAGCTCAAGTCAATGACCTCAACAATCCCATCCCAGGAACGCAATATAGCTAATTCCCCTTCAAACAGGTTCCCGCTCAGATCAACTGAGGTACATTTGCCCACGGTGGCTGGTAATGACCCTGATAGAACATTGGAAGAGAGATTCAACACCTTCAAAGTCGTAGAATTCACAATCGGCACTGACCCTGAAAAATTCGAGGAAAGTACGTGTCATTTACAATTTAAAAGAGAGATGCCAAGGGCGGTAGGTTAGATAAGATACATGGTAAGTTATCATATTACTAAAATATTACATGTTCAAACATCAAGATATACATCCACAATAGGCAACCCCATGCCATAGCATTGAAAGTTGAAATAGTATGCAAATTTCTTCATTGAAGAAATTCTATGTGAAAAAGTAATGTTAGCAGGCATATATCCTGAAAAAGGCTTAAATTTGTACAAACCAAGAATCAACATGATAGTTGGTTTAATAAGGGGAAATATCGATTGCGAGCTATCAGAAAATCGTTGGTTGATGCTTAATAGTCTGCTTAGTTACATAACAAATTATTGCTAATATCACAAATGTTGTAAAAGCAATACGAACAGTTTAAACAAGGGAAGGAATAATCCAAAACGAACTGTAAGCTAGCATGCAAGCAATTACAACACTGCTGATGATATCCGTCTAAAGAAAACGGCACGAAATGCACGCTGTATTCATGCAAGAGTGTCGTTTTGTGCGCTCATCAAATCTTCAAAACAAATGCAGTCTTCCAGATTCAAGATGCAGTAGTCATTTTTAAAATGTCATCATAAGGAATCCGTCCCCATCAGAGACATGCATGTCTACCAATGCCCAAGATATGGTTTGCAGTTTGCAATCTAAGCACGACAGCGGTGGAAGCACTGGCCATTCGCATTGTCAAGGGAATTAAAAAAACACAAGAAACATTAATAGATCACCACCACCATTCAACTTATATATATTCGGATAGATCAGGAAAATCAACAAGATTACCTGAGAAGCCGTTCCTGCTAAGATCAACCTGGACAAGGCGCATGGAATTCTGGAGGAGTGCCTCAGGCATCATCCCAAATAGGCCATTCCCAGCAACACTGAAAATCTCGAGCGAGAACCACGCATCGAGCCTGGGCACAGTCCCAGCAAGCCCGTTGTTGCTCAAATCAAGGACCGCCAAGTTCTTGAAGGCCCCGACCGTGTCATTCCGGAAGAAGCCGCCGTCGAGCTTGTTGTGGCTGAGATTGAGATACTTGACCGTGTTCCCAATGCTGGCGAGGCTATCGACGTCCAAATCGATGGTCCCGGTGAAGACGTTGTCGCTGAGATCGATGTGCTCGGCATTGCGTAGCTTGGCGAGCAGATCGGTGGCATTGCCCCAGAAGTTGTTGTTGCGGACGTCGATGCGGCGCAGGTTCTGCAGCTGCTGGATCCCGTCGGTAGGGAAGCCGGAGGTGAAGTTGTTGTGGGAGAGGTTGAGGTGGACGAGGCTGGAGAGGTTGGCGAGGCGTCCCGGGATGGGCCCGTAGAAGCGGTTCCCGGAGAGGTCGAGGTGTCGCAGCGAGGAGAGGGAGCCGATGCCGGGGGCAGGCGGCCGGAGAAGGCGTTCCCGGCGAGGGAGAGGTTCTGGAGCGCGCGCATGCCGGAGAGCGTCCCCAGCTTGAGCTCCCCGCGAGTCCAAGCCCATCGAGCGCGACGCCGACCACCGCATCGCCGTCGCACACGACGCCGCGCCACGACGCGGGACAGCCGCCGCCGCCGTTCCCGGACTCGGTCGTCGCCGGCGGGGACCAGGACCCCAGCACCCGGTCCCGGTCGCGGTCCGCGATGCCCTTCTTAAACTCGAGCAGCGACGCCACGTCGTCGCCGGCGGCGGCGGCGCCCCCGGAAAGCAGCAGCAGCAGAGCGAGCGCGAGGAGGGCAGCCATAGAAGTGGGGAGGGGGAAGTGGAGCGACCTACCTACCTAGGGTTAGGGGCTTGCGGGAGGCGGAGGAAGGGGAGGTGGGGGGGTGGCGGCCGCCATTGAGATGGGAGAGAGAGAGGTGAGGGAGTGAGATGTGGGAGAGAGGAGAGGGGCCAAATTTTTGGAAATGGGGGGGATGGGTGAGTAATAACATGAGTACAGACTGGAAAGTGGTTGTAGCGAGAGTGGTGTGGTGTGTGCTTAGCAGTTTTGGAGTGCTTAGCTGTGAGACTGCTGTGAGTGACCTGGCTTTGCTTTGGACTGGTATTACTGTGGTCTGTGGAGTGGGTACATGGTGGTTTTCAGCTGCTTTCGACACATCTCTAGTGTAGCAGCAAAATGTGATGATTCTTGTGTCAGGCATTTTCCTACTCATTTACTGTACTTCTTGTTTTGGTTTTTTGTATGTCTTAGTGAAATTCTTGCCTTCATCTGTCTTTGTCTGGACTGCTATTATGTTTATTTGTCTCATTGTTCAGAAATGAGGTGGTTTCTATACTGAAATAATAAACATTTGATAACTGTTACTTGTTCATCCAGCATTTAGCCTGTGCCTGATGAATAAACATATCAAGAAGTACAGTAATGAACAAAGATTTGAGCAAGCAACCAAGAAATTGCTCTCCCATCCAGTCATCCATCTTAATCGAAAAAGTGAGGCAAAAGAAAACACAAAAAGAATCTGCAAAAAATGATGTGTGCAGGCACCGGGTACCGGTAGGAAAGCAAGAGCCCTCCCTCCCCACATGCTCCTAGGCTGTTTCAGTCTTTGACCCCTTTCCTCTCCAGCTCAGGTGAGCTGCCTGTGCTCTCTCTGCCCGACCCCCTTGCTCTCCTTTTCCTCACCCCTCTTCCTCTCTCTCTCCCATATGCTTTCAACAGGCCAGCTGCCCACGTCAAGAAGAAATTCAGAACGGAACTAGTGTGGGAAAAGATCAACGCGTATCAAATTCACATATTTGGTGATGAGGACGTGTTGACGTGATAAAAACAATGGAGGTTGCTTATATACTAAATAGTGAAATTTCAGCAGCAGCTCACGGTCACGGGCCATCATCGTTTCAAAAGAGACATTGGGGGTTTGTCAAAAAAAAAAAAAAAAAAAAAAAAAAGTGAGACATTGGGGCCTTAGATTCAGGAGACATGTCCGTATGTCCGAGTCCAGCCACTTGAGATTTCTGTAGCAGGTAGTAGATGTAGATCAGGGGAGACATTTTTTTTATTATCCCTCTCCATCCACGGAACTTGAAATTCACAGGTCAAAACACTCAATAGATGATTTTTGCCCCCTTTTAAGGTCGATGAGCAGAAGAGATGGCAAGAAGAGTGCGTGGCAGATTTTATATTAATGTAAGGAAGTAGTAGTACTTAAAAGTGGTACTGGATGGATGATATCCCCTAATCCGTGCCCGTGATGCTTGCTGTTAGGAGGAAAAATATGCGCTGAAAATGACCGCGTGTCTCGTACTATCTCCATCAATCCGGCGACCGCGATGGGCGTTGTTTGTTGGAGCGAGTCCAGTGTATTCTCTTCGCTTCAACGCCCGGGAGCTGTGGTGACGGGGACACGAGTGATGCCCAGCCCTGGGAAATGATTAGCAGCTGTGAGGGACGCGGAAAAAGAAGATGAAGCTTAATCAGGATTGAAAAGCGCGCTTTAGATAGGCCAGGCCAGGCCAGGACAGGGAACATATTTGGTGGTCGGCGTTTCAGTCCGTGTCCAGTTTGTTTGTTTAAAAAGGGCGGCCACGACATTATGATCCATGATTGAATGGATTGGCGGTGCACAAGTCAAATATTCCTCCTAATTTCCTCCCTTGATTTCGTGCTTGTAGTAGTAGTAGTAGAATAGTAGTAGAGATATGTGAGCTGGAATCAGGCCCGGCCTGCATGGGATGCCTACTGTGCCGAGCTTGAACTCTAGCGCTTATTTAGCACAGAGCCTGGCCATCAGTCAAGCCATGTGTTAGAAGAAGCTGCTTGTTATTTCTTCTTTTTTTTGAAGTCCATTATCATATTATGCAAACCATATGTAGGACCAATCATTAAAACGATAGATAATCGTAGCACTTGAGCATAATACTACGTTCCTTACATGTCCGGTTATTATTATTATCAATCATCTCGGTGAAGTGACGACGAAGGTTCTAAACCCTTGAATTGAGTATATGTATGTATCCGTATGTGGTGGATCGGAGTATAATACCAAAATCATGCCGTGTTGTTATGAACCTCCTTTGGAATTCCGAAGACATGCATATTGGTATTCAGCTGATTTGGCACGTAGTAGTAGCAGCAATAGCTGCTCTACCAGTCGTGCTTAGTTTATGCCGGCGGGAAGAATCGGTAACCGAGTGACGTTTCACACGGTACTCAACACCCAAGAATGCCGGTTGGGAGTACCAACCAACCAACAAACCCAATGGACAGACAATGCACATGAGCTGGTACCGTACGTGAACCAAACCAAAACCGTGTAGAACAGTAGAACGACGGTGCTCACATCACACACAGGACAAAAAGAAATGGCATTTGTCTAGTACTATACGTACTACTAACTCCAGGGTTAGAGATGACCAGCGAATAATAAATATCCTCCTCGGCAAGGTCGGTGAATTAGAAAATGGGATGAGAATGGAAATGAAAAGGATTCGATTCGAGCCTACTCACTGTAGTTGATTGAGAAGAAGGGTGATGATTGTGGCAGATGGGAAAAGGACAGCAAAAGATGTAGGGAGATGTAGGGAGGGAGGCAGTTTATGCTGCTGGTACCCCAACTAAACCCAAAGGGCATGGATTAAGCAGCAGCAGGGCACTCAGCAAAGCAAAGCTGCCATCGATGGGCAGAGGGAGGGACGGGAGGGAGCTTTGCTTCGGTCTGAATCATCTGATAAAGTAATCCGTCACTGCATTCAGCGAGATGATGTTTTTTACACGCGTCTGTCCGTCTGTTACAGCTAATTTAGCTATGGGTCCGTTTGGTTAAATACTCGTTGATGAGCCAGGCAAGGCGTGCGTCATGGCGTTAGGTTGTTACTCGATCGGCAAGAGCAGTAACACATCCATGACAAACAATGTTTATATCAATCTTTGTTTCAGGATGGGCCCTGGGTCTGACAGTCCGTTGTGTCCACACGGTAAAGGCTAAGCAGAGGTGTGGGCCAGGCATGGCAGAAGGATAAGGCTGGCCCAGTGCCAGGGAGACTCAAGCCTACTGCTGCCGGCAGGACACTACTCGTAGTATGCAGGAAATTTCCTTTTCCAAAAGAATTCTTCCAAACGACAGCCACGCACGCAGACACAGCGACAGGAGTATCTGGAAGCGAGCGACGCGCGAGGAGAGCAGAGCGCACCGCCCTCTTTCCCGGCACGGCGCGCGCGTTCCATTCCGTGGCGGCATCCGCGCCACCGCGCGTGCTTTACAGAGGCAAACCCCGCGGGTTACAGTTACGCAGCGCACCACCGCCACCGCCACGCGCCGCGCGAGCGTGACGCGTCTCCGTTCGCCCTTGCTTCGTCTGCTCGCGCTCGCCGCGACACATGCACGCTGATTGCTGCACAGCTGCACTTGCGCGCGCACCGTTTTCTCCATCCATCGCGTCAATGCTGGGTTCGGTTCGGTGCCGGCCCGCGCGACCATCGCTGTCACGCAGGGTGGTTTTCCTCTAGTAGATTAGATTTTTTTAGGCGACTCTAGTAGATTAGATAGACGGAAATGAGGACTCTGATTTGAGCTGATATAATGGTGGATTGATAAGAAAGTAATATCAGTCCCTGATGTTTTTCCCCTTGGTTTTGAAACTAAATACTACTGTTTGTACATGATGGAAAGGACGAGGGATGTCGTTACGGGAACGTTGCGTTCCACGGGCCTTTCACAAGCACAGGGGTGGGCGGCAGAGACGTGGCCGGCTAAAATATAATCGGGCGGGGGGCCCTCGTGGCGGCGCCACGCGATGCCTGCCAGGAACATGTGGGGGCCGCGCCGTGTGGGGGCAACGGACAAGCGGAGAGAAGCTGGGCACAGGGATCCAGCCTGCTACCTGCTGCGGATCCGTCATCCATTCCGTGCCTCCGCCCGTTCGTCCGCACACCGGTCACGCTCGCCGCAAGCGGAAGATGCCACCCGCCGTCCGCCTCGCCCCGTCGCCCGCGCCGGAGGGAGAGACAGCGGCTGTGCGCGCATGATTATAGGGCCTCGTGACAAAGCGGCGGGTGCATCGGTATTAGCGTAAAGCGGCTACATACTCCTTCGATCCTTCCTACACGGCTACATGCGCGCGTGCCCCACGCCCCGGCCCACCCATATGGGCGCACAGGCTCATGCCGGCCAGTACGCCAACGATGCAACACAGCAACGGCAAACAGAAATGCACGCATGAACCTAGCATGGCACGGGGCCCAGGCACCCTTTCCGAGTGGGTGGCTGGGCAGGATCCGTATCTGGCAATAATGGCCACTCAGGCGGCACAGTCAGCAGATCAGCCTCACAGCACAGCTGTGTTTCCCTTCAACTTCAATCATGGGGACGGAAACCAGTCTCGCTTCGCTGTTCGTTCCGCTTCACCCTGATTTTGGATATCAAAGAAAAATGACGGCATGATTGATGCAAGGTATTATTTGGGTTATGGTTCTTTTGCTTTTCGGGGACTAGAACGGCGGGCGCAAACACAACATTATTGGATGTTACAAGTTACAGTCTTACAGACTACAGTTTCACGGTACACGAGGTGAAATGAGCTTTGGAAGGGGAGATCCCTGTTATGTGAGCAAACATCCTATTAAATGTTATGTACAGGGACTGCATCTGTCAGGGCGTCTAATCTTGGGGCTGGGGGCAGCGCTGCATAGTAATAGCCTTTGCTCCTTATATGGTGTCAGATCAGCTTGCTAACGTCGACGTCCAGACCACCCCCGACCCCGCCGCCTTGAGGTGGCGGTCGAAGGACCTGGGGTCAGCGCAGATGACGTGCTGCCCTTTGCGGTACTGGATTGGGTCCAAACTCTGCAGCGCGCGTGCTCAAGATGTCATCTGCTTTTATCGCCGTCATGTCGCTCAGTTCCTGCATGAAGTTCGACAAAAAGGCTTGTTAGGAAACAGCTGACATTACAAACCATCTGGTTCCAATTGATGATTACTTTACAGCATGAAATGGTAGTGCTATGCTACAATTTGGGTTGAGAAGCAGCTATATCAATGTTAGGAACACCCTATAATTATATCTATATGTATATATATATCTTCGTGAAAAAGTGAACTACTAAGGTCTGCCGCGACCATGTACTCGACCATCAAACACTGGTACAGGTCAGGGACAAAGGAAGGCAACAACAATTGACGATCAGAATACAATTGTTCCAAAGTACTGTCATCAGATGATCTGCTTTGCATATGTCCAAATGTTTCAAGAGCTGCAGCAACACGAACAGGAAGGCACAGGCACAAGACCAGGGGGCACATGGATCAAATGTCACCTTCCTGGAGGAAGTTTCTGCATATTTCACTGGGTGCACGTGGCTGTGTCAGCATTGGGTTTTACAGCTATTATATAATTAAAACTATTCAGTACACTTTTTAGTTTTTTACTCAGCTTGACGAATCTGAATCTAGCATATTGTTCACTTACGTCCTTGCACATCTGATGTTAAAAATTACAGCTGTATTATGTTATTTGTTACTTGTTAGTATTTTACAAGTTCCGTCTCTCCTATGATGTTATTGGTAGTTTCAGTAACAAACAGCGATTCTTCCGGTTGCTTCTCCATCACAGGGGTTTTCATTGCTCTACTGATTGAATATCTAGCTTCTAAAAGGCAGGTATAAGAATTTACCACCCGTATATACTGCCTCCCAGACTGGCACTATGGCAGCGACACAGTACACTGTGCTGACAACTCCCCAATCCATAAATATCAGAAAAAATCCAGATGATGATGTGTACCATGATTTAGTCACTTCACGCGAAAACAAAAGATTCAGGGGCCCAGGCAAGACATGCAGGATGACTAAGGTTAAAACCAGTTTTTTTATACAAGATAACAGCAAGGGAGGAATGTACAGCTGAGAAGCTCCACTAGCAACCCTGGCATTTTATGATTTTTGGAAGAGGATCTAAGAGCTGAACTAAACCCTAAAACATTTCCTGAGGTGATCTTCCTCATTGAAGACCTGACAATTCTTCGAAAAACTACAAATGTCCTTATTTGAGAATGCTTGGCTAACGCGTGCAGCACAGAAAGTCCATCTACTTATTGAAGTGTAATCTATGAAACAAAGGTAACATTTTTTTTTTTTTATTTTCTGTCGCGGAGCCAAAAGGGTTGGAAGTAGGGTAGTTCCGTTCAATTATGGCCAAGAGAGTTTATTCTAGAACTGTTTGCATCACACACTTCAATCAGCTTCTGAAAATTGTGGAACAAAGAAAAAAGTTATATATCTGGATGGAAGGGTGTTTTACCTTTATAGAAATGTTGCCCTTATGTTTCTTTTAGAATTTCTAGAAACACTCCTAGTCCAACCAACCTCTATAGCTGAGCAGACCAAGATCAGACAGAGGCGCTCAGGGTTTAACTTTACCTTCCTTCTTGGAAAGCTCATATACAACAGCAAAAACAATTTGTCAATGAACAAAAGTTTTATTGAGTATGCAATGGAATATACAACATCAGAGGTCATACTTACAGAAAGCAATCAAGGGAATTTCCCATATCTTTTCTTTGGTATGGAGGAGTGTGAGAATGCAAGCCAAATTATAAGATTCTTCAGAGTGTTTTCCAAAGAAAAAGAGAAAAAATCCCGATTCAACAGAATGCAGGTATATGTTCTCTAGCATTGAATGATCAAGGCTCCTTGACTGATGTAAAACATATATCTTGTACAGAAGCTACTGAATGAAGCACATTAATAAAATATATCATAGATTCACGCATTGTTGAACTCTACCTTAGAAATATCAACCATATGACATCCCGATCATCCATTCGCACAAGACATAAAACAAGAACAAATCAACATCATAGTACAATGTCTTGTGGTCAAAAATAACTTGACCAGATAACAAAGATTCTGTCCGTAAACCTTGTTCTTCTTCCATCAACCTGTCATTGTACAAAGTATTCCAATTACTATCCACAAAAGAGTAAAATCAAAACAGCTTGAGCCACAGAAATTCTTCATTCATAAGAAAACTGCTGAATTTCAGCAATTGGCTGGCTCCCAAAAAGCTACATATTCTTGGGTAAAATGTGTATATGATCTGTTCTAAAACATTACAGACATGGGTTTGAAAAGTTTATTTAATTAACCAACTACAACTGACCAAAACTTTTTTGGTACCATATTTTGCAAATTAGCAAAGTACATGCTAACAAAGTGAATGTGTGGACTTATTTTACATTTTACTAGAAACTCTTATGACATTCATCCTACTAAACTTGCTTGGTATCCTTTGAAAACCTTTGTTATTAGCTATTGCATGAGCTCATACAATACGCGCTATGTATGGCGACTATTCACATAACTAGCTTCAGCCATCTTCCTCCAAAATCTGCTGTGCGCCAGTAAGTAAAATTTGGTACACAATCAACAAGATGTCAATAAAACCAACATGATCAAGGAAATTAAGATGTCCAGATAGAAAATAAAGCTAAGATGGATACAAAAAATTTACCTCAACATGACAGAGTTCACTTCTATAGATTTCATCACACAGGGGTGAAAAAAGATCACATTTCTTCCACTGGCAAAAAACCAAAAGAAAATGGTATTAAAAGAACCATTTCAAACAACCATTTTGTTTCAGGGCGTCTACGTGCGTGCAACCTTGTCACGTGTAGTTGCTCTTTATTAATAGTAAGTACAATGATGATTACTTATTGAGTCTTGTTTAATAGCAAGACATGCCAAACAACTAACTTGTGTACTGTATAGCGAGCTAATTTCATATAGTTATTTGTTTGCTTAAATATAGCAGTTGTTTGTTAATACAAAACCACCTTAGAACTTATAGTTGCTGTCTTGATAGTCTAGTTCCTGCTTCTAAGTCTGGGTGACCAATCTAGGACCAAGATTAGAACTAAACAGAAAATAATGATATATGACTTTTAGGCAAACAAGGTATCTAGAAGTAATACAAACAGGCTTTTTATCTCATAGTAGTAGCATGTATCCCCAACAAATATGCAGGTATAAAGCACAAACAAGTATAACTCACCATGCCGCTGAAGCTGTTCTTTTCAGCTTCATGAAGTTGAGCAAATTACAAAAACAACTTCGGGCAGTCATTTGTACTCTGGTGGAAAAGGGAAATACCATGTATCATCATGTCTCCCAAGTTTTCACCGATGTTTTCACGGTGAATTCTTCATGTTCGCAAAAACTTTGCTGCATCGAGCTCCTCATGTCCCTAGCTACAAATGTTATTGAGCTCAAATAGCGAGAAATAGTTTTTGCACTGAATGCAAAGAGAACTAATGCCTCAACTAATATTCAGATAAGAAATCCTCACATAACATTTAGGTGACAATAGTAAATGTTTAGAAGAGTAATAACAATCAGTAGGATACCTCCCACATGTGTTTCATCAATTTTACGTTTCTGGTGCGTGTCATCTTTAAGCTTGTTGCCTGAACAAAAATCAAAAAGATAATCATATTAAGCATTTGTCTTGCAAAGTGGTGTTTGTCAATAAAAATTAGACATTCTTCACCAAAATGAGGGCAATCAAAATGGTGCTGCCACTATTCTAAATGTGAAATAAATTTAAGTAGCTATCACCGTAGTATGTATGGCAACATAACAGTGTGCATTCCCCTTTACCTTATCTTCTACTTTCTCATCAACATCAGTCTCGACAGTATCGAATCAAGCTGCTCAAGCTTAACCCACTCGTCAAGTCTTCTATTGACTGCAAGTTCAAATCATTTAAGAAATATCAGTCCGCGGTTGTTAGAACAGACTGCGAGTTAACACAAAGAGACCGGCCTTTAGCTCCAACTAAAATTGTCGGAATAAGTTTGGGACTATACTAAATTCATACCACCAGAACGATCATTGCTGAAATGTGCAAGGTACGAAACAGAAAGCTCAATTCATCACAAAACCTTTCCAATTAAATGTATTCTACACCCAATCAGCCAGTTACGCATGACAAGGCCCAAATTCCCCAAAGCCGAAGAGCACAAAACCTAACCTAAACAGCAAAGCAACCTGACGAGACGCGAGACAGGAGGCTCACACCTCGGTGTAGTGGACGCAGTACTCGTAGTCGGCGGGGAAGAGGAAGTGAGCCCCTTGCGGCGCTCGATGACCTTGACCGGGTGGAGCTTCTGGTCGCGCCATCGGTACATCACGCGCGTGCCCACCTCCAGGGAAGGTGCGCCGCCCACGACGCGGACGCGCAGCCGAGGACCTCAGCCTCCTCTCCATGCCTCCTCCTCCGACGCAGCGCGCTCCGCCCTGTTGCACGCCGTGCCCCGGCCGCCACCGGCGGCGGAGCCATTCTCCGGTGCGGTCGACGCTTCCATGGAGCCCATCTCGTCGTCAGAGCCGAGCGGATCCGGATGTGAGCGGTTCGGGGTTGGTTAGACCTTCTGGACTGAACTGTTTGATTGGGGCCTTTGGCCTTCTTGGCTGTGCTGGTCGGATGACTTGTGGGACCCACACGTAAGAAGTGGGCTAACTTGCGCCACGTCAGCCCAGTTTAATGGATTGATCAGCTATATATAGCGATGACATTGCCTCCTTCCGTTCTTCCCAGCACCGCCGCCGCCGCCTGCCTTCTTCTCGCCGCCGCAAGATGGCTGACGATAGCGTCGACACCGAAGCCGACACCGCGCCTCCCGCCGCCGCAAGATGGCTGACGAGCCGACACCAGAAGCCGGCATCGTGGCCGCCACCCCGCCGCCACCCGCCTCGTTCGCGTCCGCGTCTACACCCAAGCCGTCGATTGTGCAAAGCCTGGCCGATGGCACGCTTTACTATGTAGATGTTCGCGAGCTCGAGTCAGTCGATGGTGCTCACGAGGCCTACCGCATCCTGCTCGCGATGGTTCTGAAGAAGGGGAATTGGATGTGCCATAAGCCTCGACACCCCCTCCGCGTGGCGGCGGCGATGGCCTTGGAGCTGCAGCGCCTCCAGCACGATCTTCTACCACGTCCCCACGCGCCGACTGCCGTGGATATCGAGGTCTCCTGTTGGTGAAGAGCGCCGCCCTGACTGTCAGCCGTCTGCCAGATCGTCCCCATTCAAGATGGAGAGGAACGAGCTGCTGGCTGAGAGCGCCCCCGCCAGTGGCCGTCCCTCCTCCTGGACAACGTCAACATGGTCCTCAGGGGAAGTCATAACGATGCGGCATGGATTCAGGGGCGCTTTCAGGATATGATCACCTGGCTAACGATGTCGCGGTAACCACAGTTCGCTTCTAGATTTACAGTTCCCCTCGCTTATATGGTTCTGGTAGCGTATAATTAAGTTGTTTTGCATGTTAGTTTAGCTGCTATCTGCCGCCACTACTTACGCGTTGCGATGACTTATCTTCATCTTGGACTTACTTCATCTTGTGGCTTACTTCATCTTGTGGCAAAGGAGTTTGTTTTTAGATCTGAGGAGGATCATCGTTGCGATGCCTATCATTTTGTCCGTCTCAAGATCGGATCTGGAGAGATGATATCTGTGAACGTGTCTTAAGTTATGGAGCTCGCAATTTCGCCGTGCTACTACTAAGCGCATCGACCAATCACGGCCAATTGCCATGGTTAGACACGAAAATATGCTACTACTAATCACATCCATGATTAGACTATTGTGAAACTACTAACCACATCTACTAATCACGGCCAATCTCCATGATTGGGCACGTATACATGCTACTACTAATCACATGCACCAATCACTAACGACCCTCTGTTTCTATGCAGACAACAATCAACATTCTTGTAACAATTTGGGCAGCATATGACTAGTATCCTAGCACTAACCACGTCCACCGATCAAGCCAATTATCCATCATTGAGCACACCAAAACCACTACTACTAATCAACACCACCGGTCACAACACAATCCCTCTATTTGATACAGCAAAGTAACGTAGGTATTCTTATGCAGCGGTTTTCCAACCATTACACGACGGCTACCACACTACCAACCACATGATATGCTTGTCACAGTGCTGCTCATATGATTCTCATTGTTGACACATGCAAGCCGCAACCTCACCATTTCTTTATCTCCAAACCAAACCCAGCCTCACAAAAACCCATACATACCCTCAACCAACTACATGGGTCAAACCCATAAAACAAACACATCGATCTATCAAGGCATTTCTATAGATTGATAAAAAACACAAAATCACAAGTACTATTATTATTTTGCTACTAATCACACTGACTAATCACGCCCAGACTACATAATTGGGCACATGTATATGCTACTACTAATCCCAACCACCGGTCGCTGGCGACCCTATGTTTCTATGCCAATTTGTAATCAAGATTCTTAAAAAAATCACAAAGTCACAAATACTAGTACGCTACTACTAATCACGTCCACCAATCCAAGGCAAATATCAATCACTGAGCACACCAAATACACTGCTACTATTCAAGACCACCAATCACAAAACGATATATTTCCCTGCAGAAACTAATGTCCGATATTCTTAGCGTATAATTAAGTTGTTTTGCATGTTAGTTTAGCTGCTATCTGCCACCACTACTTACGCATTGCGATGACTTCATCTTGTGGCAATGGATTTAGTTTAGATCTGAGGGCATGATCGTTGCGATGCCTATTATTTGTCCATCTCAAGATTGGATTTGGAGAGATGATATCTATTTGGCTTAAATTAGGTGTTTGAATTATGAGCAATATATATATGGGGTTGAAAAAAAGCTTTTTTTGCAATATAATTCTTATGGTGATTTTGTTACTGTATAACTGTTTGTGGACATTTTGGTATTTGTTATCTTCCATTTTTCCCAGCAACTCAAAGCTTAAAGATGTTAGACAATAAGAAGATGTTTTGATATTCCTTATCTTCCACTTTTAAAAAACTTTAAAAAAATCAAAACTTGCCACATAATTTGGGATGTTCCACATCCAAAAGAATCACATTTACTACATTTACATATGTAAACATTCTGAATTTGATGCACTCTACAACTCAAGCCTACATTTAACTTGACAAATATCAGAAGCAGACTTATTTAGTACTTATTAGCAATTTGAAGAACCATAGTATGACAATGTGCAGGATCCATACTTCCCAATTATGTGTCTGAAAGATGTCTAGCAACTTAGCAAGGGCATGAATGCAATAAGCTAATACTTCCACCCGTAGCCTAGCGGCATAAATGGAATGAAAAAAAAAAAAAAAACTGCAAATAAAAAGATGTTAGTAGCAGCAGCAGCAAAAAAAAGTTGGGCAATTGAAGATTTGAAATAAATTACTTCATAATCAAATACAGTTACAAGTTTGTAGCAATGAAATATCTACGATGAGTGAACAAATTTCTATACAACAGAAATCAACCATGATATTAAGAGGCTAACCTCAGCTGTCACCAATTTCGAAATTTCCAGCATCATGGAAAACAATCGAAAACACACCAGCAGCCTCGACCTTGAAGTTAAAACAGTCCTCACACCACTTCAAATAGATCAAGCAGATAATAACCATAAATAACACTATTATTTTAGGAGCAACTAACATGACCTGGGGCACTAACCTGAGAAAAAACACTAGTCGGATTCTTAGGTTGAGTACAATACCAATTGTACAGATAACTAGTAGATTCTTAGGAGCACTATATGCTATCACCATAAATTTGTTCCAAATAGCCACGAGTCCTACATGTACAACATAAATATTTAGGACGGGTATCAGGTTTGAAATCGACCCAAAAAAACCCGCAAGAGTGGTGCATCAGGGTTCGAGAATATGGAGAAGAATGGGGCTTGGTCATTAGGAGTCTAGGACCCACACCTATGCATATGCTCACAGCTGAAACAGTGACTCGAACTGCATATGCTACATCAGACAACTTCAGATGCAAACAGAATGACATGCTGCCTGTTGCCCATCAAAATTCAAAGCACAATGATCGGTGCGCTCTTCAACGCAACTGACGCTAACACAGATCAAGGAGCAAAAATCACCTAAAATAAATAAGAGAGTGTTGAAGCCCATATGGCCACATGCATGAGGCCCACTAATGGTACTATGGTGCACAAAACATGCGATTGAGTAAACATGAATCAGACTAGGGGGTGTTTAGTTTGTGAAATATTTTGGGTTGCGAGACGTGAGCTTTTTCCGTTTGTATTTGATAATTATTAATCTATCATAGGCCCACTAGGAATCTTTACTTTTCATTACCAAACTATACAATTTTTTTTTATTTATCTATATTTAATGTCAAATGCATGCGTTAAAAAGATTTGATATATTTAGGAAACTGTAGCTTTTTGGGTTGGTGAGAGAAACTAAAACACACCCTAGGAATATGAATTTACAAAGGTGAAATTGAAGATGTACATGTACTTGTCACTCAAAAAAGGCTCGCTCATCATGCCACATGAATCTTCTTTTCAGTGCAGTGCGGCAGTGCAGCACAAACAAACTCAAAACACAGGCCCATACTAGGAAGATCATCGTAGTCCCCTGTCCTTGAGCAGAGCCTCGGCCGCCCTTCTTCCGGACACCAGCGCGCCGTCGGAACGTGGCGGAGCACCAATGGTCACCGCACGTACAATCCGTCACCCACTCTGGGGTCCCTCCCGCTGGTGTCGTCGGAGGCGTCTGGTCCGGCTGCGCGAACCCGATGCGATACGTCCTCAAGTGCGACCATGACGCGACCTCTCCGGGGCTGAACCACTCACCGAGCTCACGGACCGCGGTCGGCCAGATCGTCGTCCTCCCTGTCGGCGAACGAGCCGACGAGGGACACCTGAGACACCAGCACCTTGCCCGCCGGCGCGTACGGCGCCACGTTGGTGGCGAAGAACATGTTGTTGACGATCCCCTTGCCCGACCCGTTGAGCAGGGATGGGGTCCTGGACGGCGCCCGGTCGGTGGAGAAGTAGAGGCACACGGTGCTCCTCTCCGATTTCTTGGCCTTTTCTTGAGGTGATGACATCAGCTGCGGCAGGAGCTTCTCGGCCTGTGGCTGCTCGACAGCGACGATGACGCCGAGGTCACCGGGGATGGTTTCGCCGTTGTCCAGCGTCACACCGGACTGGTCGACGGCGACAGCGCGGGTGTTGAGGCGGACGGAGCCCGCGGGGAGGCGAGCCGCGAGCTGCGCCGCGATGGCGGCGATGCCGTCCTCCGGCAGGGGCGTTGTCGCCGAGGGCGAGGCGCTTGAACACGAGCTCGAAGAGGCGGGACGACGTGTCGAGCGCCGGGTCGAAGAATATCCCGGCGAGGAACGGCCGCAGGAACCGCTCCACGATGGAGGACGAGAACCCGAGCTGCGTCAGGGTGCTTCCCTCGTGGTCGTCTCCGGCGCCGAGGGATGACGTCGTCCGGGGTGGCAGCCGCGCGCGGAGGCGCATGAGTCCGACGAGGACCTTGTCGGAGAGTGTGCCCACGGGGAGAACACCGCGGAGAGGGAACGCAGCGGGAGGCGGAACGGGTCGGAGAGGAGGTAGAACGGCTCCCCGGCGCCGACGAGACGAGCGCGCCTGGGTAGAACGGCCGGAGCCTGAGCGCCGGGAAGTCGAGGGAGGCGCCGGCACTCCGGGTACGCGGTGAGGGGAAGATCTGGAAGCCCCTGTCGAGGCGGTACCCGTCCACCACGTCGGTGGCGACGCGGCCGCCGAGGCGGTCGGAACCTCGACGAGCGTGAACGGCACGGAGAGCGACGTCAGGTGCGTCGCCGCGGCGAGGCCCGCGAGCCCGCCACCGACAATGACGGCCTTCCGGCCGCCCGCGGGGAGCTCGCCGGCGCGGCGGACGCGGATATGGTGAAGCGGAGCGCGGCATGGCAGTGCGGCTGTGGGCGGGGCGGGCAGGAGGTGCAGCGCCGGCGCGGGGACGTGCATGGGCGTTGCGCTTGCAGCGACTAGCGGAGGGGAAGAGGCCGACCGTGCGGTTGGTCCAATCAAATCGGGTGGGTGGTCTACTGGGGAGTTCGTCCATGGACTTGTGGATATGGTGGACTGGTGCGTGGACTTGGTGTTCGTGTGGAGACCGTAGCTCAGATACTGGCTGTGGGGGTAAGATGTGACGGCGTGTGTGTGTAGACTAGGTCAGGGGTGAGAATGGTGGTGCCCGCGTTATCCTCTTTCTTCTCTGATAATACTGCACATCACCACAAGGGAAAGGAACAGATAACTGCTGTGGTTTTTGTGGGCACGAAGATTACCGATTTCTTTTACGAGGAACTGCAGCAGGCAAGGGTCTTGGTACAAGATTTGAGAGGAGGACAGAAGATAAACTCGACGAAGACTAGCAATTGCTGCTCGACATTCTCCCATTCGGGCACTCTGTCCACTCGATCGGTTTTTATCTGCTCCAGCACTCAATCAAAGCATTTCTTCGCCATCGTTGCCTGAATTTGTTGTTTTGCCTACTCAAGTCTCAACAAAGTATGTTCGTGAACGCCATGACAATACGGGCCACGGCTGGCGAGTCAGCACCCTGTGTCCAAGCCCCATCGAAGCGTCGAAGCGCGCAGTGAGCGACGCGGCACAGCACGCGGACGCCGCCGAAGCGCTGGCGCGCGCCGGAGGCCGGACGGCCGCCGAGGCGGCGATGCCGCGATGGCAGCCATCCCTCTCGCCCTGGCACGTGCTAACGGGAATCACGTGATACAAGCTCAAACGTGCAGCCTGGGCGCGTCCACACGTGCCGATCGAGAGCGCTGCATACGTGTCCGCGTATCGATCGGCAGATACGAGGTGGAGCTGAATCTCCTACCGGACTGGATGCTTCTAGCCAGCGCCGGGAGCCACGTACGTGCGCACGTGTAAGCAGCCAGAAGCTCGTCGAGCACACCCGTCCGTCCGCTTGCGTGCTTTTACCGGTGCCGATTCACAGCGCCGACATATCGCCCACTCGCCACTTTCATCTTCGCTTCGTGTCGCCATCACCCTACTCGTTCGCAAACTCGATCCATCCGCTGTTCGCCGCGCCATGGGGCAAGGCAAGGAGGCGAAGACACGACCAGACCCCCAAGGTGGAGATCCAGGAGAAGGGCGAGATCTTCTTCTTCTACCGGCCCAAGGTGGACAAGGACGAGGCGCACAGCCCCGATGACGTGCAGCGCATGTACATCGTCCTGCGCCCAGAGTCCACCGGCGGCCTGCTGCCGTAGAGGAGAAGCAGGCGCCGGACTCCGGCAGGAGGACGCAAGCGCCACCAACAAAGTGACGGCGGCGACCAGGGAGGAAAAACAAGCGAGGAGAGAAGGGCGCGGAAGGCGGCCACGGCAAGGAGGTACGTGTATCCAAACTTCCAAAATAGCATTGCTCTCAGTAGTTTAGTTTGGGACAGGACGCGAACTGTGCAGGAGGTGAACATCGAGGAGCAGCCGTTGCTCCGACTGGTCGTGATGGGGAAGAAGAGCCTGCCGGACCCGGCGAAGCACAGCCGTCCGTACTGGGGTTACGTCGAGCTCGTCACCACAAAGGTCGAGGACATCAAGGACGCACTCAAGGAAGGTACGGCAAGCGGCGTGCTGAGCTGCCCTGAGCAGCGTGAATGCACTCAATAGCGCAACTTTTCGATCACAAATATAACACAAAATGGAAAGAAAGATCTGATCTTGTGTTCTGCTCGTACGTATTCGTTGCAGAGGGTACAGCACGGCGACGCGAGAGTAAGCGTCACAGGCCGGCGGCGCGGGCGCTGGGCGAGGGCGTGTACCGCATCCTGAAGCACGAGTCGTCCGGCGGGCGGGGGCGGAGCACGCAGTCGCACACCCACCTGGTTTACAAGCTGGAGCTCCCCACCCGCGGCGCCGGGGAACCGCAGGAGGCGATGAACGTGGAGCCGGAGGCGTCGTTCCTCGTGCAGGTCAAGAACCCGGACCTGCCCTCGGGAGGCCGCGACGGCGGGTTCCGCGGGCTGCAGAGCAAGCGCCGGGCGGCGTTCCCCGCGCACCTGCAGGCCGCGTTCAGCAGCCGGCGGTACGCGCCGGCGGACCCGCCGGACCTGCTCAACTATGAGGGGTGCGAGCTGCTGCTGATTGCGGCGTCCGGACGACGTCGAGGGAGG
>JADLZK010008089.1:0-48133 GCA_015847255.1 Hyparrhenia diplandra | reverse complement strand
GCGCCGGCACAGGTTGCAGATCGTAGATGTCATCTAGAGTACCAAATCGGATTGGGCACACAGCTACAGTCAGAACATAAAGAGTACATTCTTATACACAGTCATGGATTTCGGTAGAAATATTTGCATCACATTAGGTATCATAACGATTGGTTACAAAGCAGTGTAGCTCGATGATTACATGAAATCAGATGAAATATAATAACGCAAGCAATTTTAAGCAACCAGTTCATAGGTATCATAATCATTCTGATGAACAGTTCGCGTAGATAATAGATGTCCTCATGTATAGCGGCATACTTAGGTAGATAGTGTATATGTTCGAGGTATATTTAGCTAAGTATAGGGATACAGTGGACAAATATTTCTGCCATGTTATGTTTGGCTTTCAGTACATAAAAGTAGAACTCCCTGAATATTTTACACGCAATAGGAAAACGGTTCATTACATGAAAGTAGAGGCGTCTGGATATTTTACACTGAACAGGCACATGGTTGACTACACTCTGTAGACGGCTGGAATGTGGAGAGGGAGAATGTTTAGTCCTGCTCTTCTCTGACTGCTTCAAAAGGTTGTAGGTGCCATCATGCAACTTCTTTCAACCTGTTTTAGCATATGCAAAATTTGTCAATAAGATGCTATAAAAAATAAAGGTGGGCTCTATGTATCATATATTTATTGAAGAAGCATGTAAATAGAAAATGTTTTTATGTCCGTCTTTGCTACAGGGAGACAAAACCTTTTCGTCTCAGAAAATGGCTGGCATAAGAATCAATTGGAAGCCTTTGGAAGAAGGTATCAGTTAGGATTGAGATACCTGACCAATGCACTGCCGCTAGATTAGAAACCTTTTACTTTTTTTCCTCTGAAAACCAAGCAACAAATCTTATTCTATCAGCTCATGCACTGCAGACATATTCAATGTGCTTGCAAGTTGCATATGTAAAAGGAAAATGCGTTATTTCAATTTTTGTTAATGAATGGAAAACAAATAAGATGAAATGCATACTTGTGTAAATTTAAGCAAAGTGCACAACCTGGCTAAACTGTTTCGCAGCAAGGAGAGTGCGAGCACACTGTACACTAAATTCTGTCTTTAGCTCAATGTGAACTCCAGAAACAGAAGATGACAGCACACCAAACTCATCACAGATTGGTTGCGCGACTTTTAGATGCCCTCTAAGTAGATCAATTTTACACAATTAAAAGCACATTAGATCATGGAAGCAACATGCAACTACAAAATGAAGTAGAAACAGTTTTGTACCGATGAAGTGCGCTCCATGTAGAATCTGCATTCCTAGAAGTTGGATGTGCAAACTTGTTGAGGATGGGAACTTCTTTTCAGCAAGCTTTAGAGCAGAGAATGCAGCTGCAGATCAATCACATAACAGAAGAGGCCATAAGAAAAGGTTGATAATTGGACACCACACTACACAGCCTATGAGCTATGGCACGTGCGTGGTTTCATTATAGGAACTAACCTGAATATCCTTTGAACACAGCCAGTTGTTGAATTAGCTTAACATATGCTAGTGATAACTCTGACGAACTGTAACAGAAAATACAATAGCATCACAAATCCAGGTTCACAAAGCATCAGAGTTTTCATTTTAAAAGTTAAACATTGTGTAAATTTATTGAAAAAGACACTAAACTTAGGCACTTAGCACATTCGCACCTAGCAGCATCCGCAAAGCAGGTTGCATAGACCAAAGCATTCATCCGTACCATTGGAGCACTGTGAAGAGGGTCGACAAAATATGGAAACATTAATTTTCTTGAAATGGTACCGGTAGAGTTAAACTCCACTTTAAGATATGATTCGATAGGGACATAAAACAACCATAAAAATGCAGCTAAAAGAATTGCTGAAAATCTGGCAGTAAACAAGCTAGATATGAGGATTGGGGGAATTAAAGCAACAGAGCACCAGGATCATAATAGGTCTTGTTTTTATAGATGATAGAACTCTAGAACAAATAGTGATGTACAGACCCTGTTGTTTCTAATACAAATATACTTTGGACTGATAATTTCTGTCACCAGATAAAATATGAATCAACAGTGAAAACTGAACCTGACATTAACAGGAAAAAAAAACATACATACCCATAGTGCTCCCAAGCGGTGGCGCCAGTAAATATGCTGAGCCAGCTAATTGCAATCTTGGTGCAGGTACTGGACTTGGTTGTGCATGATAATGGAAATTGTCGAAGTCATTAATATGTAATTTCTTGGCGTTCTTAGAACTTCTACAGCATGAATAATGGCGGCGGATAGATTTCTAAGCCACGAGGTGCTAAAACTACCATTATCATTTGAAGTAGATAGAACATTTGCTCCAAAGTCAGTCAACACACGGGAACCTAATCTTAAATTCTGCCAAAAAGAAGCAAGAGAAATTATGAATACTTTAATATAGAAGCAAACTTATACAGCCTTCTAGACATGCTGACAAACCAAGGAAGAAAAGTTTCATAAACAAAGATGCTCTGAGTTGAAGCACATGAGTCTGTTCTTAAGTCACATCTAGTCTTTTGAAGATCCAAGTGACAAATGCCATAGTAACAGTAATATAAATACAATGATAATGACAGCTACACTGTAAGTTCGAAGTTGTGCATAATGTTCAAATGTTCACATAACTATGACAGCAGATCTGCATGGGAGGATAAGCAGAGAAATTTAAACATGACTACGTAAAGAGATCTTCCTAAATCTTAATGTCTTGCAGAACCATGCCATAGGAGGTGTGGGTCAAAAAACAAAGGACAGGAGCAAGATATAGCAATTGATCAAGGAAGTAGTAGGGGCTCACCGGCTCACTGGGATGGCCAACCTAGAATCAGTCTGTATATGTCAGATATATATATCCTAAACAAATCCGATGACTACATGTCCTGATGCAGCAACAGGCTTCGCAACAAGGGGGACAGATAATATGTAATAGTACTGCCACTAACAATGAGAAGAAGCCTTCGACCAGCTCTGTCAGTCAACCAGGTTGTCACTGCAGTAGCAATCACCTGAAATGATAAGATCCCATTAAGCCTACAGTGGGAAGCCCCATCTGCTCAAAGTTTTTCTTAGAAATAAGGGATATAGCAACTTTAAAACAAACGCATACCGAACAGCCTCGAAACCAAATGTTGCTAGAATACTGTTTGTAAAACCTGTTGAGGAAAAAAAATTCAGTAATAAGATATCAGATTTGATGAAGCCTAAGTTCTAGAACTCTTGTTCTCCATGCAAAGCATGAATAAAACTAAACCAAGGAAATATTCATTTCGTGGACATGTTCCAAAATATGGAAGCCGAGAAAGCATATTTCAATCGCATTACAATCTAGAATAAGAGATTGATCGTGTTTTTGAAGAATGTACCAGCAGCTCTGAAGATGCTCCAGTAGGACTACAAATAGATTGCCAGACATAGTGGTCTATATTGTTTGAATAGCAAAAGAAAATAGCATTGTTTTAGCACCTAAGTTAACTTTTTATATGCACACTACGTAAGGGCACCTATGGTATTGCTATCTTCACAGCAGGCAGTCAAGTAAAGATGACGTAACTAAAATCGTTAAAAATAGAAAATCCACTTTGACTGGGGCTGCTCGAGATCCAGTTTCACTGGTATGCCAAGATCGTACCTTTAAATATTTTAATAAAGCATCTGAAGTAGCAGTAGTCATGGAACCACCATCCCCTCACTCACACTTGGTGCCTTTAGCTTATATATATAGGCTGCAAAATCCAAACAAAAGGAAAAAGGTGTCATTAACAGTTACCAAATTTCTTCAAAAGATTACAGTGCTAACAGGAAGTGATGATGCCTACTGTTTTGCTTCATTGTGTCATCCACCTATTGACGTATTCCTATAAATATTATCCGAAATGGAAAGTAACTACGTAAATTGCCAAACCAACAAGGCAACTCGTAAAGAGTGATCAACAAAAATCAAGTGCAATCCAGTAATGCAGGCTGGCCCTCAAAACAACTAACTAAGGTGAGGTAGGCAGGTAAAATGTAGACCATCCACATGAAAGGCTCACTAAGACACTAAACCCGATTAAACAAACTGTTTGCCAGTGAAAACACATCTCCCAAAAAAATCGTCCTTCACTAAGCCACTAAAATAGGCAATTTAATTATATTGATGTTCTAAATAACTTAATAAGTGATGAGCATAACAGATGATCCTAGAATCCAAGGGTTTAATGTGCTGGCACCACTATATATCTATAATAGATATAGAGTACTCATAGATATAATACAATGAGAGCAATATATGTGGGTAAGATTTTAGAGAAGAAATCAAAAGGACCTCAGATCAGTTTTTCCTTGCCAATATCAATGGGCACTTGGCAACCTGAGTTATTGCAACTTCATAGTTAAAAAGTAAAGCATCAATCAACACACCTGAGAAAAGGAAGGCAACCTATTGTTCCATATATATTATATATTATGTCCCACCATTCTACAATTAAAAACAGGCATGCAAGAGGAATGAAGGCATGGCATATTCAGATAAGACTCAAAATGGAATGGTTCAAAAGGAGGGCTACCTACATCTGTCAGATTCACCGTGTTGGCACAACTAAAAAACAAGGAGCCCAAGGGGCAATACTAAATACACGCAAGCTAACCAACTGGGACAAGAAACAACTTCCCTAATAATTGATGAGGTCTCACATGTGCCGTGTTTGCATCATCAAGTCAACTTCATTATCACCGTCGACGACAATCTTGAAGCGGTGTTGATCACTGTGATACAGCTCAACCTGCAAGGTTCAATTGCATTCTATTAGGCTTCATTTTGCTGCTTCGGAAAGAAATGGCCTCTACTGTAGAGTTCAGCACTTGGATTTGGAGGGAGATAAAGCCAACTAAAAAGCTCATTGTTAGGAACAGCCGCACATGTAGATAAAAACAAGATCCTTCTAACATTTTGATTAATTGAATATTAGCTCACTATGATGGTTCTAAATACACCAGCCAAAAACAATTGAATATAAGTTCATTTCAACTTTCATTACCTGGCATATAGTGAAGCTTCCTGCATGAACCTCAGCTCCATCATAGGTAAAAAAATTGGTCACGTCTCAGAACTTCAGAGGTTACGTCTCAGAAATCAGAACTGCAGCTGACAACAACCAAATTGCACAATAAGCAGCGTTCAACCCTAACCCTAACCCTAACCCTAACAAATCGTGAGCGTCACCTGCGAGGGGCTGCGTGGAGAGGAGACGGAGGGAGGGCCAGGGGAAGGGGCGGCCCGCGCCGCCGCCGCAGTGGACACCGCCGGGGAGGACGCTGGCCACGCCGCCGCCGCAGCGCCCGTCGTCGCGCGCTGCGCAACCGCCCGCGCCACCACGCACGGGGACAGCCTGCCTGGGCACCATGTCGCGGCCATCTCGAGAGAGAAGGGAGAGGGAAGAGAGAGAGAAGGAGAGGGAAGATGGAGGCGGAGGGGCGGCCGGCGTGCACGGGAGAGACCGAGGGAGAGAGAGCCGGCGTGGGAGGCAGGAGGATTTTTTTTTTTTTTTTTTTTTTTTTTTTTTGGGGGTGGGTGGGGTGGGCTAGAGGCCGCGGTATATATTTGTGGGGAGAGGTGGGGTGTTTTTTTGTAAAAGTTACATGCGGGCGGGTAAAAGTAAAAACGCCATGAAACCGGAATTTTCTCTTTTTCTAGCGTAAGATTCTGATAATATAAGGTGTAAAAAGTAAAAAGGTAAACATTATTACTTGTTTATCCAGGGGACCCATTGGACCGAATGCGTTTCGAAAAGAATGAAAGGACCTAGGCAAAAAAAAATCGGACCAATCATAGGATTTGAGGCGACGTGGCTGGCTGCCCTGGGAGGGACTCTCACCGGATAAGAGGTCCCTCGGGAATACAACGAGTGTGGTGTTTGTTGTCTAAAAAGTGTGTGCCTCCGTTCTAAATTCAGTAGTTCACTTTGGCTTTTTAGATATATTGATTTTTCTTTATGCACCTAGTTATACACTATGTCTAGATACATAGCAAAAAAACAAATGGATCTAGAAAAGCAAAGTGAACTACACCCTTTAACGGAGGGAGTATTACGCCTACGGTGGCTGTGCACTAGCCAATTCTTTCCTATACTTCAGGCTATTCACGGGTTTTGCCAAATTGTGATTAGGTAGCCCCTCTCTCTCACCCTTTTTTTCTTGTGGGTAGTGCACCACATAGTGTAATGACTCATTACTCTTGTCCAGTTGTCCCATGCATGTTTTTCTTTTATCTACACTCTTACACATCACACTTATAGATATCTTATAATAATAAAGTATTGACACTGCACATAGGAACAAAAAGTGACTAAGATGGTGGTTCTACTCTTCTCTCTATCTTTACTGTTGTCCTTTTGCCCTTTTCTTAGTACCATCCATCCCTCTGCTCTATGGCACTCTTTTGTGCTTGTTTCTGTTACTGTGAGTAAAGTAGAGGCATCATGTGGGTGATGAAGTCAAGAGCTAAAACATGTAGCTTGGTATGAAATGATTGATTAGTGTTATATTTGTTGGTCTAATTTTTTTTTTGACAAATTTGTTGGTCTTATTGATGGCCTAATATGAAAAGTAGAACACTTGGCATGAGGTGAGTTTACAACTTTACATGCGTTTGCACTTGGTCCTTTTATTATAGATAATCTTGCGTGAAGCCTTTAGGATAATCAAGTATTCTTGGTATACTTTTATAATCCTATAAACAAAAATAACACTTAACAAAGATAAACAAAAGTAAAATTTCTAAAATTAATAAACATGATACAAAAATCAATGTGAACTTCATACGTCTCCACAGGATACTAAAAAAATTATTTCCAATAATGAAAAACACAACTTCAATATTTTGTTGTAATATCATAGTGACATACAACATTTGAGACTGTATAGACCAAAATCTACCAGCTCATTACTTGAAAACATAAATTAATGAACGAAACTCAATTGGTGTTAATCTCTTACAGTTTATCTCCAACACCTTTTATTACATAATGTCATTGCCCACTCTATAACACAATTGCTTCCAACATAAATTACTTCACGGACTCATTTTTATCAACTTTGTCGTTGCCCCTACCCTCATTGTTATCCTTTGCCTTCTGTATTGGTAGGCCGGTGAGGCTACCTGAGCTAGAAGTTCCCTCGGAATTACCCTGCCCAAGGAAGTTGAAGAAGTGGACTTGCCCTCCATCTGCAATGTTGTAACATTGGGCGATGACACGTGGTGCGCGCTTCTTCTTCTTGTAGATGCGACAGACGACTCAGGAGTCATCTGGATTAATCATGGCAGGAACAACCTTGGGCACACTTGTAGTAGCATTGCGGAGAGCTTCAGAGGGATTATCCTTTTTCTACGGAGAGAGTTCACAAAACTATTCATTATGCAGTGTTGTTTTAGGTGAAAATGGAAAAACATGGTGAATACTAATGTTGGTTTACAAAGGACAACAACTAGGCTTGGTAGCAAAAGTTAAGTTTGAGGTTACTAGTTTTACAAATGACCAAATTGGACAACATGAATGGTAAAAAAAAAGTGAAAATGAAGATTCTTATTTAATTAGACAATTTTTAGTTGTTAATTTGTTATCTATAAACAACTCCATGTTAGGAAAAAGGCCTCAGTACTTGAGATATTACATCAACAATTTCAACAAGAAACAAGTTACCGACACGTGTTGTTGGCTAGACTAGTCAAGTTTACTTTCGAGCAAACCGACAATGAACTCCTTTTACATCAAATTTTTGTATCTTCAAAGAATCCCGCCGAGGATGACTAACTATTTCCCCACACAAGAAAGTTTGCAGGACCAATTAGCAAGACTTGCACTTTGTATAATCCCCTCCTAGTTAACATGCAATCAATTTTAGTCAAGAACAAACTTTTCTTTGGATTGTGAGTCAATATACCTTTGCGATTGCCACTGTATCACGACTGTGTTCTCCTATTCCATCAGGCCCAATCACAGGATAGGGTGCGAGGCCGGCTTGGATAAGGCTATATTCTTGCATGACCCATTTTGTGTTCTCACCAACAGCTGCCTTGCCAAGGTAGAAAACTAGTGTTTTCTTTAGCCCAACCATCAAAGGCATTCCACCATTGATGATATTGCTAAAGATGGGCACATCCTTACCCGATGCTCTCCAGTGTCCGTCACCCGCTGCACGATTGCACGGTTTCCATGTGGCCATCTTTGTACCCTTTGACTAAAGAAGTATTTCTCCACAGATCCCTCTGTG
Organism: Hyparrhenia diplandra; assembly: GCA_015847255.1. Classification (NCBI taxonomy): domain Eukaryota; kingdom Viridiplantae; phylum Streptophyta; class Magnoliopsida; order Poales; family Poaceae; genus Hyparrhenia; species Hyparrhenia diplandra. Next base: position 39,861 of record JADLZK010008089.1, on the reverse strand, counting down.
TACATACAACAATAAAAACCAAGCAGGAAATTTTTAGCCATACATAGATCAGATCAAACTGTAGCAGGAGCAATCAAATGAAATTAAAAAGGAAACTTGTATATGTATTGGTGGGAAAGGTTGCCTGGTACTAGGTCCCAAGGGTTGCGGCTTAGGATATCCACATCAACAATGCATTTTGAGGGGAGTGGTCCATTCACTGCACGAGGACGAAGGTAGAGCATCACGATCTCCTCTTCAGTATGTTTAAACTTGAACCCAGGCTCGAGTTCCACGGAGGCTTCACTTGCTGTGGCCTTAGAGAAATCCATGGATGTCTGCTGTTGGGTGATTGGTGGGCTCTACTCTAGATATAGTGAGCTTATTTGGGATTATTAATTTGGTGATGGAGATAGAAGTGTGGGTAAGGGACATTTATAGGAGAAAGGGGGCTCTGTAACCTTGCGTGAGGATAACTCATCTTTATCTCCTGTCCTATGTCATTCTCCCTCTACAACTTTTCGCTCCCTTTTTTGGTCCCCATCATCCAGTGTGTGCCTTAAAAGATACGATTAAAAAGTCCCACATATAAGGGTTTATCTCCAAAATCTCTCCCTAAACCCAACAGCACTACCCAACCTTTTGATTTTTGTATGATGGTTCCTCTTTTGTGATCTTCGAATCTCAATTTATTTTACAGCCCCTTAGGTGTTATATGTTATTTGGGTTCCTAGTGGTTCAAATGGGTAGCACTAGCTAGTTAGAGCAATGGGCACGATGTCCGTTGGGTATTCATATAGGTTCCTTCATAATTAGCTCCAAGGCTATGTTTTTCTTTGCACCTCCCGTTGCAATGTAGCATTGTTTGACATCCTTTTTATTTTGCACTGTTCATTGTACACATTTGTCGTCACATTCACCATTTTTTGTTGCTCTTATGCTAGAAAGTAATGTCTGCATAGTCCAAATGTGGAGAAGGTGTAAAGTGAGGGGGACTCAAGCTCATTTTTTCCACTACTACCCTGACAACAGAATTTGTTCTATTTCGATCTAGACAAAGAAATGCTAGGTGGCAGTGACTAGGCATTGTTTCTTGCATCTCGCCATAATGAAAGTTCGTCTTATCTAATTACTTTAATATACCTTTTTTATTTTGAGTCTCTTATGGAGGAGGTTATGCATGGAAGATGCAGACATATGAGACTGCAACTATGTGCGACAAAGGGTTTCTAGTAGACTTTGCTTCCAAGTTTGGTCCAGCCTTCAGTTACATGGTTATGTTTCTTGTATGCTTTTATTGGTTTAGTTCAGTGAGTACACAAGCTAATAACTGTACTATGTTTGTTATGTTATTATTTCAATTAAGTAAATCTTGAATCGGTTATCAACAAAGCTATAGTCGCACACATCACGAAATCATCAGATATCTGTTAGTTTTATATTGCTTCCATGGTCAGAGTACTATCTGTTGCAAAACGGTTTAGAGATTTAGATATAGGTCCATCAGATTATTCTGCTATGTTTGCATCATCTGCATGTGGAGAAAGGATAGAGTGAGGGACAAGCTGACTTTTCCACACTCTATCTTTTCCATCAGTATGTATACTCAAGCTATTTTTCCCACTCTTTATATCGATAACAAATAAAGGGTATTCCATCCACAATTTTCACTCAATCTTGATCAACAGAATTTGTAGTGTTCCAACTCAAAAAGATGCTTTGAGTAAACAAGTAATATATTTTTTTTATTTTATTTGGTCAGTTTCTGCTTTCATATGAGTTTGTGTCATCGATTTTTTTTTTTTTTTTTTTTTTTGATAAGTTGCGTCATCGAGTTAGTTGAGCCTATCCTTTTGTATTAGTTAGGAGAAAAAAGAAAAACAGAGTCACAACGTCCAGCAGAGCAGGTTGCTGAACATGTAATTAACATTGACTAATAGAGTGATAGAGTAGTAGTTTTCACTACTCAGGAGTCAAACAAATATAGATATGCAAACCTGAATCACTGAGGTTGGTCCAGACTCCAGAGCAAACATACTATAGTTGACCTTCGCCATCACTACGAACGATTTTGCTCATATCACAGAACCAGATACTAGTTCATTCCTCATCAGTGCAGTGCCGCTCTGCACTTTGAGTTGTAGTCTCACGGAGCAAGGCTGCACCGCTGCAGCAGGTTCCGACGGTCAATCATGGTCCGTCTGCTGGTCAGCATGAGATCAGATTCTGTTCAGGCTTCCGTTTGACTTGTTGAAGCTATTCTTCTCTTCTTGTTTGGCAGCGACACACTTCTTTTCGCACTTTGGTGGGAGTGAATTGTGTGAACTGTGAAGCTGAACTAAACGTGCCCAAACTCCCATCGTGGAAATGGCCGGCGCTATGGTTCAGTGTAACCTTGTTGATTTAACCATAAAAAAATGGTCCATGCAAGGCAACTTGCTCCCGAGGCCCACTGTCAGACAGAACTTCCGGCCTTGAACCGGTCAACATTCTTCAGTTCAGTCCGTCGCCTCCCAGGAGCACATGCTCCTAACCTCTAGACCACTAGATACGCATTGTGATTCGTGCTGGCACACTTCTCAGAGCAATATGCATTAAGAAGTGTATAAGCACGGATCACAATGCGTATCCAAAGGTCCGAGCATGGGAGCATGTGCTCCTAGAAGTAGATTTAACTTTACCCGTTGCCTCGTCGTCTTCCGACTTTGTCCGTGCCGTCCCTTCGTGCGCAGCGCCGGTGCAACCTCATCACCAGCCCCGGCTTCTGGTGCCAGTTCCGTGAGTTCCACTTCCACCACGCGCCCCTGAGTGTTGGGGTTGCTCACATCTTCTGGGCCGATCCTGATGACGTTAACCACGCCGACATATCCTACTTTGTTCCCAAATGTTGTAATAGCACAGGGTGCAAGTATCCCCTCTATGATTCCATTGGATCTGCTTCAAGATTCGTGCAGCGAGATAAGGCCACTCCTCTCTCTCTGTAAGAGGACCATGGGCTCATGGCCGATTGAGTTCCCAACTATCCAATTGCTAAAACCAATCTACAAACTTCTCTTTACCCTCTTTTTTGAACCACACGTTGTTCTTCCTCAATACGGAGATCAAGGATGATGCTCTCGGTGGCTGAAGCTAGAGCGAAAACGGAGGGGGTGCGACTATAAGGAAGAGATAAAATATATTTACCCAAAAAGAGAAGTCCAATAATATTTGTTTAACTTGGTGTAGCACAAACTAAATAATGTCAACACGATGATTTATTCTTCAATATCATGTCTTCCTGAAGATTGAGCAGCCTATAAGAAGAGAATAAATGATTTGTTACACAAATATTTTAGGAAGAAAGAATGATCAAATGAAAAAAAAATATATATCATTTAAATTACCTTTAATCTTCATCATCAAATCTACGATGTTTCTTTTGCATAAAGAGATGAACCACAGCCTCATTGGTGACTTTCATCATCTCATCTTTCTCCACATAGCAAATAAGACAATTGCTCATAAATTGATCACCAATGCGATTGCGCAAATATGTTTTAACAATCACCAATACTTTCTTCTCACCTTCTCTCTAAGATTAGGATGATAATCACTAATTTGTTTCCGTAATCCTGGATCAAACTTAATCTCCTCTTCCCAGTTGATATCATCAGGACATGAGCTCTTGCCATCGTTGCCACTATTTGGCTCTGGCTCTTTTCTTTTGAAAAACGATGCAAGGATGCCATCAATTAAATTGAAACAGCCAAAGACGCCAGCACTATAGTATGAAAACAACAACAAATTAGAGCCTCCTAATTTTATAATTTGTATCTAATAAAACAAATCAATGGAGAATGACAGAACGGATTGATGGAATGAATGAAGCCAATTACCTGGGCGTTGGCGTTAGTCCTGGGGCCTGCAGATCAAATCAGCAGATGGCCGCACAGCACGCGCGCATAGAATTGGAGGTCGGCGCCGGCGGCCGTTCGTCGCGCTGCTGTCGTCGCGATCGGCGATTCCACGATCCGGAAGACAGGGCGTCGGGCGGGCGGTAGGGCAAACGACGCGAGACAAGCTGGGCTATACTATAGAGGCTTTTACGCGACCATTAGGGCGTCTCAATGGTTACCAAATCGCTAGCTAGAAACAATTCTATTGGCTATCAATGTCACTTTACAAATCGCTAGCTAGATGAGACATCTAAATAAGAAAAAAATAAACACTACAGTTGAGAGTTATGTGAGAGAGATGTTTCTAGGAGAGCGGGCTAGATTAGATATTTATTAGTCGCTAGCTATTTGAGAGTCGCTAGCTATTTGGTCTCTCTCCTCGATAGCCAATCAACATGTTACTTTTATATTATTTTTATACCTCATCTAGCTAGCTATTTGTAAAGTGTTATTGATAGCCAATAGAATTCCTCCTAGCTAGCTATTTGAGTACCATTGGAGACGCCCTTATGATAAAAGGTCGTGACCATGTGTACCACTAAAAAACTTTAGACGCACCGCGTATACCATCGGCCAAAGTTTACTTGTCCCCTATACCACTCCGTCTATTTTGCACACTAACACCGTTAAACAGCCTAGAGAAAAGACTATCTTACCCCTCAGGCCATAGTAGCTGATTAAAATCACCATTGTTCTCTATACCACTCCCTAGTGTTATGCTGCATATGGCTGTACACTTGTCAAAAAATCTAGAAAAAAAGTGCAGCACGTATGCATATATGTGCACTTGTTTTGAAGACAAGAAATTGACACAATATATAATAATAATATTTAACACAATATATAACAATAATATGGTTCATAGACTAACATTTGGTCACTAGTTTGCACACAATAGTTTCAACATGTCTCTAACATTACAAAGACAACATGCATAGAAGTGCTTCATCCAGGACATTAAGTTCTAGTAAAAAATAAAATGTTGCCACCTGGCACAACAAACAGCAGCAGCTCATGTGCTACTCATCCAAAAGCAACCACCATACACAGTTTAGCAAAATAGCCACAAAAGGTGTGAAGCCGCAAAAACAGACACCTATCATTCCATCATCAACTTCTTGCTCCTGGTATTTGCAGCTGGGCTGGTTGGGCTTGTTGGTACACGGGGAGGCCTCTTAGGTGTCAACTTCTTCTTCGTCATGGAGATCTTTATCCTTGGTGAGTGCTGGGGCAGAACAACCTCCGTTGATGGCGTGTCCACTATTGGAGGTAATGCCTGGAGGGGCACTAGTTCATTAGAACCAGCCCCGGACCTGTTACCATTAATTATCAGTCATTGGAACAAGCTTCACTTCAATTGGAAAATGAGGAACTATAGAAGGAAAACATGAGATACCTGTCAGATAGGGTATTTGGAGTTGTTGATGGTGTAGTGCTAGCTGATCCCTTCTTCTCCTTTTTCTTTGAAGTTGTAGAGGAAGATGCTTTGTTGTTCCTCTTCCTTTAATTTTTTGGCGCCCAAAGTCCCATCTTCCTTCAACCAATCAATCACGTGATGGCACACCCAAAATTGTGTAACTCCTATACAAATTCCAACCCTCTTGGCACTCTGACAACAATGGGCAAATGGATTCTTCTTCACCTAAAAAAAAACAATCCATAAAAATATTAGTACAACAAAAAGGTACATTTGATAAAACATGAATGTACATTTGGTAAAACATAATACCTGTACAGTTGCTCCACCCTTGCTTGTTGATGCATGAATGCTCCACTGGCATCCCAATTCTTTCTTGAAACTACAGTGCACCCTTACCCTGGATGTATCACTATGGTCAATGATATAATGTCTCTCACCTCTGACAGCATGAGTAGCTAAAGCCACCCTAAAAGCATTAATGTCTGAATACTTAGTGCCTACATCCATAGGAGGGTTTCTCTTGTCATAATCATCCTCAGGCAATTTTTCAGGTTCTTTATCTTTGACCATATCATCTACATCCTCTATTTCATAGTCTTTATCATCATCAGACTCCTCCTCCTCATCATCAGTGTCTGATTCAGAGGCCTCAGGACTAGCAGGTTGCCTTGGCTTATGAGGATTGGAAGGTTTGGGATAATCAGGACCAAGGTCCAGATACAATCCTTCATCATCTACGCCCACATGCTCATAGGATGGATTTGGGTTATCAAGCGGTTCTCGTTCAGGCACTACAGATTCATTCTGGCTGATATTGCTTGGTCTAGCTATGTCAGGATAGCTACCTGAAGGTGTCACTGGGATTTCAACAGAGAGTGCATTGCCACCAAACTCCCAATCAGGAAGGTGAGGCTCGCTGGTTGGGCTAGAATACACAAATGACAAGTAGCAGCACTTGGAAGCATTGTTTTTGGCGAACATGTCAACCAAATCTTGGTCAGTGCAAACTTGAACATGAACTTTCTTGTCCATGCAGAAATAAAACATTCGAGCAACATCACCATGCGCAGGAGGACACTTGTCGACAACAGACTCAAACAAATCTTTGAAATTTGTCCGGTCAGCATCCACAACCTTGTCCAAGGAGTACCACGGACCACACGCATTGGGAGCAATAATCCGAATTTCTAATTTGAAGCTACTGTCGTCGTCCATCCTAAATGAATGAGGGAACTAAATCTAGCAAAAAGTAAAGAACAACTATCTATCAAATGAGGTACAGTAAAGTTAGGGTTAGGGATTTGGGAAAAACCTAACAAAAATGCAAGGAAAATCGAGGGGATCGAGTTCTCACCAGTAGGGATTGGAGCAAATCAACAAGAGGGAGGGAAATCGCGGGCCGAACTAGCCTCCTGGCGACCGCAGGGGCGGCGCCGACCTCATGGCTGCCACCCGCCAGGCAGGGGTTGGGGCCGGGCGCGAGACCGGGCGTGGTAGGGGCCGGGGCGGGCGGCGCTCCTCTTCGCGGGCCGGGCTGGGGGGGGCGGCGCTCCTCCTCTTCAGCGAGATCTGGGGGCGCTTCTCCTTCATGAAGCCGGTCGCGAGCCGAGGACAGGGCGGATCGAATGTCTCGGTCTCGGTCCGGGACCGAGCGCCGGTAAGTCTTTTTTTTTTTTTTTTTGCCTAAAGGGTAGGATGGACACTTCTAATGTTAGGTCCCACATGTCAGGTCATGGAAACGTTAGGAATCGAACGGAACACGAACAGAGTGGTACAGGGGACAAGTAAACTTTGGCCGATGGTATACAGGTGCGCCCAAAGTTTTTAGTGGTACACAGGTCACGACCTTTTATCATAATGGTACACAGGTAAAAGCCTCTATACTATACGCATATACGTGCAATTGTGTTTGTGTACGTGTGTACACGCTGTAGGCCAAACTACAAAAGGCTTGGGCTGCAGTTGTACGTACGTGTGCATTGTGGCCTGCTGTTGGGCAGCTGGGAGAGTTGTGCCGTGCAGGGCTGTGGCCTGGCTGGGTGGGGGGTGCAGCCTGCTGGGCCAAGGGGGGTGCATACACGGCAAATTGTAGATAGGAATCGCTAATTTTTTTGGCCGAGGGGGGTGCGGCCACACCCACGGACGTTAACGAAGCAGGCTGCAGAAGACATACATGTTAATATTATCATTATAATGAATCTTGGCTGAGACATACATGTTAATATTATCATTATAAACTCGGTCAAACTTAGCAAATTTGACCGGCACGATTCCCACAATTACATTCTTTTTTGAGACGAGGGAGCACGTCGGGTTTTTTAGGCTCAGAAGACGTGTGGTTCCAGGTTCCATCTAGGTTGGCAGTTGCCTGTGAAGTTGGCCATGTCCACTAGATACGTTGTGATTTTGCGGGGGGAAAAAAGATACGCCCACGTGGATAACAACTCTCGAAGATAGTTTTAGATGACAAATTATTCTTGCTTTTTCCTATAAATTTAAATTAATTCATGTGAAATTACCCTCTCTCTCCATTCAAAAACAAACTAGTATACATCTCACGTGCTTAAGGCTAAGCTTGATGACTTCAAAATGCTTCTCAAAGATACTTTGCAATAATATGTATGCTTCAATGCTTGTAAGAGACTCACTTGGGCTTACATAATTTACTAAAGGTGAGATCAACAATAAGTTCCTTGATGACTCTCCACAACCTTAAATATGACATCGTGTTCTCTATCCTCCATGGGAGAAGCCTCAACAAGATGGGATGATGGGAATGGGGGGGATCCCAATCTTTCATCAAATTGAGATAACTATTGATTCGAGCAGAGAGTGACACACTAGCTAATTCGGCTTTAGGTCAAAAGACTGGAACCCTGTAACCTTGCATTAGCATCGTGTCTCCTCTAGTTATCAACTATGTCCCATCTGATTGACCTCATCGAGAAGGCTTATCCCTACCTATGAATCAAAGAATGAAAGCAGGAACAAAAAAGAACGCAAGTAAAGTAAAAATGACAATTGCAGACCAATGATTAAGCCCTCGATTGTAGGTTTTCACAAACCGAATTGAATTAACTAGCGATTGTTCGAGACAAATTAATCTAAAGCAAAATCGAAACCTAATGTGAGTGGTAGTGGCTCAATGTAGTGTAATATGGGGGCGTGCCTACCCCCTGAACGCATTTGATACTGGGCTCTAAGATAATACACTACCTAACAAACTAGAAGACTGTGTCACACAACATCCTAGCAAATTCTAGACATGGACATGTTTTGATGATTGTCATTGATTGCAATAGAATTTGAGACCAACGTCATTAGAAAGATTATATTCTTAGCTTTCTATGTATTGGTAGAACATCAAATACAAAGTTTTTATGCGTCATGGGTAATATTTTCTAGTGTGCGCTACTTCTGGAGGGCGAGGTGGACTCAAACTCGAGTTGGGCTAGGCCTTCCACTAGACTTGGATGTTCCATGCCTCTCTCCAAGTACTTCATGATCCTCTCCAATGTTTCTAAGCATGATAACATCATTATGTAGAAGTGTATTCTCATACCTATGAAACGGGTTGCTTAAGAATGAGCTCACCTCTAGATTTATTTGCCTCACTCAATGTAGTCATTTGTCATAGTTTAATAGTTGGAGTGACAAGCGTCGGAAGGAGTGACCTTTCTATCATTGAATGTACATGAACTTGCAAGCAAGATCTAGGCACATGGGATGTCTATCTATGGTGATATTAAAGAACCTTCCATTTCCAAGGACCTTGCCTTAAAGGTTGATACCAAGAATAAGACCAAGTCAAGAAGAGAAGCGAGACGATTGATGCTCCTCCATCAAGATCAAGTGATGAAGATTCATTCAATGAAAAGATGATGAGGAAGATCTTGCTTTCTTGACAAAGAAGACCCAAGGACAAAGTAGCGACATGTTCGGTTTAAAAGTCCTAGGATTTTTTTAGTCCTAGGGACTTTTAGAAAAGACTCTTCAAGTGGTGCTTCTAGGGATTTTTAACAAAAGGTCCCCAAAAAGTCCCTCTGTTTGGTTTCCTAGGAACTTTTAGGCACCTTTTTAGTCTCAACACAAAAAAAAGTTCCTTGAACCAAACACCATCATAATTGTGGTGAATATGGCACATGTCTTACAATTATCCTTATGGCAACTAGTGGAAGTGAAATGGCAAGGGAAAAGGGAAAAGTAAGGAGAGTGACGTCACATCAAAAAAAAAATTTTTTAGGTTGTGAATAGAAAAGGCAAATGTCTTACAAATATAGTTCTAATTTATTGTAACCAGTGGCAAGACTAAGAAGTTCACATGCCGCAACCGGCCGATTGATGTGACTATGAGTCAACCTTTGAACCCTCGTCTAAACCAAATATTCAAGTAACTTCGGTTTGCCCAAAGTGGAATCTTCTCTGAAACATATTCTCATGTGTGCTTCTACTTCCTAGTGCATACCCGATCGAGATGCATTGTTTGTGTCCAAAGTTGAAATTGAAATGACCCATCTCAGCCAAATCAAGCAGAGGTAGCGCAAACACGATCGTGCTCATGCACGCACAACACAGTGGATGATGAACAGAGTCAACACGGACTCGGTGCGCCCGCGTGTGATCGAACCGAGCGTGCGCCAGGCCGGGTGGCGAGGTGATCGAGGTAGCGGTGCGGTGCAATGTAGCTACAGAACGTGACGGGCACGGTCTCGGCGCGTCCCATGTACTCACATACCCTCACCCACTGACATACGGGCCCCTAGGAATCAGACCCTACCTGTCAATGAAGAGAGCTAATTCCTACCAAATATTCAAGTAACATGGGTTTGCCTAAAGTGGAATCTTCTCTCAAAACATATTCTCATGTGTGCTTCTACTTCCTAGTGCATGCGTGTAGGTTTAAAAATCTTTACCCAATCGAGATGCATTGTTTGTGTCCAAAGTTGAAATTGAAATGACCTATCTCAGCCAAATCAAGTAGAGGCAGCGCAAATACAATCGTGCTCATGCACGCACAACACAATGGATGATGAATAGAGGCAACATGGACTCCGTGCACCCGTGTGTGTGTGTGTGTGTGTGTGAATTGTGATCGAACCGAGCGCGTCGCTAGGCCGGGTGGTGAGGTGATCGAGGTGAGCGGTCGCGGTGCAAAGGCAGCCGTGTAATGTGATGGGGCACCATGGTCCGGCGCGTCCCATGTACTCCCATACCCTCACCCGCTGACATACGGGGCCCAAGGAATCAAACCCTACTTGTTAGTGAAGAGAGCCGGTTCCTACCACCCTACTTGTTAGTGAAGAGAGCCGGTTCCTACCAAATATTCAAGTAACTTGGGTTTGCCCAAAGTGGAATCTTCTCTCAAACATATTCTCATGTGTGCTTCTACTTCCTAGTGCATGCGTGTAGGTTTAAAAATCTTTACCCAACCGAGATGCATTGTTTGCATCCAAAGTTGAAATTAAAACGACCCATCTTAGCCAAATCAAGCAGAGACAGTGCAAATGCAATCGTGCTAATGCACGCACAATACTAGTGGATGATGAAAAGAAGCAAATGGACTCGGTGTGCCCGTGTGTGTGAATTGTGATCCAACCGAGCGTGCGCCAGGCCAGGTGGCGAGGTGATCGAGGTGAGCGGTGCAGTGCAGTGTAGTGCAGCTGCAGAACGTGACGTGACGGAGAACCATTGGTCCGGCGTGTCCCATGTACTTCCATATCCTCACCCACCGACATATGGGGCCCAAGGAATCCGACCCTACCCTCGCCGCTGAAGAGAGCCGATTCCAACGACACGAGGCGCCGCAACCCGACTTCCACCCCGAAGAGAGGCAAAAAGGTGGAGGGAGGGAAAAGGGCCCCCTACGGGACGCAACACAACGCAAGAAATCCGCCACCGCCGCCGCTATCCGCCAACCGCCACCGCTGACTAGTCGCCCGACCCCAACCTCATCCAGCCGGGAGAATGTGGTGGGTGTTTCTCCAAAGCCATGGGCCTGGGAGTGAAGGGGAGGGCAAGGCGCCCTCGCTAGCTTCTCGATCAGAGAGGGTTGGTGAGGCCATCGTTTAGATGGTGATCATCAGACTGTGTTCGAGGGAGACGAGACAGACCAAGGAGAGGAGGAGAAGGCTGGGGTTTGGTTGACAGTCTTGCCCCGGTTGAGCGGTTTGGCTTTGGGTGAGTTCGCTGTTCCTCCTTCTCCTACCACACAATTTTGTCAATTTTCTGTAAAAAAGAAGTTTTTTTCATCCAGAAGCCACAAGTTTCGAATTTTTTTATTTTTATACCAGACACTGAATGTTTACTGCAGCTTCCTGTCGTTTGGGTAGGGTGAGGACCTTCAACCCTCTTGATACATTCACACAATAGGCCCAACTTCTATCAGACAGATGGCCAGAAGAGATGTCCCTGGAATGATGGTAAGTTCATTTTGTCACCTCCTCTATAACAGTATCATAAATATATGTAGCGTGCTAATTTGGTCTCTCCATAAATGCAACCCAAAGTCCCACATGTTGTCACAGTTTACCGGTACTTAGAGCTAGGACTAATCCTCACTACCACCTTGTGTTCATTTTATTTCTCAGTAGGTACCACCTTTCTAAATTTTTTTATTAGTGTAATAAACCAGACCCCGACGCCCACGCTGCGGCCACGGTTCGAATCCACGGAAAGATGGAAATCACGGGGAAGCCCATCACCGTAAAAACAACAACAGAAAAAAAAAAAAAAAAAAAAACAAACCGCGACGTTGTGTCCCATCTACTCCTACGTGACAAAGGGCAGGGAACCGCCGCGACGGGATCCATCGCGCTCACTGCGGCCAAGGGCGACGCCGCCATCAGCGTCCACCGCTGCATCCCCGCCGCTACGAGCGCCTTCTACCTCGACCACTTCGTCTCCCTCTACACCGGCCGATCCCCAGGTCTCCGTCTGCCTGACCAGGAGCGACGCCGGCCGGAGCAGCAGGCCTCCTCCCCGATGTCGTGGTCTCGTTGCACCCCCTGGAGCCTCGCCGCCCGGAGATCCATCCCAACTCGCCGGTAAGTTGTTCCCATCTCGCTTCGATCGCTCGAGACCAAATCTCAAATCTGAGCATCCAGCCAAACTTATTTTTTTTTCCTTCTATGTTCTTCAGGTTCCAATCCATCTAAATAGTCCCAACTGGATTTGTTCGCTACTCTTTGAATAGCACCAATCTGACACATCGGTTTTGATTCACGCATCTTCTTTTTTCGTCCCAAAGTAGTAGTAGACTCTTCTCGAATTTAATATTGTTCTTCAATAGGGAAGGAAAATAAATGTTCCTTGTTAATTAGGTGGTTTACAAAACTCGGCTGATCTGTTTGAAAAAGAAAAAGATGCAAAACTGACTTGATTATTACCGACTAAAATATGAGGGGAACCATTAGAGAGGCAAGAGTAATTAGATACCTAAGCTGCTAAGTTATGCTGTCCGTTTTTGGTTTGTGCATATGTAAGCTGGAATACTCTATTAGTATATTTAGTACAGATTCCTTGTTCTTTCACTAGCTTTGGATGTTGACTGTCTTTCTTGGATGTTTTGGTTCTGAGGTGGATGCTATTGACTATTAATCATATAGAAAATTGGAAAAGATGTCATAGCAAGACATTATATGTTTCTCATAGTCTTTTTATTTGCATTCTCTTAATGAAATCATAAATGGCAGACATGATTTCCAGAGTGTCTAAATTGCTTATTTCTGCAGCATACCAAGGATCATTGATGACTCCATCCTGATGAAGGAAATTTTTTCGTAAGGCATGTAATGGTTGATGGTTGGACTGGAATAGCTGTTGAAATTTTTTTTGAAGAACTTCAACTTGAAATATTGAAGTGACAGTCTTCCATTTGAAGAACTTTTTCCTGGTCAAAACTGAAAATGACAGAGAAGAGGCAATGGATCCTGGCAGTATCTGCATTGACTCAAGGCAACCTAGAATACAACCATACTTCTTGCTCGACACTAGGGGGATTCAAATGATTTTGAATAAGTTGTCTGTTTGAGTCTTGTTGCCTTGTGTTATTAGATAATAAATTTCTACAATTAGCAATATGAGAGCGTCATGCAGGAGAAGCGGTGACTTGGGATTCTCATATGTGCTAGATAGTCAATGCCTCGATTGTGGGATGTTACTAGAGATTTCACACCTATAGGTGATGCTAAGTCACCTAAGTGGTCACCTAAGTGGGTGGGGCAGTGATGCCCAAGGTTAAAAATCCACATTATTTCAGGGAAATATGAATCGCTGGAGGCAGCACCGAGAGGATCACGTTCGGGATTGTAAAGGTTGCAGCAACATGCTTGGTTGTCGTCACTGTCGTCTTTTTCTTTGTAAAAAAGGGCGGTTCAGTATGTTCAGTTGTTGTGGACATGGATCAGGAGCAACACACCTGGTAACCAGGCAAGATTTTTTTTTTTCCTTTGTATATGGTTCAAAATTTCTAGAACAGCTACAGCCTTTAATTTAGAAATGGCAATCTTAGTGTGCTGCAGTGTGAGCATACCTTCATCTATTATGCCAAATGCAAAGAGGAACTTCTTCATGTGCAACATATGATGTCATGTGTTATCTTTAAAAACAAAAAAGAAAATAAGTGTGACACGCATGGCGCACGGATAGGAGCTTGGCGCAGCTCGAGGAGAGATGGAGGAGCAGGAGACATGGCGGGTTGGAGCTTGGACAGATATGGAGGAGGGGCTACCGGGCTACCGCTGGATCTATGCCCACCGCTGCGATATCGCAGATATGGAGGGGCTTGTTTTGCTGGCGTCTCAAGAGTTGGAGGAAATAGGGGAGACAGGAGGAACCGGCAAAAGAGGAGCTAGAACCTTAGAGTAGTTGTCAAGTTGTCATCCATTCACTGAAAAATATTGTTTTCCTAAACATCTATATAGTCATATACAACAACACAAAACTATTGTTGGGTTGTTTTCATGTGTATCTCTGAAATGAAACCGTATGCTTAGCACGGCACTATACTAGTATATGTAGCGTGCTAATTTGGTCTCTCCATAAATGCAACCCAAAGTCCCACATGTTGTCACAGTTTACCGGTACTTAGAGCTAGGACTAATCCTCACTACCACCTTGTGTTCATTTTATTTCTCAGTAGGTACCACCTTTCTAAATTTTTATTAGTTTAATAAACCAGACATAAAAAAAAAAAATACCAAGCATGTATGTTTTGTAGTATTACCTTAAAATAAGGGTAGAAGCGCCCATGGCTTCTGGTTATCTTTGAATGGGTCTCTACAAACTGAAGTTTTATCATATCTCAGCAAGGGGAACATAAAGCCATCACGCTATACGATAATACATGCCCATGTGGCTTCTAAGGAACTTTTATTTTTAGTGATGAGGACATCACCACACTGGGCACGCCGACAACATGGTCTTCCCCAAGTTGCAACTCGTCCACAACTCTGCTGCCACGTCACCCTCGGATTCAACGGACAGGTCATCACTGTTTTGGCCAGAACTTGTTCGTACGACATCGAAACAGGGCGATCTTAGATGCGTTCAAAAGGGGACGATGACACCGTTGTTTTGGAACTAGTCCCAGCTCCAGATGGCCCATGGATCGTTCGTGTGACCATGAGAAAGTGTTGCGTCACCTGTGTTGGGCCAACTTGGCCATGTATCGAGTCGGGCCTTAAGCCCAAGTTGTGGGCGCTTGCATGCTAGTCGCCCGTAACCCCCCCCCCTATATACTCAGTAGCCACCGCCGTTTAGACCCGGGTTTTGTTTAGTTCAAGTTTTCCAGCGAGAAACTTTGATTCATTCATTGTAACTATAAAGACAATTCCTTTTACAGTGACCCAGGGCCCCCATTCTTGTTCGTCACCACCGGTCGATAAGTCCTATTGTGATCCGAACTCGAACCTCATATTCAATTGCGTGTCATTCATATTTGTAATTATCAGATTGGGCGCGGTTTACCTGTTCTTGCTTGTGTTCTTCGATTCGCTTGCGAAAAGCCTTCTTGGCAAGGTCAATCAAGTCGTGCTTTCGGTTGATAACCATCGAGCTATGGTGTAATGGCTTAGTGGTTCGAATCGTTGATTTGAAGCAGGATTGTCAACGCCGAGATCTTAACCAATCGAATTTACCCTTTACCTCACGGAAGATCGGGCCAGCGCCTCGTCATCATTTAGATTAAAGATTAATCTCCTAGTACTATGTGGATTGAAGAGATGATGTGGCTAGACTCTGCATTGATTATATACTCTTTTGATTTGATATAGAGATTTTCTTTTTATAGTTTGTGAAATTATTTGTGAGCATGTATCTAGATTATATATTGTGGTTTATTGAGAAATGTACTTTATTTACATAAAAATATGATGTTCTTTGACTGTTGCGGTTTGTAAACTATGTCGTTGATGATATGTCTACCTTTGTCAAGGCTGGACTTCTAATTTGACCCCAAGTGTTTCTCGTTTTAAGTGTATTTTTTAAATGAAACCATGGCAATGCACGAGCATTATACTAGTTAGTATAATAAACCAGACATAAAAATTAAATATCAAGAACCTATGTTTTGTAGTATTACCTTAAAGTAAGGGTAGAAGCGCCTAGGGCTTTTGGTTATCTTTTTGAATGGGTTTCTACAAACCCAAGTTTTATCATATCTTGACAAGGGGAACATAAAGCCATCACGACCTCACTGAAATACCGGCTTATGGTCTTGCTAGATCTTTTGAAATATAAGGCAATCACACAATTTCTCAGATTGTGATCAACTGTGTATTATGCAGAAACATAGCTAACTATTCTTCAACCAACACATGTATAGTATAATCCCTTAGTAGACCGGAATCACGCAATCGGGAGGAAAGCTTCCAGAGCAGCACTGCTTTCCTCATCCGAAGTTGATGGATGCAGTTTGTATCTGTTCCATTATATAGTTCATCTAGCCTTTTTTGCTTCTCCAAATCTGTGCTCACCAAAGGCCCATATTTGATTGGCAATATTCTAGAGCAAAGATGCAAACGTTGTCGCCATTGGATAATGTCAATGACAATAGATAGGACACTTAACATCTGAGCTCTTTGCTGGATAACATAATCGGAAATGTGGTCTTTATCCATCTTAGCATCATATGAGATGAAAAAATGTAAGAAACAAGTGAGCTCATAGTTCACATTAGGTAACGTGTACAAAACTACTACCTTAATCAATATACATATGCCACTTACTTTCTAAATGTATTATACAGTCATAAGTGGGTTAATTACACATAATGACGGCAACCTCTTATTTTTTTGCTAAGATAACCTATAACCATATTATGCCTACCAAATAATTTTTAAAGCATGAATTCATTTATCAATACTTCATTTCTTGCTTCTTCTTTTTTTTCTTTTTTAGGTTTTGGAATTATTATTGAATCTCTCAAGCCCAACTTGGTGGATTAGCTTCCCTTGAGGTAATATCATCATATTTTTCCAATTTAGTCACTCAATTACCGTTTTTCCATATTTAATTCTACAAAATTAGTATAGATATCAATGATATATTATTAATCATGTTTGTATCTTTTTCTCGTAGGTTAATGGACAAAGGTCTATAATGGTTCTTGACCCATCACCCTTAAAAATGAGCAACCCATCACTGTTGTCTTACTACCGTGGAGCAAGAAAATCTGAAACTCTAGATGATCGACGGGATGCATGCAATGCAACAATTTTCAAATTTGATGAGCTAGATTCTGCATCAAAGTTATATAACCAACTGACTCAAGTTGATCATCCATGTGTGATGAAAACTCTAGGATTTGCTAATGGAGTTGGAGAGCGTGATTAATTCCACATTTTTTGCTCTTTACGCCATTTTATACAACATGGTTAGGCTAGGAGTACTGATTTCAGTAGGATGGACTAAGGAGGCCATGAATCTTTTGACAAAGATAAAAAAATAGATAGTTAAAAGGGTGAGCAAGTTTTGTCATATCTATAATTTGTATTGTCTACTATTTACATTGCATTGGTTATAATGCATTAGATTTTGATAGAACATGTGTGCCTAATTTTATAATAATACACAACATACTTCTCAATTTATTACAGTTGGGGGTTTCCACATTTGAGCTTCCCTTTTTCTCTGTTGAGCTTCCCTTGAGGGAAGCGGTCGTGTTGGTTAGTAGTGAGACAGGCAAAATGGTGCTCCCATGACCATTATATATATATGTTGCATGCTATAGTGTATCTTTCTTCTAGATTTAGAAAGCCATGCAAACATGTTTACTCAACACTTCAGTTTTGCGTGATGTGTGTACGCACAGAGCTCTCTTTTGATATTTGGAGTGAAGTCTTTTCTAGAAAACTATTGTTTGTAGCGAGCATGCAAGCAATAGTCTCTTTGGGTGGACTCACCCTACTACTAATTAATTAGTTTTAAAAAACAACTAAAATATATTGTTGAGAATTGTTCTAGAAACTGCCTTTATCCAATAGTTATGCCAATAGGACGTTAAGAGCATCTCCAACAAAATTACCTAAAAGCGTGTTTACGTAGCCAGCTATTTTTTACTCAAATTTTGCTCTCAACTCCAACAATACTAACTAAAAACAAGCTACCCAAACTCATCTTCATAGAGAATGATAGTTGGGTCCCACCTATCATCCTCCATCGGCTTTTCTTCTTGCTATGGTCGAGCAGAGCCGGGCGCAATGGGTCATAGGCCGAAGGCCGGGGAGCACCGTGCCGAGAGCGCCCGAGGACGCCGCACCGTGAGGTTGCACACCGGTCGGAGCCTGCCCACGCCAAGGAGGTCGCGTGCCGCTGAGGTCTTGGTCCCGCTATGGAGGTCGCACACACCGTTGAGGTGGTTTCTTTACGTCAACCACTCCTAAAAAATGTGTATATGGTGAATTTTATTATGTGAAATGCTCCTAAAAATCGATTTTAAGGGCATTACAACCTCATCTCGGAAAATTTGTAGCCTCCCGTAAAAAACTATTTATGTAGTGATTTTTTTCTAAAAATGCATTTATTCATGTAAGTCATGGAGATAGGAATACAAATGAAAATAGTTCGACATTTGACCACTCTTGTGCATATTGCTCCACCATTCCAAATTATAAGTCATTCTAAGAATCTTAGAAAGTTAGAACATATCAAGTTTGACCAAAAATACAAGGAGGCCAAATGCAAGGCCACCTTCAGTTTACACTATCCTCCCTCATTGTGGAGATGTTGAATATCCCGTTATCGAATATCATATAGTAGTGGTGTAGTACTTCTAAAATGATTTGTCGTTACAACAATTATGAATTAAGATATGTCGAATGTTTTAGTTAAAATGCATTGACATCAAATACATGTTTACTAAAAACAATATGAGAATTTAGCATTTAGATTAGAACTCACTACTAAAAAAAAATCTTTTGTGAGGCGTATTGGAATTCTTTTCCAAGACAAGCAAGATCGAAAACCGAGAGATTAACCGAGACGGTCATTTCTATTAACGGCTGCCTCTAAAAGTACCTCCATTTTCGGTGGTGGGCCTTGGTTAATTTTCATAAAGCCCATTAGAAGTCCATCTTGGCTATATAAGCTAGCTAGAAACCCTAGCCAATCCACTCAACCTTAGCCCAAATCTTTACGCCGAACCCGTATAGTCACTCCTCATCAGCACCCCCTCCTTAGCACCCCCACCCCTCTCTCTCACTCGTTGCTGACATAATTAGTTGGTTTAATGTTCCATTATCCAAAGAGTTAAACGTCACTCAATTTTTTTGATGTGTGAAGCACAAAGGCAAATCAAGAATAATAAGGTGAAAATGAATGCAAGAGAAGAGTATACCGCCTTACTAGAAGTTGTCACTCTCGTTAGATCATTCCTAACTAAAAAAGGATTCCCGCTCTATACTTTGTCTGAAATCGAAATCAACATGCCCCTAGAAAGTTGAGTACAATGATAATGGCGTTATTTTTTTTTGAATAAATTTATATGTCGGTGAAGAAGTGAAAAACATAAATACGTTGTTGAACATGTGCATTTCTCTTTGAATATTGATTGGCTCAACCTAACCTAACCTACATGTTCATCCATGAAATTTGAAGACTGATGGGCTCAACCTAACCTACCTACAACTCCTCTGTTTTTCGTGAGGGTTTTGATAGTGGGTAGATTATGCTTAGAGGGTCTTGTAGTTCCCATAAACTAGTTAATCTTTTGCCTGTTACATATTCATCAATATGATCATGTGTTACTTGAAACCCATGTGTGAGTTCAACCATAAATGCAAATTAAATATGTTACGGTGATTGTCACTTTCGTGAAGTTGATAAGTCGTTTAGCCTGACAAGGAAAAAGATAAAAAAAGCCAGGTTACTAGGAGAGGAGAAATCAATCCGATTTAACCCGAACCTTCGGGCAGCCTATCTCCTTCCCTTTCATGCTCGGACAACGGCCCTGCCATGGCCACGTGCTGAACTTCTCGTTGCCAACCACAGATATGTTTCAAGAGCGTGGCGACTTAGAGAAGAGTGTCTCGCTGAACTTCCCACGTATATGTTTCAAGAGCAAAGCGACTTAGAGAAGAGTAGTGTCTCCGTTGAGCTTCCCCCTTGAGGGAAGCGGTCGTGTTGGTTACGTAGTGAGACATGCAAAATGGTGCTTCTACGACCATCATATATTTATATATGTGGCATGCTACGTGATGTATCTTTGTTTTGATTTAGAAAGCCATGCAAACTACATGTTTAGTCAACACATCGCTTTTGCATTTTGTGTACGCATCGAGCTCTCTTTTCATATTTGGAGTGAAGTCTTTTCTAGAGAACTGTTGTTTGTAAGTGAGCATGCAAGCAATAGTCTCTTTAGGTGGACTCACCCTACTACTAATTAATTATTTTTAAAAACAAATGAAATATATTTTCGAGAATTGTTCTAGTAACTACCTTTATCCAATAGTTATGCCAATAGGACGTTAAGAGCATCTCCAACACCGTTTACGTAGCCAGCTATTTTTTACTCAAATTTTGCTCTCAACTCCAACAATACTAACTAAAACAAGCTACCCAAACTCATCTTCATAGAGAATGGCAAACTCGGGTCCCACATATCATCCTCCATCGCCTTTTCTTCTTCCTATGGCGCAGCCAGAGCCGGCGTGGTGGGTCATAGGTCGAGTGTCGGGAGTACCAGCCGAGAGCTTGGTGGGGACGCCCACACCGTTGAGGTCGCACACCAGCGGAGCCCGCCCACGCCGAGGAGGTCGCGTGCCAGCCGATCTACCGCCCCACGCCGTGGAGGCCGCACACCTTTTTGAGGTCACATGTTGGCAATGGCGTGCCGGGGAGGACACTTCGCTGGGGGATGCCGCCCACGCCGGTGAGGCCGCTTTGACCGAGGTAGCTCTCTCGCGCTTAGGAGGCCGCCGCAGACGGTGAGGGAAGCCAGGAACAATCGGCAAGTGGTGGGCAACAGTCAACGAGGGGCGCACCGTGTGGAGAGATGCCTTTGGCGGCTAGATTTGGCCTCGCTGACCGGTGGAAGATGGCCGACGATGGAGGTGGGCGAGCGCAGCGATGCATGTGTGAGTGAGCGAGGAGAGAGAGAGAGAGAGAGAGAGAGAGAGAGAGAGAGAGAGAGGTGCGGGGGGTGGGGAAAAATAGGTAGCCAAGTCTGTTGGCCCAACAGATGTAGATAGTGTGGGGGGCATTGTTGGGCCAACAAAAAGGTAGCCTTGTTGAAGAGGTGTTTTTGGCCTCCACCACCCAAATATAGGATAGGTACTTCATTTAGGCAGCCCTCGAGATGCTTATACGGGTGGGTTGGAACTACCATGAACTCCCCAAGTTTGATTTCCAACCGCTACAAGAAATATTTGTATAAAAATAAAAATTGTAAAACCGTGCCAAAAATTGGAAAAAAATAATTGCCATGCCCTAGGGCGACCCCAAGTCTTGGGCTTGTGGCATCACAAAGTTGACGCCTTTGCAATGTCACAAATTGTGTTGTGGTAGGGATGTGTTTCACAACATCCGCCCAAAAAGGTGACAACATGGAGGTAGTGTTACCACAAAAATTATGCATTGCAATCAAAGGGTGCTAGACCACCGGTCAAGACACACTCGGCGGCACCCTCAAGTCGTGAGTTCGAACCCTAGGTGGGGCAAATTTCAGCTGAGGCATTGTTTGGATGCAAGTATATTCGCCTCAATCCACATGTGTTGGATTAGATTGGTGGATAGTTAAATTAAGTTCCACTCCAATCTACGCAATACATGCGGATTGAGTTGACTAGACTTGCATCCAAACAAGGCCCGAGGGTAAAACATCCCGTGTGCCAAAGTATTGGCGTGTGATGCAGCCGTGTCGGCCGGACAGTGGTCCGCCCGCATAAGGTTGCTCATGAGTAACATCACCTAATGCTAGGGCGGGACATGGGTTGAGGGTTTTCACGCCCTCGTGAGAAAACCCTTCTTCTTAGGTGCAATGCTCGGGACGGCTTGCCCCCGGCAGGTCCAATATTTTTTTTATTGTGCATTGCATTATTTATGTTCACGGTTCCAAGGGATGAGACCTATATGTAGCAACCCTTTTTCAAAAAAGTGTTGCTATAGGTACAAAATATTGCCTTGGTGACATTTTGTTGCATTAGTATTGACTGGGTGTTGCAACTATCCGTTGTCTAGCAACCATATAGAACAGCAAGGTTGCTATGGCTTGAAATTATCGTCCGATTATGTTTGGGCTGTAATATTTCTCGCAACCATTGTAATAAGTAGACAATGCAATAGTTTGTTGCTATTGATACAGTTTTGTTTGGTTGTGTCGATTCGCCAGATTGGGTCGGAATTGACACGTGTTCGCCGATCGTCGGCTTGCCGGAGGGTGTAGGGGCTGCAATCTCGCCCGGCGGCGACGAGCGGCAAAGACGAGCAATCTGCGAGGGAGGGGAGGAGTCACGGCGAGGGGGCAGCGGCCAAGCGCGGCGCACCGGCCACGGCGGCGCGCGCGGCAGGGCGGCGGCGGTGAAGAGACAGAATAGATGGATACTAATTTTTATTGCTTGCTTATCCCCTAGAGATTACATGCCTCTTGCTTATATAGCCCGGTTAGTGGAACTTGTAATCTAAGCAATCTCTATAAGGTTTCCTTATACGATCGAATACCTTTTACAAGCAATATTTATTTATTTCCTAATAAGGGTCTTATAGATTGAATATCCCCTTTTACACACCAAAATTCCTAAGATAATCCTAACTTGAAGACGGCGTAGTCGGACTCGTACAGGAGAGAGACGGCGGCGGCAGCAGGGAGCCGGCCGCCCCGCCACACGCCCGGCCCCCCTCGGGCTGGCGTCCGCTGCCGAAGCCCAATTAGCCCTTCCCGGCTGGCCCACTCAGGTCATGACATTTCCCCACCGCTCGACGAGGCCGGCGCGATCCATGTGCCACCCAACCCACCAGGTGGTGGCGAAGGGCACGCCGATCGGGAATTGACAACTCCCCGCCCGGTAGAAGACAAGAGGGCCGCGACTTGTCGCTGTCGCCGCTGCGGATGCTGGCGTCCTTGTCGGGCGAAGGAGAAGTCAAGGTGGGAGGTCGCCCGGCCGTAGATGCTGAACTTGAAGCTCAGCGGGGGCTGCACGAAGGGACGTTCCTTCCCATGCACGATGCATGACGGAGGCGCCGAGGGTGCCCCTGGCTCGATCATCCGATGGGTCGCGGAGGAGACGCAGGTGTTAGTCATCGGACCGTCACCTTTGCATGGAGTCTACTGCAGATGGACGTGTCGGCGACGTGAGGAGGCGGCAGGAGGTGAAGTCGGGGAGGCAGTCAGAGGAGGTCGCTGGCGGTGGCCGACGCCGCCCAGATCTCCTTCGTTCCACGGTGCGCCAACCGTGGACGTTGTCGGCGCGGAAGAAGACGCCGCCGTTGTTGTCGAGGAGGATGACGGTGGCGCCTTGACCTCGCCGCCGTGGCGCGTCGAGTAGAAGGACGCTTGCTGGGAACGCCGATCCCCCGGCGCGGTTGGGAGGTGGAAGCCCATCGCTACGCCGTGGTACGGGACGTTCTTCCCCAACAGAAGTCCCGAGAAGCCTCCGCGCCGGGTATGTAGTAGCGGTGGAAGTACCTCACGATGCCGCAGTGGGAGGCTCCACTGCGTGGCAGCCCGCAACTCGATGGCATTGGTGATGATCCCTGCTCACTTGTTGGTCGCCAGGCTAAGTGCAACTCAACAATCATGTCGCTTATTAGTCCGCCGAGATGTCGCCCATTGCCGCGAGCAAAGGCGTCGCCGGCCCGCATGCGGTCAACCGTGGCGGCCCGATGTCGCTTATCGATGTCGCCGGGTCGTCGTGGTGGTCGCCGAAGTCGGGCGCCGGCGCCCGCGTCGGCGCCGGGCCGCTCCGTTGCCGCTGTAGCGGCCGGGCAAGGTCGATGCCCTCCTCCATCGAACGGGCTCGAACCACTCGAGCGTCGTCCGGCGTGTCACGCAGCTCGACGAAGAGGTCGACACGGGGTGGCGTCGACCCTCAAAAAATCCATGCGTGTAGCATAGACTTCGGCGTCGATGTAGTCGCCCGCCTTGCCTCCCTAGGAAGGCGCGTGCGGCCGGCGTCGAGGTAGGCGGGGTCCGGCGATGTCGCAGCGGCGTGTGAACTTGTCCCACTCGATCGGGACTTTTCTTGGATAGGTCCATGAACCGTGATCGCAGCGCGAACCAATGAGGTGGAAGGCAACGTGAACTCACGTGGTAGTCCCGTCGATGTCCAAGTTGAGCTGAACAAGAGCTCCCAACTTGCCGAATCCGTGAGGTCGGGGTCGCCGGTGTCGCCGCACTCGGACTTGCGGGGCGCCACACGTAGGGAGGAGGTCGTGATGCCGCTGGTGGCACCATGGTCCCGGCGCCGCTGGTGGGTGGCGTGGCGAGGCGGGCGCGCCCGGTAGGGCGGGCGCCCACGGGTGACGCCGCCCGGGGAGAGTCCCGCGCGGTCACAGTGTCGGTGGAAAGAGAGGGCAGCCGGTGCTGCGGTGTCGCCGAGGATGAGGTCGATGACGGCCGGTAAAGGCCATCTCGCAACACCATCTTCCTCCTCCAACCGAGGATGGCAGGGTCGAGCCGCCGACCGAGGTCCGCGGGCGGAGGGGGGGGCGCGCCATCGCGCGCCCGGGCCGCCCCGGCTGTGCCGGCGCGGCAGCCGGGCTCTCCTCCCGCTTGGTTGTCATGCTCGGGTAGTCCTCGAGGTGATGAAGACGATTTCCATGCGGCGCAGCGCTGTCTCCATCTCATCGGCCGGCGGCCGATCTTGACGCAGCTTGTCGCCGAGGAGCGTATTCAGCCACGGGTGAACTCCTTCATCTCGGAAGCCATGGGTGGTGGGAATCGCCCCGGTCTCCGGATACCAGCGTCGCATTCGCCAGATTGGGCCGGAATTGACACGTGTTATTCATCGACCGTCGGCCGAGGGGAGGGGTGTAGGGGCTGCAATCTCTCACCGGGCGGCGAACGACAAAGCCGGAGCAATCGCGAGGAGGGAGAGTCATGGCGGGCGGGGGCAAGCGGCCGGCGCGGCGCCCGGCCGCGCTGGCGCAGCCGGCCGGCGCTGACGGGGCGGCGCGGGCGCAGGCGGCGGCGGTGGAGAGACAAGAATAGATGGATACTAATTTTTATTGCTTGCTTATCCCCTAGAGATTACATGCCTCTTGCTTATATAGCCCGGCTAGTGGGACTTGTAATCTAAGCAATCTCTATAAGGTTTCCTTATACGATCGGAATACCTTTACAAGTAATATTTATTTATTTCCTAATAAGGGTCTTATAGATTGGAATATCCCTTTTACACACCAAAATTCCTAAGATAATCCTAACTTGAAGATGAAGCGAGTCGGACTCGTGGAGAGGCGGGCGGCGGCGTGGAGCGCCGCCTTCGCTTTCGCGTATACTGCCCCCCTCTCGGGCGGTGGCGTCGCGTCAGGCCCAATAGCCCCTTCCCGGGCTGGCCCAATTCTTGGTCATGACAGGTTGCAATATTTGTAATGATCTTTGCTATAGGTTGTTGTTTATTGCAACTTAAGACCATTACAAGGTCAAGCAACGCCTAAGCATTAGTTGTTTTTGCCACACATATACCGTAGAAAAATCTGAGGTTGCGATGTCCCAAGTGTTGCAATTGTGAAATGCATTTACAGCACCATTCTGTGAAACATTATTCAAGGTTATACCCACGCAAGAGCCAGCAATGCTTCACAACAAAAAATATGTGTTGCTATTGCTACTATTGCAACACATTTAGGGCATTGCGGGATGGTTAAAAATTTAGTAGTGAAGAATGCCCATACAAGCTGTCCACCCACCCCATAAAAAAACATTCTAAAAAATAAAACATTATAACATATATAGCAATCACAAATTGGAGACCTTAAAAATCAATTTACCTTATTAAATCAGTAATAATGGCTAGTTTCAAAGAAAACCCCACAAAAATTCTACGGAAAACCAATACATTCAAAGATGTCCTAGTGTTTTGCATCAATAACCACAAACATTAGATATCCAAAGATTTAGCATTCATCTAGGAAAATGTGTATATGGTAAATTTTATTATGTGAAATGCTCCTAAAATCGATTTCAAGGGCAGTGCAACCTCATCTAGGAAAAAATTGTAGCCTCCCGTAAAAACCATTTATTAGTGTTTTTTTTCTAAAATGCATTTATTCATGCAAGTCATGGAAATAGGAATACCGAAATGAAAATATAGTTCTACACATTTGACCACTCTAGTGCATATTGCTCTCTCCATTCCAAATTGTAAGTCATTCCAAAAAATCTTAGAAAGTCGAGAGCATATCAAGTTTGACCAAAATACAAGGCCAAATGCAAAGCCACGTTCAGTTTACACTATCCTCCCCTCATTGTAGAGATGTTGAATATCCTATTATCAGAATATCAGATAGTAGTGGTGTAGTACTTCTAAAATGATTTGTCCTTAAAACAATTATCAATTAAGATATGTCAGAATGTTTTTAGTTTTGACATCATATACATGTTTACTTTAGGTTACTGTTTCCATATTAGTAGTTGTGGAAGTGGATAATCCATAAATATATAGATAAAATTTATGCGATTATTTAAAGAGAAATTTTACAAAGAGGTGTCGGTGATCCTGCCAAATGCAAAGCCAAGTTCTTTCCACAGCCTAGCTTCAGTTTCGCTGGCCATGAGGGCTCCCTGCAAAGTTATTCGGTCATCCCTGAATACGTTGTTGTTTCTTCTTTTCCAAATATTCCAGCAGCACAAGGTGATGGATGTGTTGAAGCGAGCTCTCGGGATGTGAGGAGGGCATCGAGCTCCAACAGTTTGGACACTGGCCAGTGTGGCCACACCTGCTCGGTCTGAATCCCGACCGCATCCTGGCCAAAACTCCTTTGCGGCAGCACAGCCGAAGAATCACATGATCCGCGGTTTCATCCGCCGTTGAATGGCAGATTTCACACACCCGCGGAGTCCACTATTCTCTTCTTCATCAGGTTACTTCTACACTGTATTCGACCCTGCGTGAGTGGCGGCGCTTTGCTCTTCCAGATGAATTTATGCTATGTATCAGTGTCTGGTCCAGCCATTTTCAGAGCTTTGTATATCATGGCTGTGTCGAGGTGACCATTCTTTTTAGTCAAGGGGCTTAGCCTTTTGTCTTTCGCCTGTTGCAACGCTGTTTGTCCAACGATGTCCATGACTTATGTGAGCTGCTGTTGTGCTGCGGCAGTCCGTCTTGCCACAAAGATGTTCTGAAGCCCTCCTTGTACCGCCAGCTGTACCGTCATATCATGGTTTTGTGCAGTGTGTGAATAGCTGCGGGAACCTCTCTGCCATGGCCCATGGAATCCTCTCCATGCCAAACATCGTGCCAGAAAGAAGTAGTATGACCATTGCCCAAAAGTACAGTAGTGATGTCTCGGTAGATCGGCAGTAGTGACCAAAAGTACAGTACGTTGAATGCGAAACAAAATTGTTTGGGTGTATACTACTGTACATATTTATGAACACGAGTATCGTGGATGGATGTTGAGCTAGGATAAAGGTGCGACACATGTCCTCGTGCTCACCAACAAGCTGATGTGTTCTTGGCCCCACAGGCACCGGCTGGCGAGAGTAATCCACCCAACCAATCCGAAGCTCATCCGCCCAGACACCATTTCTTAACTGAAGTCTGCAATCAAACAAGCTACTACGACATCCATTGTCAGAGCTACTGGCTTCAACATTTTCCCAACCAAATGAATGGCCGGCCTGCGATTGTGAATATAACTGCGTCGCATCTCGTCTTCTGCGCTAGTAGGAAGCTCGAATAGGTAGCTAGGTGACCATGGCCACGGCTTGTAATGTAAGGGGGCTCTTGTACTACAAGGTCCTTTCGGTGAGCATGCTAACACAGTGGATGATGAACAGAGGCAACACGGCTTTGGTGCGCCCGTGTGTGTGTGTGTGTGTGAACTGTGATCGAACCGAGCGTGCACCAGGCGGTGGCGGTGATCGAGGTAGCGGTGCAGTGCAATGCAGCCGTAACGTGGCGGGCACCGTGGTCCGGCGTGTCCCATGCGGTGGCGGATCCAGCTCATGAGCTCAGGGGTGCACCGATTTTTTGTTTGGCTTTTGTGTTTTATTTGTTTTTTATAATTTTATTACTACTATATACCTATGACAGGTGGGCCTAGGGGGGTCGGTGGACCCCTGACCCCCCCGCGGCTCGCCACGTCCCATGTACTCCCCATAACCTCACCCACCTGACATATGGGGCTCAAGGAATCGACACTACCGAATCAGACCCTACCTGTTAGTGAAGAGAGCCGGTTCCTACCAAATATTCAAGTAACTTGGGTTTGCCTAAGTGGAATCTTCTCTCAAACACATTCTTATGTGTGCTTCTACTTCCTAGTGCATGCGTGTAAGTTTTAAAATCTTTACCCGACCAAGATGCATTGTTTGCATCCAAAGTTGAAAATTGAAACGGCACCCATCTCAGCCAAATCAAGCGCGAGACAAATAAACACGATCGTGCTCATGCACACACAACACTAGTGGATGATGAAAAGAGGAAAATGGACTTCGGTGCGCCCATGTGTTTGAATTGTGATCAAACCGGCGTCGCCAGTCGGGTGGTGAGGTGATCGAGGTGAGCCGTATGGGTGCGATTAATCGCAAAGGCATCCGCGTAACGTGACGATGACGGAGAACCGTTGGACCGGCGCATCCCATGTACTGCGATATCTTCACCCACGACATCACGGGGCCCATGGAATCTGACCCTACCTGGGTTGAAGAGAGCCGACATAACAACACGACCGCCACGGCTTCGACTTCCAGTTTCAAGAGAGGCAAAAGGTGAAGGGAGGGAAAAGGGCCCCTACGGAGGCAACGCCAATGCAAGAGGTCCGTCGCCAGCGCCTGCCCGCCAGCCGCCGCCGCCTACAAGTCGCCTGGCCGACACCAACCTCACCCAACCGGACAATGTGGTGGGGTGTTTCTCGGCGTCAATTCCGGAAATGAGAGGAGAGGGCAAAGGCCCGGACCGAGGGCAAACACACAGCGGCGGGTGGAGCCATCTAGCCCTCACTTCTCGATCGGAGAGGGTTGGCGACGGAAATAGGGGCGGAGGCCACCGTTGAGCCCGGTGATCATCAAACACTACAAAAAAAAGAAACGGGACAGACCGAAGGAGAGGAGGAGAAGGCAGGGGTTTGGTTGACGATCTTGCCCCTAGTCGAAAGCGGTTTTGGCTTTGGGTGAGTTCGTTGTTCCTCCTCTTTCTCCTACTCCACAATTTTGTCAATTTCTTGTAAAAAGAAGTATTTTTTTTCATCCAGAAGCTACAAGTCTTCATTTTTTCGCAAAAAGAAAGTCTCGCTTTTTTATACCAGACACGGAATGTTTACTGAAGCTTCCCTGTCGTTTGGGTAGGGTGAGGACCTTCAACCCTCTTGATACATTCACACAATAGGCCCAACTTCTCTCAGACAGATGGCCGGAAGAGATGTCCCTGGAATGATGGTAAGTTCATTTTGTCACCTCCTCTGTAACAGTATCATAAATATATGTAGCATGCCAATTTGATCTCTCCGTAAATGCAACCCAAAAGTCCCCACATGTTGTCACAGTTTACCCGTTACTTTGGTAGAGCTAGGACTAATCCTCACTACCACCTTGTGTTCATTTTATTTCTCAGTAGGTACCACCTTTCTGAATTTTTATTAGTGTAACAAACCAGACATAAAAAAAAAAATATCAAGAACGTATGTTTTGTAGTATTACCTTAAAAATAAAGGTAGAAGTGCCCAGGGCTTACGGTTATCTTTGAATGGGGTCTCTACTGAACCGAAGTTTTATCATATCTTGGCAAGGGGGAACATAAAGCCATCACGCTTATAAGATAATACATACATGCCCATGTGGCTTCAAAGGAACTTTTATTTTTTACTGATGAGGACATCACCACGCTAGACACGCCGACACCATGGTCTGCCACATCACCATCGGATTCAGCCCGGACACGCCATCATCAAGCTTCGCCATAACTTCTTCGCGCACGACATCGAAATGGGGTGATCTTGGATCGTTGGAAATGGGACGACGCGACACCGTTGTTTTGGATCTGGTCCTAGCTCCAAATGACATGTGGATCATTCTGTGTGACCACGAGAAAGGTGCTGCATCACATGTGTTGACCAACTTGGCCATGTATCGAGTCGGGCCTTAAGC
Source organism: Hyparrhenia diplandra (assembly GCA_015847255.1). NCBI lineage: Eukaryota > Viridiplantae > Streptophyta > Magnoliopsida > Poales > Poaceae > Hyparrhenia > Hyparrhenia diplandra. Next base: position 9,785 of record JADLZK010008089.1, on the reverse strand, counting down.
CCAAGTTGTGGGCGCCTCCATGTTGGTCGCCCACAACTCTAGCATTCCTCCCCTTATATACTCAGTAGCTGCCGCCATTTACACTTTCGGGTTTTGTTTAGTACAAGTTTTCCAAATAAAACTTTGATTGATTCATTGTAACGTTGAAGACAGTTCCTTTATAGTGACCCAAATGGGCGTTCTTGTTCATCACCACTCTGTTGATTACTCCTTTTGTGATCCGAACTCCTCGAACCCCATATTCAATTCGTGTCATTCATATTTGCAATTATCAAACTGCTTGTTTACCTATTCTTGCTTGTGTTCTTCGACCGCTTGCAGGAAAAGCCTTCTTCTTGGCGAGATCAATCAAGTCATGCTTGGTTGATAACCATCGGAGCTATCGTTAGCGTTGCTGCGTGGTTCGAATCGTGTTGGTTTGAAGCCGACATAATCAACGCCGAGATCTCCACCAATCGAATTTTCCCTTTCCCCTCACCGAAGATCGGGCCAGCCATCATTTAGATGAAAGATGAATCTCCTCGTACTATGTGGATTGAAGAGATGATGTGGCTAGACTCAATTGATTATATACTCTTTGATTTGATATAGAGATTTTCTTTATAGTTTGTGAAATTATTTTTTGAGCATGTATGTAGATTATATATTGTGGTTTATTGAGAAATGTACTTTATTTACATAAAAATATTATGTTCTTGACTATTGCAATTTGTAAGGTACGCCGCTCATGATATGTCCGCCTTTGTTAGGATGGACTACTAATTTGACCCCAAGTGTTTCGTTTTAAGTGTATTTTTAAATGAAACCATGGCAACGCACGGGCATTATACTAGTTATTGTAATAAACCAGACATAAAAAAAAATAAATATCAAGAACATATGTTTTGTAGTATTACCTTAAAATAAGGGTAGAAGCACCCATGGCTTTTGGTTATCTTTGAATGGGTCTCTACAAACCAAAGTTTTATCATATCTTGGCAAGGGGAACATAAAGCAATCATGACCTGACTGAAATACCGGCTTATGGTCTTGCTAGATCTCTTGAAATATAAGGCAATCACACAATTTCTCATCGTGGTCAACTGTGTTTTTATCAAACATAGCTAACTATTCTTCAACCAACACATGTTAATCACTTAGTAGACCTGAATCACGCAATCGGAGGAAAGCTTCCAGAGCAGCACATCTTTCCTCATCCAAAGTTGATGGATGCAGTTTGTATATGTTCCATTATATAGTTCATCTAGCGTTTTTTGCTTCCAAATCTATGGTCACCAAGGGCCCATATTTGATTGGGCAATATTCTAGAGCAAAGATGCAAACGCTGACATTATTGGATAATAGCGATGACAATAGATAGGACACATAACATCTTGAGCTCTTTTGCTGGATAACATAATTGGAAATGTGGTCTTTATCCATCTAAGCATCATATGAGATGAAAAAATGTAAGAAACAAGCGAGCTCATCGCTCACATTAGGTAACGTGTACAGAATTACTACCTTAATGAATATACATATGCCACTCACTTTCTAAATGTATTATATAATCATAAGTGGGTTAATTACACATAATGACATAAGTCACTTGGGCAACCTCTTATTTGTTTTCTAAGATAACCTATAACCATATTATGCTTACCAAATAATTTTGAAAGGATGAATTCATTTATCAATACTTCACTTCTTACTTTTTTTTTTCTTCTTTTAGGTTTTGGAACTACTAATGAATCTCAAGCCCAACTTGGCGGATTAGCTTCCTTGAGGTAATATCATCATATTTTTCCAATTTAGTCACTAATTACCGTTTTTTTCTATAAAATATTAAATGTCATATTTAGTTCGACAAAATTAGTATATAGATATCAATGATATATTGTTAATAATGTTTGAATCTTTTCTGGTAGGTTAATGGACAAAGGTCTATAATGGTTCTTGACCCATCACCCATGAAAATGAGCAACCCATCGCTGTTGTCTTACTACCATGGAGTAGTAAACCGAAACTCTAGATGATCGACAAGATGCATGCAATGCAATGATTTTCAAATTTGATGAGCTAGATTCTACATCAAAGTTATATGACCAACTTACTCAAGTTGATCATCCATGTGTGATGAAAACTCTAGGATTTCCTAATGGAGTTGAGAGCAGATTAATTCCACATTTTGGCTCTTCTACCATTTGATACAACATTTGCAACTTACATAAAGAAAAATGGTCTAGGAGCTAATTAAAATGGAAGACTCAATATAGATTTTTCATTAATTCACTATATCATTATTGCTACGAAGGATATAGTATTAAATAATTCACTTTTTTATTTTACTAGTGATATCATTGATGGTTTAGAAGAGTTGCATAATTTATGATACTATTGTCTAGATCTTAATGGTGATGATATTGCAATTATCAAAACAATCTGGTTTAATAAGTGCAAAAATATGGAAATTCACCAATATAATCGTAAAAATATTCTATTATTCTCATAATCCATCAAAATTGAATTGTAGTTTCTAACAACGATTTTGTTTTTATTATCATTATTAAATTAGGAATGGAAGAGGAAACAAAAAGATGCTGACTGGGTTAGGTTAGGAGTACTGATTGTTTCAAGAGGGGATGGACTAAGGGAGGCCATGAATCTTTTGACAAATATAAAAATAGACAATTAAAAAGGGTAAGCAAGTTTTGTCATATCTATAATTTGTATTTTCTACTATTTAAATTACATTGGTTTTTAATTGATATAATGCATTGATTTTGATAGAACATGTGTGCCTAATTTTATGATAATACACAACATACTTCAATTTATTATAGTTGGGGTTTCCTCGTTGAGCTTCCCTTGAGGGAAGTGGTCGTTGGTTAGTAGTGAGACATGCAAAATGGTGCACCTATCACCATTATATATTTATATATATGTGGCATCCTACAGTGTATCTTTCTTTTTAGATTTAGAAAGTCATGGAAACTACATGTTTACTCAACACATCACTTTTGCATGATGTGTACGGACGGTGCTCTTTTTGATATTTTGAGTGAAGTCTTTTCTAGAAACTATTGTTTGTAAGCGAGCATGCAAGCAATAGTCTCTTTGGGTGGACTCACCCCAACTACTAATTAATTAGTTTTAAAACAACTAAAAATATATTGTTGATAATTGTTCGAAACCGCTTTTTATCCAATAGTTATGCCAATAGGGACGTTAAGAGCATCTCCAACAAGTATTACCTAAAAGCGTGTTTACGTAGCGCCTATTTTACTCAAATTTTGCTCTCAACCCAACAATACTAACTTAAACAAGCTACCCAAACTCATCTTCATAGAGAACACAGCTTGGGTCCTCATAACATCCTCCATCAGCTTTTCTTCTTGCTATGGCGAGTAGAGCCGGGCGCGGTAATAGGTCAAAGGCCGGGAGCACCGTGCCGAGAGCATGGTGAGGACGCCGCACGGGCGAGGTTGCACACCGCGGAGCATGCCAACGCCAGGAGGTCACGCGCCGTTGAGGTCCTGGTCCCAACGCCAGGAGGCCGCGACCGCTGAGGTCGCGATGTTGGCAATGGCGCGCCGTGGAGGCCACTGCTCCGGGATGCCGCCCACGCCGGTGAGGCCGCTTCGCCGCGAGGTAGCTCTAACGATGGGAGGTCGGGCCGCTTCGTGAGGGGCACCCGTGATTGGTCGCCAAGGGTGGGCAACGGTCAATGATGGAACGCAGTGGGAGTTGTTGGTGGTCCCAACGCACTTTTTATACCGCTTCTATATCTTTATGAAATAAGATAAAATGATTACTAAACTCTAGAATATATAGGGCTTACAAACTTATGGGTTCCACAAGTTTTGGTAGTTTATCCTTTTCGTGTAAGCATTGATGAAAAGCATGGAAATATGACAAGAATATATAATTACAAAAGTGTATTTCCATCATACACAAAGGCCTGAGGAGTGAGGCTCATCATCAAGCCAATCTGAGCCCAAGGATAAAAAAGGCCCGATAAAGTTTGGGTCCAAGTTTGGAATGTGAGCACCCCGAGTATTTTGGGCATAACTCCCCTCATTGAAGTCTGTTTTATGAAATCCACCCACCGCTGAAAGCTTAACGACAGACCTACGCATCCCACTCAAAAAATCTCAGCCCTCCAAACAGCAAATTTGGGTCCAAATTGAGCTAACCGCCGCACCGTAGGAGCCCTCGCTCTCGCCCCATCTTTGGTCGGTCGATGATATATTACCTCGTGTCGTTTTGGGGGTGCTTTCCTCGATTCGATGAACCTAGAACGCGGGTATTGAGGCTCGGTTTGACACCTTCCAAGCTGGGAGGGACATTTTCCATGGACCCCTCTCCTCTACCTATAAAAGGAGATGCTGCTCAGCCTCCTTCACAACAAGACACACAAGAGAAGAGCACCAGTCAAGAGTAAAGAGCATTTCCACCCATGGGCTTGGGCCCTAGTATAGCCTCTAGTATAGTCCGGGAGAGATGCGCGAGGGAAGAGCTCGTGGAAGCACCGGACTTGTTGGTGTCTCCCCAAATTTTGTACCTCGACGTCATCGGCTTTGAAATTCTCAACGGGTATCATAGTAAGTGTTTGTGTTTCCTTTTGGCTAGTGTTTTTGTTTTTAGCTAAGCTTTGTTCTTACCCTCAAGGGGGATGCTCAGTAGAAGGGCCCCTCGCCCGTCACCCTTGATATCATGCTAGAGTAGTAGCCGCTTAGATATGGTGTTCATGTCGCAGGCTACTCGCTTGCCCTCGGTATTACCCGACAGTATGAGGTGGTAGGCTTACGTGGGTGATAGCCCCGCTGCCCCTTTTATAATCCCCCACATCTCGTGGTATGGCGAGTTGTGGTGCCGGAGGTACCGCGCACTGTGTATAAGCCAAAGGCCCGGCGGCAAGATGGAGTGGAGTTTATCTAACCTTACACCCAAAGCCATAGGAATCCATCTCAACCCATATGAGCTATCTTTGTGTTGTCCTTGGACAAATTTAGCCAGAAGAGATACCTCCATTCCGGGGTGAAATACCAACACACATTTTAAGGCCAACAGTGTGATTGGAGCCAGGGACACCAAACGGAGTAGGTGCGGGAGAGCGCGCGGTTTAGGTGTAGGAGTTTCGGTAGCTGCACACGCATTGCGTGCCGTGATCCCGCGGAAGTGGATGTACCAAATGGGCACCGGCCCCTCCAACTTGATCCTATATTTCCAAACCTTCTCTTCCTCCATGATGGGTTGTCGGCGAAAGAACCATTCAGATTTGTTAATGAAGATGAGGGCTTCCATCTTGCCGGGCCATACCGTAGGGAAGTCGATCCGCTAGGGACCATAGAGGGCGATCTTGGTGAAGCGCCCCGATTTGCTAGCGAACGAGGAGGGACGACAGTGGGCTTGGGGTAGACGCGCCAGCGCCGGATCACCTAGGAGTTGGCCTCAATCAAGGCCCCGCAACGCCTTGACGGGCGGCGCTAGGGTTTCCGTGGTGTTCTTCGTGTCGACGCTGGCACCCATGGCGAAGGAGTGGCCGACGCAAAGAAGTAGGCATGGATCGCCAAACTCAAGATACCAAGTTGTCATGGACACCGGATCCATGGGATAACTAGACCTAGGCTATGCTTTTCATGGCTGAGATCCGCTCTCTAGAGTGAGGTTTTTTTCCCCTCTACGCCTAGGCTTGAGAGTACCTGAGAGGGAGAGAGATTAGATTGGTTTGATAATTCATTGCCTCGCCTGTGTTGTGCCTCCTTGGGTGATTATAAAGGGTACATAGGACTAACACCTCTTGTGCCTAGACAATATGGTACTATTCCTATTTCCTCTAAATAACTAAGAAAGACACTAATTAACCCTAATAGGCTTAAGGCCCAACTATGATGACTGACAAGTCTGCATAACGCGCCTCTGCATGACATGAAATGTCTTTATTAGACTTCATTTAAAAACCATTTATGTAGTGATTTTTCTAAAAATGCATTTATTCATGCAAGTCACGGAAATAGGAATATGGAAATGAAAAATAGTCCTACACATTTGACCACTCTAGTGCATATTGCTCCCTCCATTCCAAATTATAAGTCATTCTAAGAATCTTGGAAACTCGTAGCATGTAAGTTTGACTCAAAAATACAAGGAGGCCAAAATGCAAGGCCACCTTCAGTTTACACTATCCTCCCTCATTGTGGAGATGTTGAATATCCTGTTATCAGAATAGTAGTGGTGTGGTACTTCTAAAAATGATTCGTGCTTTACAACAATTATCAATTAAGATATGTCATAATGTTTTAGTTAAAAATGCATTGACATCATATACATGTTTTTACTTTTAGGTTAGTGTTTCCATATTAGTAGTTGTGGAAGTGGATAATCCATAACTATGTAGATAAAAATTTATGTGATTATTTAAAGAGAAATTTTACAAAGAGGTGTTGGTGATTTAAATTGTACAGTGAACGTGACACAAAATTGTTTGGGTGCATATATACTACTGTACATATATATGAACACGAGTATCGTGGATAGATCATAGATGTTGAGCTAGGATAAAGGTGCGCCACATGTCCTCGTGGTCCTTGGGTTGTTAGTTAGGTTGACCACCAAATGCTCACCAACATTCCAACAAGCTGATGTGTTCTTGGCCCCCACAGGCACCGGCGGGCGAGATCCACCCAACCAATCCGAAGCTCATCCGCCCAAACACCACCATTTCTTAACTGAAGTCTGCATTCAAACAAGCTACTACGACATCCATGTTCAGAGCTACTGGCTTCAACATTTTTCCCCAACCAAATGAATGACCGGCAGCATCAATTCATCCTCATATATCGCCCCTGCTTGTGAATGTGAATATAACTGCGTCGCATCTCGTCTTGTGCTCTAAGCGAGTAGCAAGCTCGAATAGGTAGCTGCCTAGGTAAGTACCTAGGTGACCATGGCCACGGCTTGTAATGTCAGGGAGCTCTTGTACTACAAGGTCCTTTCGGTCAGCATGCTAATGCTGCTGCTCCGAGGGCTCGTGGAGCCGGCGGCGGCCGCGTGCTCCGTGGACGCCATCTACAGCTTCGGCGACTCCATCGCGGACACGGGCAACCTCCTGCGCGAGGGCCCCGTTGGCTTCTTCGCCTCCATCGGCAGCTACCCGTACGGCCAGACGCTCCGGAAACCCACCGGCCGGTGCTCTGACGGCCTTCTCATCATCGACTACTTCGGTACGTACGTTACCTTCTTGCCATCACTCACCGGCCGGGGAATTCCTGATCTACTTCACCGGAAATGGCGGTGACCATCACTGCATCACATCACTGATCATCAAACGGCCGGTGGTGCTGACGCAGCGATGGCGCTGAACCTGTCGCTTGTGAGCCCGTACCTGGACAAGGGAGCCGACTTCGCCAGCGGCGTCAACTTCGCGGTGGCCGGAGCCACGGCGCTGGACCGGTCGGTCTTGCTGCTGAGCGGAGTCATGGCTCCGCCGGCGAGCGTGCCACTCAGCTCCCAGCTCGATTGGTTCAAGTCACACCTCAACGCCACCTGTCCCTCACAAGAAGGTACGTACGTAGCTACGTTTTGGACATTTATTTTCTGTTGAATTGGATTGCCATATGCTATGGAGAATAATATCAGACCAAACTCCTATATATATATATATATCAATACTCTCCATACAGTATAATATATGTATCTGCAAATTTTTTTAACCTGATGAATAGATTGCACGAAGAAGCTCGCCAGAGCGCTGTTCTTGGTCGGCGAGATTGGAGGGAACGACTACAACTACGGCTTCCTACAGGAACGAGGTCGATCCAGGCCATGAAGGCCTACGTGCCACAGGTCATAAATGCCATAATGGACGTCGCTAAGGTGCGCGCGGGAGTACAATAATCAACCCCTCTTCTTATTTGGAACTCCGAACATTATCTATTTCATATTTTTCATATGAAAAATTCTTGATTATTAGTCATCTCTACAGAAATTTTTGCCAGTACTTCTAGTACTTAACTTTTCAGCCATTAAAGTTTAAGGTCTCATATGGCAGCTTTATCCTAAAAAAATCTGGTGTTACCAGAAGGTTCTAGCAACTTAGGTTTTTGTTGTACTATACTACTCTTTGAACCTAAAGAGTATACTTTCCTAATAATAGGTAAATTTGTTGTGACTAATTAAATGTGTAAGCAAATTTACATTCATTGCGAAGATATAAAAACACTTGAATTCTCTTTACCATCACCGCATTGTGCAGGACACAAAGTTTAAAAATAATTTTTGAGTTCGACATCAAATACCTTTGTTCCAAAGAGCCAAGTGGTAAAAGTTTTTTTATAGGTTTACAATCCTACAAAAATTCCTTCGTGCATCCAATGATTAATTGTAGATTGGGCCTTAATAATGTCAAAACGTCTAGGTGACTAGTTGTTAATCAGATTTTTCTTATCTACTACTAGTAGTTGTTAGTAAGGAGTAGGTCGGCAGGTGACGGGTTAGTGTTCAGTTAAGCGAGACTTCTTTGTTTCAAATCCAGCAGGAGTGTTTCCCACCAAACAAATAGTACACCATAGTTAGTTGAGCGGATTCACCGTCTCAAGAATAATGACTAACGGACTGTTACCACTGCACCTGATCGACGACGATCGACCTGCACAGTCTAACTATGCATGTATGTGCAGATGACAATTAATTGCAACCAATTAATATTTTTTTATTCACTAATGAACCCGCAGGAGGTGATTGAGCTAGGAGCGACTCAGATCATCATCCCGGGGAACTTCCCCATCGGGTGCTCCCCGAGCTACCTCTCCATCTTCTCTGTGTCTGATGCCGGTGACCTCGACGATCGGGGTTGCCTCAAGAGCTACAACGCCTTCGCCCAGCACCACAACGAGCAGCTTCAGGCGGCCATTGACGACCTTAGAAAGGCCAACACCGATGTCACCATTGTTTACGCGGACTACTATGGCGCCTTCATGCACCTGCTCGACCATGCTTCTCTCCTAGGTACGTACTACGTACCTTAATACCTTATAATGTAGTTCAGCATAAGCACCATCTTCTCTGAACTCAAATATATGCTTAGTTCAGATTGACGAGTGCTTGCTCGATGCATTGCATTTCAGGGTTCGACCAGGGCGCCCTTCTGCAGGCGTGCTGTGGGGCGGGTGGCGTGTACAACTTCAACATGAACATGATGTGCGGCACGCCGGGCACGAGCACGTGCGCGGACCCGGCGCGCCGCGTGAGTTGGGACGGCATCCACCTCACGCAGCAGGCATACAGGGCCATCGCCCTGTCCCTTCTCATGGAGGGGTTCGCCCAACCAGCTGATGCCGTGCAAGAGATCTGGAGCTGCTAACACACCAGCTGATGGCCTGGTCTGCTTGGTTTCACTGGACTTGTACCTACTGTAGATGTGTGAATATTTTTCTCCGAGAATCTATCATTGCACATTCTCTAGAGTTGTGTGTCGGGGGTTTGTTCGTAACCGTGGCAAGCATGTTTGTTCGAATCGTCGTCAGTTCATGTCTACGGCGACTCGGGTGAGCTTAAGAACACAAGGAACATAGAGAGGGTACGACGGTTTATCCTGGTTGGCGCCGATGATGCCCTACGTCCAGCCTAACAGATGATGATTCTTATACTCAGGGGCACCCAAATCAAGGGGTTACAACAGCGAGTGTGGGATGAGATTTGCTAGGGGGTTAGCTCGATGCTAATCCTAAGGTTGCCTCGCCACTGGTGGAGTCTCCCCTCATCAGAGAGGAGGAAGACAGCGAATGGCGGTGGAGGAGCTCTCG
>JADLZK010008088.1:0-74711 GCA_015847255.1 Hyparrhenia diplandra | reverse complement strand
TGGAGTGGCATGGCCGGGGGAAAACGAAGGAATTCATCGGGCATAGGGAAAGAAGCCTGTGGGGATGGGGATAAATTACTTTCCTTTCCTCTGGAATCACTCGCCGCGCGGCCTCTCTCCCTCCGTCACACAGCAAGCCGGCGGGACTCCCCCTCCCTCACGCATCAGCGGCAGCCGGCGACTCTCTCTCGCCCAATCCACTCCTTCTCCGCCCAGGTGGGCCTAGATCCGAGAGGCGGCTGGGAGGCGGATGCAGTCGAGCGCACCTGCGAGGGAGCTCGGCCGCGCTCGCAGGCGGGCGTGGAGCAGCCTGAGCAGAGACCGCGAGGGAGAAGGCCGGCAGGTCCAGCTACTCGGTCCACGGCCGCCGGTCCGCTAGCGAGCGCCGCCTCCGCTCCGTCCCGCGCTACCGCCAGCAGTGCGCGCCGGCGCGCGCCTCCTGTCGCTCGCCGTGCAGGCGGCCGTGATGGCGGCCATGCTCGCCATTTTCCGCTGTGGCGGCCATGCGGCGTGACGGTGGTCAATCGCGCTGTGGCACCGTGGCCCACTGGATTTGCCTCGGACCTCAAGAGCTCGACGTGCATTTTTCCTTTCCTGCGTTTTCTGAGTGAAGAATCCTCCGGACCCTCACGGAACCGATTTGCCTGCTTGCTGCAACCTGTTTTATCTCTTCCAATCACCACCACAGCGTGCGCTCTCTCTCGGCGCCCGTCGCTGGCTACCGCCTACGCGAGGTGCACCGTGCACAGACAGGTCTTCTTGGGCCCCTTCGCCCGGCGACGAGCACCGCAAGGCACGCCCTTCTTCCCTTCCTGTTGTGCGAAACCGTGCACCCATCTTCTATTTGTGCTCGGATCTGACCTAATCACAGGTGTATATGCATGCATTATGGCCACTGACTTCGATTGCCTTGCAGAAATTGTAGGGTGTACACCCATGTCCTTTACTGGTCCCCCCCTTATGGTTGCTATGTTTTCTTTGCCATTCTGTAGGTTGGTTCACAGAATAAGCTGATGAAGAATCCTAATTGGGTCTTCGCTGAGAAAGAATCGGTAGGTTTTTCGCTGCTACAGACTACAGAGATGTCAAGCTGAAATTCCTTACTGTGGCTTGTCTTTATTCGAATCAGATTCAACCATTTAATTTATATGGACTGCTAAGCTCCATTGCCTTGAGGCATTCACATCTCGTTAATGTACTGCATTTTGCATGAAAAACATTAACAAGTTAAAGATAGACTAGCAACTCCCACAAAGGCGCATTAGTTTGTTCCTCATGTATGCATGCTAATTTCTTTGGTCTTTTAGGCAAAGGAAACTTTACACCCCCACTGAAACATGCTGTGACTCACTCATTGAGTAGGTGCCCGAGACATGCTAATTGATAGGTGTATACTTTTTGCACTTGTTTAAGCATTGATAGATTAGTGATGCTTGGACCATCACTGTAAGCACCTAATTGTTGCCTCGGCCTGTAAAAACCAATCACTGTCTTAATGATTCTCACTTGCATGGTATAAATAGATGCTGAGGCTGTGAATTTGATGGGTATGCTTCTTTGTTGTAGCACTAAACCAAATCTAGGAATTGAGTATGTAGTATATTTGTTTGCTGAATGTGAATCGAGTTAGATGGTTGCAGATCGTGTCTTCAATCTTCTGGAATAACTCCTAGTTTGGTTAACTGTACCAGGTAACTGACTTAAGAGAGCAAATTCTCCGAGTCATTGAGCATGACTGTAAGGATCAAGAGGTATGTTGTGATTGGTAACAGCTTGGTGGTACTGAATCAGTTTGTTTTCTTGATACTTTTTTTTTTTTGACAACAAGCATCTTTGATACTGGAGATGGTATTGACTTGATAACAGGAAAATTCAGAGCTACTGGAGAAGCTCAAGAGCTGTAAAAGAGATACGCTAGTTGAACTGTGTCGTTCATTTCATGTCACTGGCTCAAGAGCTAATAGGAAGGTTGGAACAGCTTAAAACTTGAAATTTCTATTCTCACCTGCCTGATGGTGTATAATCTGAAAACATTTTTGTTTCTTTTCAGGAGGAACTGGGATTGTTTCTGATGAAATACATTAAGGATCACTGTTCTGGTGATGGCATAAACCCTGATATGGTACTAAACTGCAGGTTACATTGGCCATAACAATTTTTTAGAACACTTTCTAGAAATGATCGCAGATGTTGTCGTTTTAACTTCGGAACTTAAGCTACCACCCAAACCCTATTTTACTTTTTATGTTTGGATCTAACCTAATTACAGAGGTATATGCATGCATTATGGCTACTAACTTCGATCGCCTTGCAGAAATTATAGTGTGTACATGTGTACACCCATGTCCTTTACTGGCCTATGTCCTTTACTGGTCCGCCCCTGATGGTTGCTATGTTTTCTTTGCCATTCTGTAGGTTGCTTCAGAGACAAAGTTGATGAAGCAGGCTAATTGTGTCTTCGTTGAGAAAAAGAATCGGTAGGTTTTTTGCTGGTACAGAGATGTCAATCCGAATTTACCTTTACCTGTAGGCTGTAGCTTGTCTTTATTCACATCAGATTCAACCACTTATATGGACAAGTTCCATTGCCTTGGAGCATTGGCATTCACATCTTGTTACTATCCTGCATTTGCATAATTTTGCATGCTAAACATTAAGAAGTCAAATATAGACTAGCAATTCCCACAAGGCACATTAGCTTGTTCCTCATCTTTGCATGCCAATTGTTTGGTCTTTAAGGCAAAGGAAACTCTACCGGCCACTGAAACAAGGTCTGGCACATTCATTGAGTAGTTGCCCGTGACATGCATTGTTACGTATATTGATGCAACTTTCTGCACTTGTTTAAGCATTGATAGTTTAAGCATTGATATATTAGTGATGCTTGGACTGTCACTGTAAGCACCTAATTGTTGCCTCAGCCTGTAAAGACTAATCACTGTCTTAATGATTCTCACTGGCATAGTATAAACAGATGCTGAGGGTGTGACTTAGATGATATGCTTCTTTGTTGTAGCACTGAACCAAATCTAGGAACTGAGTATGTAGTATATTTGTTTGCTAAATGTGAATCCAGTTTGATGGTTGTAGATCGTGTCTTCAATCTTCTTTAAATAACTTCTAGTTTGGTTAACCCGACCGTACCAGGTAACTGACTTAAGAGAGCAAATTCTCCGAGTCATTGAGCATGACTGTAAGGATCAAGAGGTATGTTGTGATTGGTAACAGCTTGATGGTACTGAATCAGTTTGTTTTCTTGATAACTTTTTTTTTTTTTTTGACAACAAGCATCTTTGATACTGGAGATGGTATTGACTTGATAACAGGAAAATTCAGAGCTACTGGAGAAGCTCAAGAGCTGTAAAAGAGATACGCTAGTTGAACTGTGTCGTTCATTTGATGTCACTGGCTCAAGAGCTAATAGGAAGGTTGGACCAGCTTTAAACTTGAAATTTCTATTCTCACCTGCCTGATGGTGTACAATACGAAACATTTTTGTTTCTTTTCAGGAGGAACTGGTATTGTTTCTGATGAAATACATTAAGGATCACTGTTCTGGTGATGGCATAAACCCTGATATGGTACTAAACTGCAGGTTACTTTGGCCATAAATTTTTTTAGAATACTTTCTAGAAATGATAGCAGATGTTGTCGTTTTAACTGTGGAACTTAAGCTACTACACAAATCCTATTTTACTATTTATGTTCGGATCTAACCTAATTACAAGTATATATGCATGTATTATGGATAGTAACTTCGATCGCCTTGCAGAAATTATAGTGTGTACATGTGTACACCCATGTCCTTTACTGGTCCTAGCCTCTGATGGTTGCTATGTTTTCTTTGCCATTCTGTAGGTTGCTTCAGAGATAAAGTTGATGAAGCAGCCTAATTGGGTCTTCGTTGATAAAGAGTTGAGTGCGTTTTTGCTGGTACAGAGGTGTCAATCCGAATCTCCTTACCTGCAGCTTGTCTTTATTAGCAGCAGATTCAAGCATTTATATGGACAAGTTCCATTGCCTTGGAGAGCATTGGCATTCACATCTCGTTACTGTGCTGCATTTGCATAATTTTGCATGCAAAACATTAAGAAGTCAAATATAGACTAGCAACTCACACAAGGCACATTAGCTTGTTCCTCATGTATGCATGCCAAAAATTTGGTCTTTTAGGAAAAGGAAACTCTTCCGGACACTGAAACAAAGTCTGGCACATTCATTGAGTAGTTGCCCGTGACATACATTGATTGGTGTATTGATGCAACTTTCTGCATTTGTTTAAGCATTGATATATTAGTTGTCCTTGGACCATCACTGAAGTACCTAATTGTTCCCTCAGACTGTAAAACTAATCACTGTCTTAATGATTCTCACTGGCATGGTATAAACAACTTTTTGAAGATGTGAATTAGATGGATATGCTTCTTTATTGTAGCACTGAACCAAATCTAGGAATCGAACCATGCAGTATATTTGTTTACAGATTGTGAATCGAGTTAGATGGTTGTAGATTGTCTTCAATCCTCTGGAATAATTCCTAGTTTTGTTAATCGTACCAGGTAACTGACTTAAGAGAGCAAATTCTCCAACTCATTGGGCATGTTTGTCACGATCAAGAGGTATGTTGTGATTTGGTAACACCTTGGCACTACTGAAGTAGTATCTTTTCTTGTCTATTATTGTGTTACAGCATCTTTGATACTGGAGATGGTATTGACTTGATAATAGGAAAAATCTCGGGCAGAGCTACTGGAGAAGCTCAACATATGTAAAAGAGACACGCTAATTGAACTGTGTCGTTCATTTGATCTCATTGGCTCAAGAGCTAATAGGAAGGTTGGTCCAGCTTAAAACATGAAATTTTTATTCTCACCTGCTTGACGGTGCACATTACAGAACATTTTGTTTCTTTTCAGGAGGAACTGGTAATGTTTCTGATGGAATTCATTAAGGATCAGTGTGCTGGTGATGGCGTAAACCCTGATAAGGTACTAAACTGCAGGTTATTTTGGCCATAACATTTTTTTTTTATAACACTTATCTAGAAACGATAGCAGATGTTGTCGTTTTAACTTTGTATCGTAAGTAGAGGGGAAGGCAGGCAGAAGTTGGACATCCATGGATTTTAGCAAATGAACTAGGAATTCAATTTTTTTTTTGAAATTTCTGCCTTCCTAGGTCATTTTTTTTTTTTTTTGAACTAGAGGGTATCCATTGGACATCCAACTTCCACCTATATTTGTAAGTTAAGCTAATGCCCTATCATCATTGACCCTCTAAATTTTTTTCATGTGTCTTATCTATTTGTAGAAAATCATGAAAAGAAGACGTGTAAAAGAAGACGGAAATTTGTCTACTGGTAAACCTTCAAAAAGGTAAACTGTCTCTACACATTCGTTTAGAATTATATTTTGTATGCTTCCAGCCTTTTCCTTAACATCACAAAAGTTCCTAATTTGTTTGAAGACATTATGATTATTAGGTTTTTATATATAGCATGGTCTGCAAAATCTTCCAGCCTTTTCCTGAGAATAAATTACCTTTTATCTATATAATTATTTATTTTGGACTACCCAGAAAAACAAACGAGAAGGTGAAGAGGAAGCAGACGAGAGGAAGGGTGTGGAGGATAGAGGAAAACATTCTGATTCTGATTTGATGGACAGCAAATATTCATGTGCTGATAGTAAGCATGGATTCTCTAATCAACAGACCAACTTTGAGCCTTCGGATTGGATAAATGACTCCATGTATGAGAATTTAGATGGAGCATCACTCAGTGAAGCGCCAATTCCTACAGATGAACAACTAATAATAACCACACCACCTACAAAGTTTGTTACAGCTGCTGCAGGTGACAGTACTGACGTGAAGGCTTTAAAAAGGAAAAATGTCTTCTATTACCAAGAAAAAAAGCAACTCCTATGGAAGATTGCAAAAGTCAAATTGTGTGGTATGCTTCTGGATGACTTGCTGTTACTTATGTGCCTGTGCGTGCATGTGCTGTTTATCTACATGTGGATAAAACACTTAAAACAAAGAAAGCTATGTTTAATATTCAGGAATGTGGCATGAATAATATTTGCTTGGACTAGTTTTTATTTGATTTATTGCTATTGTGGCTGGAAAAAGGTACCCTGAATAACTTTTATAGTGTGGTGGTGTAACTGACCACCTATACTTTATCCAGCCACTGAGGGGCCTATAGCAGAGGCACTAGTGGTGTGGTGATCAAGGGAATTTCTCTCCCCTTTATCAATTTTTTTTATTAAGGGACCTGTAGTAAATTAATCTTTTTTTGTTTCTGAATTGATAACAAAGAAGCTAGAACATGTTCTCCAAAGCATCCTTCAAAGTCAGACTCAGACAACAGTGTTTAGAACCCAGAAGAGCCTGCCAAAAATTCTTTACTAAATTAATACTATAACTATAAAGAGATGTATATGGTGTTTACTTATTCCAGAAAGGTTCATTCATGTAGAGTGGAGTTTGAAGTGCTTCCTTTGATAGAGGGGTTCATAATCAAATGTTTATTGATATGAGTTATTATGTTACAGTAAAAGAGCTTGTACAAATCAAGGGCAGAGATTCAAATATGCAATTCAAGTGCATAGCCTGGAAAGTACTTTTTTAGAGAAAGAAACACATGAGCAACATAAATACAGTAATCTGTGTGCCTGCCTAACAAAGGATTGTGTAGTTGACATATACTGACTACAGAACTTCAACAGAATTGGTTTTTAACTCTAGACTGGTTTAAACTTTAAGTAGTAGCTAGTTTTGCTGAGGCAGAAGGAAAAACTGTGTATTTTTTGTTTGAAGGAGACTGAGACTTGAAACCATTCTTCAAAACCACCCACCACTGACTCTTGTGATCAACTGGTAGGTTGCTTAGGTGTTCCTATAATATCTTCTTTCTTACATGATTATGAAAGCTTAATGATCTTCTAACAGGTTGGATGACCTCTAGTTCCTCATTTTGAAAACACTGAATTCTTTGAAGGTAAACAGGAGTCTAAAGGAGACACAAAACCTCGAAAACAGGCAATCAAACCAAGTAAGGATGAGCTGAGGGAAGCTGTCTTTCTTATCTTGGATACTGCGGACTTTGCCACGGTGAGATACACTGTACAGTACATCATTTATCTTTAACTTGTGTGTTGTGTTGTTGAGTTATAAGATACAATAATTGTTTTGTGATATTCCTCTTAGAGTTGACATTTGTTACTTTTTTGGTTCGCCTTTTTTTCAGATGACCTTTGGAGATGTTGTAAAAAGAAGTCGGTACGCGTCTTTGCTTACTTTTCCAGAGGCCTTCTATATCTGATCCTTGCAGATATGTCTGGTTGTGTTTTGATGTGAAGGCATCTATGAATCCTGAACGTTCATTGCCTTTTAGCTGGTTGAGCTTTCTGACTTGCTTTCATATCTTCAGACAAATACTTTGGCAAGGATCTGTTTGAGAGAAAGCCACTAATAAGGTGCCTTATAGAAGAGGAGCTCTTTAGGCTAGCAGACGAGGCAGAGAAGAAGGAATTGGAAGCTGCAGAGGCGAAGGCTAGAGCTGAGCAAGCTGCCACGGGGGATGGCACAAGTTCAAACAGTTGAATCAGGTATCAACAAGCAAAATGCACTTCAAGCTGGTCGAGATAGCAGCACTAAAGACAGTCTAAAGAATGCAAATTACAGTACTTACAAAATAAGTGTCGATGGTGGGGCTTCTGCGGAGTCTGCTTTCAAGAGAAACAGCTGTTATGCTGCTGAAGGTTCAGAAGGCCACAAAGCTGACACTGGTGCAAACAATCAAAACATAACTAAGGATGGCAATGGTGTAAAGGTTCCAGTTACACCCGTTGCAAACCGTGATTGTACCTTACAATTACAGGGTTCAAGCAGTGTCGAGGCTGAGATGATGAACAATGTTGAAACCTTAGAAGGGTCAAAAAGATGGCGAATTGAAAGATGCCAGAAATGGAGAAAACAATGACACTGAAGATGGTGGAAATGAAGGAAGCAGGAGTGGGAATGTTGGTAGCAATGCAGAAGCTGTCAACTGTTGTGAAGCTGAAGAGTCTAACAATCATGGAAATGATGAGCGTGTAGAACATACAGAAGATGACAAAGCTCAGGAAGCTAACCACAATGAGAACAGTGCAAATGTACAAATCCATGGTGATGGAGATGGTGAAACAAAAGAAGGCGGTATAAATGTGGAACAGAGTCAAGCAGACGGTGGCAGCAATAGTAAAGCTGAAGTTGCTGAGCACAATGAAAACTCCGAAGTTGATGATGCCAATTCAAGCAAGAATGGTACTGATGCTGATAATGGAAAGACAGATGTTGATGTGAAAGGCAACAGCGATGGCACAGCTGAGGGGAGCCCAATGTGACGAGATGTAAAGGGAGTTGGAGTAGGATCCCACTTATGTAGATTGTAAGAGAGTTGATGTAGGGTCCCACTTGAGAGATTATCACTGATATGATCCTAACTCTTGTATGATAGCTTTTATATTATGCAGAGTTGTAAGGTCTGGCCTGAAGGAATGGTTAGGTTAGTCAACTAGAACCTAGAGATGGCCAGATTGTTGTAAATTATTATGCCGGGTCTAGCTTGATGTGTAGTATGTTGGAACCAAGAATTCAGAGCAGGATGTGTTTTCAAACATTACCTTGTGTATGTAGTCAATCTTGCATCAGAAGCCCGAATTGTTGTTTTTTGGGGTGCTTTCCTGGATTCATCTGGTGGTGGTAGCCGCCCAGTGGCGCTCTCACCTGGACTGAGTGCAGTGTCCTAGGTGGCAAACCGGCCACTTGCGCACCTCACGGACCAGGCGCCGTCCCACGTGTTCCCGGGCCCACGGCGACGGCCTGGATGGATCCTACGTGGCGTGCACCCGCGGAGGCGGAATCGCCAGGTGGCACACGCTTATCAGGAAACGAACGGGGAGGCGCACCACGTTCACAGCTGGATGCGTTCTTATCCGCGCGATCCAACGGACCCGCCTATTCACCCTCCATTGCTCTTGCTCGTTCTTGTCTTGTTCTCCTCCAGCTTCAAATCCAAATCTCTTTGCCAGCACGTAGATTCTTGCATCTCCTTTTCTGTTGTCGCATCCATCCATCCATCCATCGTACACAGGCCGGAGGATGCTGCTCGCCTGTTGATGCCCTGCATCCATCCATGAGCTTGGCCTTGAGCTGAGGCATGCAGCTCGCCTGTTGAAGCTCCACTCGAGCAGCCAGCGGCGCGATGCCGGACTCGGACAACGACTCGGGCGGGCCGAGCAACGCGGGCGGCGAGCTGTCGTCGCCGCGGGAGCAGGACCGGTTCCTGCCGATCGCCAACGTGAGCCGGATCATGAAGAAGGCGCTGCTGCCCAACGCCAAGATCAGCAAGGACGCCAAGGAGACGGTGCAGGAGTGCGTCTCCGAGTTCATCTCCTTCATCACGGGGAGGCCTCCGACAAGTGCCAGCGCGAGAAGCGAAAGACCATCAACGGCGACGACCTGCTCTGGGCCATGACCACGCTCGGCTTCGAGGACTACGTCGAGCCGCTCAAGCACTACCTCCACAAGTTCCGCGAGATCGAGGGCGAGAGGGCCGCCGCGTCCGCCGGCGCCTCGGCCTCCTCCAATACGCCCCTTCAGCAGCAGCTGCAGCAGGAGAGGTGCCGAGAGGCGCTGCCCCAATGCCGCCGCCGGGTACGCCGGGTACGGCACCGCCGGCATGATGATGATGATGGGGCAGCCCATGTACGGTTCGCCGCAGCACCAGCAGCAGCCGCCGCCGTCACAGCAGCAGCAGCAGCAGCAGCAACAACAACAACATCAACATCAGCAGCATCACATGGCAATGGGAGGCAGAGGGGGTTTCGGCCATCAAGGCGGTGGCGGTGGCGGTGGCGGCGGCGGATCCTCGTCGTCGTCGGGGCTTGGCCGGCAAGACAGGTCGTGAGTTGCTGATACATACATAACTAGAGCAGTCGTCCAAACAAATCCATATTATGTTACCTAATTGATGACACCGTACCGTATTTAGCTCTTGTTCTACCTGTCCATGTATGTTTACTAATTATTACTACAGTATGTAACTCTGAGGCCATTTCGAAACGGTGAACTCGATCGATCTTGCCGTTTCATACGAGAATTCAACTTGTTTTCAATTAATTCGTACTGACAGTATATATATCTTGAGAGCTCGAGGCAACTGTGAGTGACTCGTCAAACTACAGGAGGATGGATATTTGTGCCACTTGCTTTCCTTGTCACGGACATGGTCCTTGAAAACGAGACACCAAAAGGAATGCTGTGTGTGTGTTTGAGCACCAGACGTAGCGTATTCATCAATCAATGTGTTTGCTGGTGTGTCTGAGGAGAGATGAGATATGACTGCTGGGATTAGGAGATCCACAGCGCGTTTCCCACATGCAACTACACAAGTTGATCAGACCCCCTCGCTCTCGCAGGTTGCAATTCAGGCTCCACTTTTGTACTTTGAAAAGGGTGTGTTGTACCTATTAGGGGCATGTACAACGGTGTGCTGGCCGTCGTCTCGTGGTTGGAAATTTTGCAGAAACAACCTTCATCAGCAAGAGACGGGGTGGTGCTGTCCTTTGGTGAGACGCCGGCTTCAGCTCGTAGTCCGAGGACTCGCTATGGACGGGCGGATGTAGTGCGGACGACGCATGGTGGATTAGTTCCAAAAGTGTTTAGTCTCCGCTGGGCTCGAATGGCCACGCCCACGCCCAGGCTAAGTTGTGTCACTTTCTTATTGTCAAAAAAAAAAAAAAAGTTGTGTCACTTTGACTAGTTATAAGCATCCATATGTTTTTCTTTAAAAAAAATCGTTTTGCTCTATAAAATTGCAAAAGTTAAGTAACCTACTCGTATTAGTACGACCGTACTGCAAAATATTTATATTCATGTTTGATTGATTGTGTTGCCAAAATTACTTGTCTAAAATATTATAACCATGTTTAACTAAATTATGCTTAATCTATTTTTTTATCAACTAACAACACACTTGTATACAAAAAATCATACTACCGTATTCAATGTGGACATATGCAAAGCATTGAACATCTATAGGCGGTTATATAGGCGGCCCATTGTATGAGCTGTCTTTTTAATTGCCCCTGCCTGGGTTTCAAAACATACTGAGACAAATGGGTTGTCTCACGGTTATACATGCCCTTATGTGTGTTGTGTGCAGTTTTCATCCGACAGAAAATGCTCTTATTAGGCGTGATCTTAAAAAAAAAAATGAAGGTTTTCATCTAACGGTGTATGCGTATTCATGGTATTCACTTCGTTTCAAATTATAATTCGTACATATATAATAAAATCTATGTCTTTGAATATAGTGCATATCTAAAAGTTAGAACGACCGGTGTTTGGATATATAGCGCGTTTCCCAAATTAAGATTTTCTTTCTGGCACAAAAAAAAAAAAATAGAGTAAAAGTCAAGGGACCCTATTGAAGATGTGCTTGACTAGCTATTGAAACCTCATCCCCCAAATTATCCTTGTTCAATTTAGTGGCCAGTAAACAAAATAATAAATTCTTTTGGCGAAAGAATTAAGTAAGGCCAGTCTCGATAAAGGTTTCATTCGAGTTACATTTACATTAAATAGATTGCCATATATACATTTTTGATGACATGACAATGTATTTAAGAAGAGAGATAAGAAAAGTGTCATCTAGATGAAACTCTCTTGCTTGCGATTACCCGGCTATCTTTGAGTCATGGAATTAAATGCTTTTGAAACTCTAGAATAAAACTTTGCATTAAGAGATGGTGTTTCATCCAAGTTTTATTTCATTTAACATGACATGACAGCCTTAGAAACAACAAAGCCTAAAAAGTTTTGCAATGAGAGATATCGGCGTGGCCATGTGGATGAAAGGTAGTAGCATTTAGTTACACAAGCTAGGTCCTTGGTAGGAGATAAGGTGCTCCCCCACTACATACAAGATAAAAGAAAAATTGCTTCCTAGCCTCTCTCCCACGCAAAATGGTAGTAGAAGATAGGAAATCTTTGCTTGGGCATTGACACAGTGTTTTTTTTTTTTTTAGAATTGCACGGTTCAACTCAGACGTATCATTGTCATATATAGCTTTAAATAAATGAGGTTTTTTTTTTCAATCCATTGCACGGAAGTCTTAGCTCTTTTTGGACGAGAGGAATCTGAATGCACACTTACCGACTCTGAGGACAGTATGTGCATTTTTTTTGTTGCATGCCTTTCATAAATCTAAATTTCACATTTCTACCTCGCCTTTAAATTTGGAACAACACCAAGATGGTAGTGCGCCAGCAAATACCAGTAGCTTCAGTGCTTCACAGTTCACACACTTTGACACACACAGGGGATTCAAGTGCAGAATGATGACATCTCACAGTCCCTATCATTTTTTCGTACGTTTCAGAAAGGGTGAAATGCAATTACCCTCCGCAATTCTCACATCTCGAGGAGTCAAACGTTGCGAACTTGATTAAAATTATATAAAAACGTACTAACACTTATAAGACAAAATAAAGTGCCTTTACATTAGTTATGAAATATATTTTATAATAAATTTGTTTTGAGACATAAATGCTAATATTTTGTGTTTATAAACTTGGTCAACGTTGATATAGTTTGATCAGCATGTTTCCCATAATTGCATGTCTCCGTCTTGTCTTGGTCGATGGATGAGTGGTTTGCAGTTAGCTTTCGCTTAAGGTATAATTAAAGGCCATAATTAAACGACTGGGCTGCACGAGAAGGAAATCGATGGCTCAGTCACTGCATCTCTAATTAGTCAGCATGGTTTTCGTCCTTTTTGACATGTTGTTTAGTTGATTCAGAACTAACTTGAAGACCTAGCTTAAGTTGATAAGAAGAGATGAGTAGGGTATTTGGTTTGAGAAAAATGAGGTGGCCTACCATCTTCTCACTCCTCATTTTTTATCTGATTTGTGGATCGGAATAGAATGAGTGTTGATCCATCACCACCTCATTCAGTTCCTCACAATTATAAGTATATGCAAGAGGAATAGGTTGATTCCACCAAAATTCATGGGATAAACTTATGATGCATCATCTCATGAAGGGTGTGTTTAGATCCTAAAAATGGGTACCGTTCAGAACTGAAACTTTTCGTTTGTTTGTGGTAAATATTATTCTACCATAGGGTAATTAGGCTCAAAAGATTCATCTCACAATTTACATCTAAACTGTGTAATTAGTTATTTTGTTTACCTACATTTCATACTCCATGCATCTTTTGGTACATTTAATGATTTGATGTGATGAAAATTTTGGAATTTCAAGCCAAATTCGGGTTACAACCAAACATAGGGTGACTTCACAAATAAAAACACATCATTATATTCTAACAACCTCAAATTGGTTAAAAGAAACATTTTTAGACACAGTTGCATTGGATTTGAATAGAAACTTGAACGATCCTTTTTGTAGGGCAACTATAATTGGTAAGGTACTTTTAGATACTACTAGTAGAAACATTTTTGTAGGGCACCGTCCTAGTAGTTTATAGGGAGAATTGCCTATTTGGCCTCGAAAAACTCCCTCTTGCTTTTTTTGGCCTTTTTTTTTTCTTTGAACTTTCCTATTTGGCCTCTAAATGAAACTTTCTTTCTCCTTTGGCCTTCCGTCGGTTTGAGCAAGATAATGGTGTTAAGTGGCACCTAAAAAGACCATTTTACCCTGTCTAAAAAAATAAAAACAAGAGTTGTATTTGTTTTGGTATATTTTGAGTGGATATATAAACATTTTAAGCACACATTTAAAACCACATTTTGATTGTGTTGTATGGATCAAACATATTCACTACGGGAGCACATGTGCCAGATTAATAGCAAGTCTGTGGATGAGACACAATGCATGATGCTATGATCAAAAAAAAGTTCAGAACCATGATGCATATACTATGATTGGATTGAAGGACTGAGACTGTAAATGTGATTAGCTGGAGAGCTGCACCGAGTAGCACTGGCTGAAGAGCTCCTTGCCACCGCCACGATCATCGCCCAACAGGCTGTTCAGCTCCGGCGACTGCCTCAACAGCTGGAAAGGCCACGTCGAGGTCTACGACGGCGAGTTCAACATCTGGAGCATCTTGGACCACTCCGCCCTGCCCTGCTCGCCAGCCTCCCGTCTTCAGCCCAGCGGCTCTACCTCACCATGGCCATCGTCGGCACGCAGCTCTACTTCCTTGCCGGGTACCAGGTGCGGTCGGGCGATGATAGCTTCAGAACTGTCTCGCTAGTGCACAGCTTCGACACCAGCGTTGCACCAGGCCTGGTGCCGGCGTGGAGCAGCTTCCGGCGTGAGATGAGTCAGGAGGACGCCGAGGACGGCGGCAAGGAGCTCTTCAGCCAGTGCTACTCGGTGCAGCTCTCCAGCTAATCACATTTACAGTCTCAGTCCTTCAATCCAATCATAGTATATGCATCATGGTTCTGAACTTTTTTTTTTTGATCATAGCACCATGCATTGTGTCTCATCCACAGACTTGCTATTAATCTGGCACATGTGCTCCCGTGGTGAATATGTTTGATCCATACAACACAATCTGCATGAGAAAATGTGGTTTTAAATGTGTGCTTAAAATGTTTATATATCCACTCAAAATATACCAAAAACAAATACAACTCTGTGTTTTTTTTTTTTAGATAGGGTAAAATGGTCTTTTAGGTGCCACTTAACACCGTTATCTTGCTCAAACTGACGAAAGGCCAAAGGAAAAGAAAGTTTTATTTGGAGACAAATAGAAAGTTCGTATTGAAAGGGCAAAAAGCAAGAGGGAGTTTTTAGGGGCCAAATAGGCAATTCTCCCTAGTTTATAGGCTGTTTTGGCTTGGGAGATAGGATGATAGTGAATAAATAAATAATTTTTTAAAACAGATTCATTTTTTGTGGGCGGTTGCTAGAACATCGTCTATCAAAATAGCTGAAACTTGAATCATGCCATTTGAGGGTGGCCGGTGGGTCGTATGGGTATTGTGGCACGCCCACGAAGGTCCTTTATTTGGACTCCACCACGGTGCTGGCATGTTTTTCTCTTTGGAAAAGGTAGCAAGGCCGAGGCCGGCTGCCAGCGCTATATCTTATCAAGCAGATGGGCTGGGCCGCATGGGCCGCCCCGTCTCACTCTGCAAGTTGCTCCGTGGGCCGTGGGCGGCTCCAGTTTCAAGCTTCAACACTAGTCCCTCCTACCTAAAAACAATACTTCCTCTGTCCAAAGATAAGTGCATTTTTTTTTTTTACTTCCATCATTTTGTTTGACTATCATTAGAGATACTTTTATAATAATTTTTTTTTAATTTTTTTATCTATATAAGAAATTTAAATAAGATGAATGGTCAAACAAGAATGGTAGAAGTGAAAGAAAAGCATTTATTTATGGACGGAGGGAGTACTTCATTAGTATATTTTTGGGCAATGCTAACACTAGGCAGTATCTCTATTAGGATTTATATCGTAGAAGAACAAATATTAAACATTTATGCAAAGACATGAATGGTACATATATATTTAGATTTTATCCTTTTATAAATTAGAAATGGTCATTTATTTTATAGTGACCTCAATATTTTATTTATTATTTTAATGTTCATCATATCCTAATATTAAACCACAAATAGTTTTCTAGTTTCAATCTTTTTATTTTATTTTTCTATTATTTATTTTCTTGATTTTATTATTTTCATATGTTCATGTGTTATTCCATCCTTCCTTTCCTCGGCTATTGTTTTTCTTCGCTATATAAAAAAAAAATTATATTATCGTGGTTAACTAATTTAATTTTTCTTTATTATATCAAATTCTTTTTTTTATATTCCGCTTTATATTGAGACATTGGTTATGTCCGTTTTTGTTTATTCTGCTCCGTTTTTAAGTCGTCCAATTTTCATGTCCATGTTTCCGTTTTACTTTTGTGGTTTTTATTTGATGATGAGTTATGTCCGTGTGTTGCAACAGGGGCATATGTCTTATGAGGCCAAAAAAATATAGCTCTCATAAGCATTTCAGTTAATTCTATAACTTTGTTCCATATCGCAGTTGGACACAAGTTAATCTTGTGTTTAATTCTATATATATTGACCATGTGGACGTGGCCTGCCTCTCCTTACATAGCTAGTGATGTTAGCTTGAAGCAAAAAAAACTTTAATGGCAACAAAATAATTAAATAAATTGACATTTTGATTTGAAATAAATAATTGCGATTATGGAAGAAGAAATTTAAATTGTTTGTCACCAATAAATTATACATATACATATACATATACATATACATATACATATACATTGTCATATACATATACATATACATATATATATACATATACATATACATATAATATACATATACATATACATATACATATACATATACATATACATATACATATACATAAATTTAAAAATAGTAATAGCCATACCTTTTTGTTGGCAACCATACCACACAACCATTGTATCATTTCGGTCCATAAAAATGGCCCAAATCAACAAAAAAAAACTATATTCGTAGAGTTTTATTAATAACAATTCTAGACTCCTCACACCTCATCCTATCCTTCCCCTAATTTAATATGACGCGTTGTATTCATATGAGATTGGAACACGCCTAGTAGCACTACACCAAAACTGTACATATTGCCTTTAAGAGTAGCCACCCAACCGTGACAATACTCAGGGGGATGTATCCAAGAGTGCCAACCAATTCAGTCGTGACATAAGTTATCCCAAAGTTTGTTAGATCGGTGGACAATGTGAGGCTTGCAAACATATATTAGGGGGTAAAAGTTTGTAGAATTCAAAGTATGGCGGCGTCATGCTTTTTGCCATGCAAAAGCTCCACCCCTGCGTGCACCACGACCCGCGAGGAAAGAACTTGATGTGAAGCTACATTCGACTTTTGTGGGTGCCCTGGGCACCCATAAAATTTTAAAAACCACTAATGAGTGTAAATTTTTATCAAGTTTACAGATTAAATTTTCACACCTATAAAAAAAAAGATACTCTCTCTAATTTGCTCTAGCTTAGCCGCTAATGTTTGCCATCCAAGAGCTCCACCCAAAGCGATGCCGATGCCCAAGACGACCAGAGCCGTTTGCAGTATGTGGGAGCCGACAAAGAAACGTCGATAGCAGATTGAGCGGAGTAAGAATTCAAGTGTCCCGAATTACGAAGCAGCAAAGTAACTTCAGAAATCATTGGTAAACAGAATTTTATTTGCGGCAAACAATTTAACTTCCTCCGATTACAGAAGCTATCCCTAACAAATGTTTTAGAGGGCCGGGCATAAAAGAAGCTTCTGGAACTGAATGGACAAGGTTACTTCAACAGATCATTACTCATGGATGTGTCTGGCGATGATGCGAGCACGGAGCGGCTGCTTCATGACGACGCTGGCATCCACTGCTTCCGCCATGTCCACTGCGACGCCATCCACCGGCAGGCGCCACTCCAGGTCGTGCACCATCCTCGCCACCAAGTACTCGGCATGGTGGATGCCGACGGAGTAGCCGGGGGCACATGCGCCGCCCGGCACCGAAAGGCATCATCTTGATCTCCCGGCTGCACGTGATGTCGACGCCGCAGCCCTCCCCATCATCCGGGAACCGGTCCGGCCAGAACTCCCGCGCCACTGTCCACACCGTCTCGTCGTGCCCGATCTCTGCCGCTAGTTTAAGTTCACCTCTGCGCCCCTAGGCACCGTGTAGCCACCGACCATAACGCCGTCAGTCTGCACGCCGCGTGGCACCAGAAAGTGAGCCGGCCGGTGCAGACGCAGGCCCCTCCAACACCACGGCCTTGAGGTACGTCATGTCATCGCCGCCGAGCTTGGACGATGACCGGATCACCTCCTCGCGCACCTTGGCCTGCACGTCCGGGTGGTTCACCAGCTCTGCCATGATCCACTCCACCAGCCTCAGCGTAGTGTCCGTCGCGGCGGTGAGGAACTCAGAGCAGAGGCTGACCATCTCGGCGTCCGTGAGCGAGCGGTCAGCCTCATCAGGCACTCGCAGCGCGCGAGCGAGTCCGCGTAGCTCGGCGGGGCATCGCCGTCGCGCACGGCGTGGATGAGAGGGATGAACAGCTCGTCCAGCCTCTGCCGCACCGCGACGCTCGCCTCCCACTGGCGGCGGAACAGCCGCTTGGTGAGCAAGGGGAAGAAGGCGAAGACGGGGACCAAGCTGGTGAGCGAGAGGTGTGTCTGATGCTGCAGCCCCTCAATCTCGCTGATCACGTCCTTGCCGTCCAGCCACGTGCCGAAGCACATATACAGTGTTGGTTAATCTTGTGTTCCCGGATGACGTGGATGCCACGGTGGAGCTGGTTAAGCATGATCGATGGCAGAATTTGAATGGTGTCGATGGCAGGAAAAGCAGTTGTTGGCGAGGAGCGTCGGGTTGGAGCACGGTGAGCGCGTGCGTCCGACGTCGAGCAGTTGGCGCGTGTTTTTCTTCCATCTTGTATCGCGTGTTAGCGGTTGTTTTATTCAGTAAGCGTGTGTGTTAGCTATTGATATAAATAGTTGGATGTAAGGAGCGTGTGTTAGCGCTTCAGTTATTTTGTATTCGTGATTGAACTCGTGGTTAACGAAGGTGAAAAGGGGCACCGCCACCCTGGCGGTTCCGGTTGTGTTCATCGTGGTGTTCATCCGATTTCTTCCAAATTTTCTTGCGCGATCTTGTGATTAGGATTAGCCATCGTGTGTTTCAGCTAGTGATTGTTGATCTTGGCCATCACGCAGTATCGAGCCGCAATCACTTAGCACAACCACCACAAAGTACATCCATGGCGCTGGTGCTAGGCGAGGGAGCCGGAGGCGACGCCGGCTATCGGCAGTTGTTCCGACGCCGACGACAACGAATTACACCAGTTGGAGTATTCGTGTACAAGCAATCATGGAGGAGCAGGGGTGGTGGCGGATCGTGGAGCCGCCGGGAGGGGAGTTCGACGAGGCTCGATGGAGGCGGAGATGGGCAAGGACGAGGAAGGTGCGACGCATCTGTTCCAATGCCCGTCGATGATCTACCGATGCAAGTCGTGGAAGAAGAAGACCAGAAGGGAGGTTTGGGAGTCGCCAAAGCACGGTTCGTGGGCTGAACGCTGCCGAGACGCCAGCAACCGCAAACTTTGCGCACGGAGTTTGATGCATTGAAGATGAAGGAGGAGGAAATCTGTCGACGAGTTCGCTTGAAAACCTGATGACAACGTCGCTTGATTTCAGCAACCTAGGCGGGACATTGGAGGGGACGAGCCATGGTGAAGAAGTTGTTCGACACCGCGCACGGCATGATTCATCCAAGTCGTGGCCGGGATCGAAAAACCATGATCTCAAGACTCTAGAGTTTGATGATGCCATTGGGCTCAAGGCGTATGAGGAGCGCACTGTCAAGACTCGAGGTGGTAGATCGAGAAAAGTGGGCAGGTGCTACTCACTCGGCCGAGTGGGATGCACGGCGTGGAAGTCCATGGTGAAGGATCCGTGGTGGCAAGCCATTGTCGGGTGCCGGTGGTCGAGGTAGAGGGCATGGTCGAGGTGGAGGCCGTGGTGGGCGTGGTGATGCAGAAACACCGAGAGGGAAGGATAAGAGTCATATCAAGTGTTTCCGATGCAAGCAAAATGGACACTATGCCGGTAGTTGTCCAAAACCAAGAAAGAAGATGAAGCTCATCATGTGAAGACCGAGATGGAGCCATCGCTCGTTGTTTGGTGAATTGGAGGTGCTAAGTTCAGGTAGAAGCACACAACCGAGAGTTTAGGAAATTGTGCCTAAATGGAGGGTCCACGCAGCCAGAGCTACATTTTTTTGGTAATGGAGAACCCACTCGTGACACCCGGTGCCTTGACAAGGGTGCCAAATCAAACCACATGACCGGAGATAGAGAGAAGTTCGGAGAGATCGACTCTACATTCTCTGGTAAGGTTAAATTTGGTGATGGTTCTACAGTTGATATTACCGCATTGGTTCAATTGTGTTTAAAGGAAATGATGGTAATCAGTGGTTGCTTAGAGATGTTTATTACATACCAAAACTTAGAGCAAATTTGATTAGTCTTGGTCAATTAGCTGAGCATGGTCATAGAGTTGTGATGGATGAGAATATTATCACTGCACCAAAAGTATTGAGAAAAGTCCACATAGATTGATCATGTGTGTTTGAAAGAAGTCAAAAATAGACTATGTACAAGATTGGGCTCGGTGTTGGGGAACCCGTCTCGTTTGCTAAATTTTATAAAATCCGGTGTGGATGATCGGGGATGGTTGTGGCATGGCAGGTTAGGACATGTCAATTTTCATGCACTAAAACAAAAATAGTTGATAAAGAGATGGTAGGGGGTACCATTGATTCGAAAACCGCATCGGATGTGTCACCATGCTTGGTTGCAAAGCAGGCTAGATTTCCATTTCCAAGAAAAACACTGTGGAGAGCAGATGAACCATTGGGGTAGTGCATATTGATTTGTGTGGATCAATTACACCCGTGCATCGCTTAGTGGAAACAAGTATTTTATGCTTTGTGTTGATGATTGCACAAGATGGTGTTCGGTGTTTATGCTCAATTCCAAGGGTGAGGCAAGAAATGCTTTTTGTGAAGTTTAAGGCTCAAGTAGGTTGAAAAATAACTTTATGTAATGACAAGAAGGTGCTTAGATCCGATAGAGGAGGAGAGTTTCTCAATGGAGCTCTTCAATCTATGTGTGATCAAGCTAGGATCAAGAGGCGCTTTATTGCACCATATACACCACAACAAAATGGTGTGGTGGAAAGGAAAAATAGGACGCTTATGGAGATGACAAGAGCATTAATGAAGAGCATGAAGATTCCCCGGAGAATTTTGGGGGCGAGGTAGTCGGGCATTCGGTGTATCGATTAACAGATTGCCAACAAAAGCAATGGGGTATAGGACACCATATGAAGCTTGGAATGGCAAGAGGCCTCATCTTGGCCATTTAAGAATTTTTGGGTGCAAGGGCTATGTCAAGACAATGAAGCCATACTTGAAGAAGCTAGATGACGTGTGTGTGCCAATGGTGTACTTTGGCATAGAAGAAGCCAACAAGGCTCACAGGATGTTTGATCCTCAAACCAACAAAATTGTTGTTACCGGGGATGTACTATTTGAGGAGACAAGTGAGTTGGGATTGGAATGTCGTCGACAATGTTGACATTTCGTCGAAATGGAGATGGGTGAGTGGAATTCTCATTTCTATGGAAATATGGAGAGTGTTGATGACAATGATGCTCATAGTAATCGCCGATTGTTCGCAGGGAGGTGGTGGTGAGGAACAAGAGATTTACTGCGCATCTTTGAGGGGGACAGTTGAGTCCAAGAAAACCGACAAACGTATTTTTCAGCATACCACACTGGCCGATCGTAGTCATGAGTCGATCAGGAAATGACTGATGCTTTTGACAGTGATGATTATGATGAAACTCCGAGAAAGTTTAGGAGCATTAATGAGGTGTATCAAGACAGTCAAATTGTGACACTCGATTCAGATTCAAAAGCGTAGGGAGACTTAGTTGAAATCGCTGCATTACTCAATCGTAATGGAAGAACCTACATGTTTCAAAGAAGGCAGTTGAGGACCCAAACCGGTAAAGGCCATGGATAGTGAGATGTATTCAATTTGCAAGAATGGAACATGGGACCTTGCCACACTACCAAACTAGGCAAAAGCCAATTGGGCTCAAATGGGTATATAAACTCAAGAAAAATGCAAAGGGAGAGGTAGTGAAGCATAAAGCCGATTAGTGGCAAAAAGGGTATGTGCAGCAACAAGGTGTAGATTTTGATGAGGTCTTTGCCCTATTGCAAGGCTGGATACTATCAGATTGATATTAGCCTTAGCAAGTAAATAGAGGATGGCAAGTGCATCACCTTGATGTGAAAATAGCTTTCTTAAATGGAGAATTGGAAGAGAAAGTATATGTGGTACAACCTGAGGTGTTATGTTGAGAAAGGCAAGGAGAAGTTGGTCCTGAACCGAGTAAGGCAATCAGTATGGGCTCGCAGACAAGCTCCAAGAGCTTGGAATATTAAGCTTGACAAATCACCGAAAAACTTGGGATTTAGCAAGTGTGCAAGTGAACCAGAAGCAGTACAAGAGGAGTTGGGAAGGGTGTAGTGATACTTGGTGTTTATGTTGATGATCCGATTGTGGACCGTGAGGATGTGTCGAGATAGATAGATTCAATAAGCGGATGACCTCACAATTTGAGATGAGTGACTTGGGACGCCATATTATCTTGGGATAGAGGTGGAGCAACTTGATGATCACATCACAATCGCACAAAGCGGCTATGCTAAGAAGATAATCGTCACAGTTTGGTATGGCGGATTGCAACCAAGCAAAATTCCCAATGGATCTTAGTACAAAACTTGATGTTGATAAACAGGGGGAGAGAGTGGATGCTACAGTATAGAAGGATCATAGGATGTCCGAGATACCTTCTACATACTAGGCCCGATCTCTCATTCTCTCGTTGGAGTAGCAAGCGTTTTATGGAAAAACCAACAAAGGAAGCATAGAAATGCGGTCAAAAGCAAATCTTGAGATATCCAAGGAACCATTGATTTTGGGTTAGTGTATACTCAAACCAAACAAGATGAGGTGTTGGTTGGATTCTCGACAGTGATGTTGGGGGGTGACCTAGTCAAGAGGAGAAGTACAGAGGCATGGCATTCTATCCGAATGAGGGTTTGGTGACATGGAATTCTCACAAAGAAAAAACAAGAGCTTTGTCATCCTGAAGGCGAGTTCATGCCCGCAATCGAGGCAGCCTAAGCAAGCTCTTTTGGCTAAGGACTTTGCTTGGGAGTTGACTGCAAGAAAGCCGAGAAGGTCACATTGTTTGTGGACAACAATTCAGCTATAGCCTTGATGAAGAACCCTATTTTTCATGGTCGTAGAAAGCATATAGACATCAAGTACCATTTTATTAGAGAGTTTGTTGAGAGAGGTCGATTCGGGTGAGAAAGATCTAGACCAATGAATAGAAGGCAGATGCACTAACTAAGCCCCCCCGCCGCCAAGAGTTGTCGGTGATGAGGTACTTGTTGGGAGTGCGTGATCTCGGTCCACATCAAGATTAAGGGGAGAATGTTGGTTAATCTTGTGTTCCCTGATGACGGATGCCACGGTGGAGCTGGTTAAGCATGATCGATGGCAGAATTTGAATGGTGTCGATGGCGGGAAAAGCGAGTTGGTGGTGAGGAGCGCCGGCCGAGCACGGTGAGCGCCAAGCGTCGACGTCGAAAGGTTGGCACGTGTGTTTTTCCGCCATCTTCTATCGTGTGTTAGCGGTTGTTTTATTCAAAAGGCGTGTGTGTTAGCTACCGATATAAATAGTTGGATGGGCGGAGCATGTGTTAGCGCTTCAGCTTATTTTGTATTCGTGATTGAACTCGTGGTTAACGAAGGTGAAAAGGGGCACCGCCACCTCGGGCGGTTCTCGATTGTGTTCATCGTGTGTTCATCCAATTTCTTCCAAATTTTCTTGCACCCATCTTGTGTTTAGATTAGCCACTATGTATTTCAGCTAGTGATTGTTGATCTTGGCCATCATACGAGGAGCAGACTCAAGCATGGCGCGCGCAGGAATGGCCTCAACATGATGGCACCCGCCAACATCATCGCCAAATGCTTCGACGACGACACAAGCTGAGAGGAGGCCGCCGATGAGTCCGTCGCACGCCCGCCGCATGGCGGGCGTGAAGCGGGAAGCGGGCGAGCTGCGAGTGGTCGGCGGGTTATACGCGACGAGCGCCGTGGCGCCGGTGAGGGGCGACAAGCCGATACTACGGCCCTTGGCGAAGAGGCCGGTCGGCCGGGGTCGGCCGGTGGCGTGCGGTCGGCGAAATATGGTGCCGCCCTGGACGAGGAGTCTGTTTGCAAGACGTCGGTCGGAGATGAAGATGAGGAGGCGTGCAGCGAGGGGCGGAGCGAGATGACAAAATATAGGCGGGCGTGCAGTCATGGAGCCGGCGGGGGCCCAGGTCCGAACATGGAGCGCCGCTGCATCGCTGGAACTTTTAAGGAAGAGCGGGCCGGTGGGCCGGGCGGGAGGCGGCTGGCCTTGCGGCGGGCTCGGCCTAGTAGGTCCAATGAGAGGGTGACGGCGGCGATAGTGGTAGCACGGAGGGAGGAAGGAAATGTCTCAATGCCGACGCCATGGCGTATCACAAATCACCGCGGTGGTACTGCGGTGGGTCCGGCCGGATGTCGCCGAGTTTATTTGAGAAGTTGAAAGACAAAGAACAACGGATAGCTTGTGCGGTGTCATCCCGACTGGTTTTGATTTAATTCTATAGGTTTGGTCCATTAATACGTGAGACGAGGACATACTACCACCAACACAGCGAAGGTTGGACGACGGAAATTTTTTGCCCATTAGTGAGATGACATGTCGATATTAGTAGGGGTCCTTTGCCTAGGCCCGCCAACTACTCGACAAAGGGGACGGAGGGTGGCAACTAGCAAGGCCGACGCCGTGGCCTTTGCCGAGAGAGGTTGGTCTCGGCTCTCAAGAAAGGAGTCTTTGCCGAGAGTCGGCCTCTCGGCAAAGGATCTATGCCGAGTGTGGAATCATTACGGACGGTGCTCACGACAAAGATCCCTCTTTGCCGTGAACCCGACATTTTGCTCGGGGTATAATATTTGCCTCCGGCAAAAAGGGGGAATCCGGTAGTGAATGATGTGGATGGCTTACATTTTGTGATAAAATTGGTTGCATTAAGAATTTGGAAGTTAGTAGTATGACGTGGCTATTGTGTTAGTGGACAATGATATTGATGGTTTTACATGCTAAGATAAAAATTGATTGCATTCAGAGATAGAAAGTTAGTGGGATGACATATCTCTGGGCAGGGGAGATGATGTGGATAGCTAGTGGACAATGATGTGGATTCTTTATATGTTGAGACAAAAGTAGTTGCATGAAGAGGTTGGAAGTTAGTGGGGGGTGACCAGGCTATTAGTGGGAGATGATGTGGATGACAGACGGGTTAAGATAAAAATTGGTTGTATTGGAAGTTAGTGAGATGATATGTCTATTAGTATGAGATGATGTGGATAGCTTGTGGACACCGATGTGGATTGTCTTTTTAGTGGAGATTAGCTGTATATAAGAGATAGATAGGTGCAGACCGCTAGATCGACTTCCACAAACAATGTTGGACGACAACGTTATGGTCCTCACGGTGGGCGCGGCCATCTTGCTCCTCGTTATCTCCCAAGCTGTTGGTCACCAAGAACAAGAAGTCAAGCTCAACCTTCTCCCGGGGCCATGGATCGCTACCGTTGATCGGCAGCCCTACCACCTAGGAGCAATCCAGTGATCCATCGGACGCTGCACGACCTCAAAGCATGGTCCGATGATGATGCTCCGGCTGGGCGAGGTGCCCACGTTGGTGGTGTGGGCGTCGGGCGGAGGCCGCGAGGCGGTCACCAAGACGCGCGACACGTGTTCGCCGGCCGCCACGTGAACGCCACCATCGGGGTGTTCAGCTTCAACGACACGGACCTCGTGTTCGCGGCCTATGACGAGCGGTGGCGCCAACTCCGCAAGATCTCGCGTCTTTGGGAGCTCCGAGCGCCAGGTGCGTGCGGTCGTTCCAAAGACGCCCGCGAGAAGGAGGTGGCGCGGTTCGTGGGGAGCCTCGCCGTGTCCGGCGGCGCCGCCCATGAACCTGATCAAGATGATCTCGGGCTCCTCAGCGACACTTTCTGAGGGTCCGTCGCACCCGGTGCGAAGTACCGCGGCGGCGAGTACCTCGACGCCTTGCACCATGATCCGAGCGCGCCGCCGCTCACGTGGCCGACCTCTTCCCGTCGTCCGAGGCGTCACGGATGCTCAGCGGCTCAGCGCAAGGCGCTCGCTAACCTCAACAGGATCACGCGCGCGCATCACGGGCGAGATCTTCGCGAGGAGAGGAAGCCATGGACCGCGGCGGCAACAGGACGGCGGCGGCGGCGCCGTCGGCGTCACGCTCCCGCGAAGAGGGGCGGCTGCCCATCACGCTCACCAGCGACACCATCGTCGCGCTCATGTTTGTAAGTCTAGCTGACACCGACACGGACTTCACTGACTTTACTGACTCTGACTGTATGTCTTCGAGACTTGTTTGCCGCTGGCACCGCCACGTCGTCCACGGCGCCACCGTGCATGACGGGCTGGTTCGGCACCCGGCGGCGATGAGCGGGGGTGCAAGCCGAGGTCCCGAGGCCTTCAAGGGGAGGAGGAAGACGAGCGCACCACCTGACCGGGGACGACCCTCTCCGCGGCGGAGCCGGGCTACCTCAAGCTGGTGGTGAAGGAGACTCTTAGGTCGCACACTCACCGCACTCCTCGCCGCCACGCCGGTGCCGCGAGGCGGTGCAGGTGATGGGCTACGACGTCCCCAAGGGCACGGTCGTGTTCATCAACGCGTGGGCGGTGTGCAGGGACCCCAAGTACTGGGACGATGACGCCGAGGAGTTCAGGCCGGAGCGGTTCGAGGAGGAGAAAAGGAGGGGTGGTGGTGGTGGACTTCAGAGGGACCAACTACGAGTTCCTTCCGTTCGGGTCCGGCCGCCGTATGTGCCTGGCGTGAACCTCGGGCTGGCCAACATGGAGCTCGCGCTGGCCAGCCTTCTCTACGACTTCGACTGGAAGCTGCCCAGCGGAATGGAGCCCAAGGACGTCGACCATGGGGAGGCTGCAGGACTGATCGTAAAGAAGAAAACACCACTCGTCTTGCACCCGATCGTCCGCTTTGCACCAGCTAATAACTATAGCATGTAATAAAGACCTGGAGGCCCCTCCCCAAGCCGAAGCTAAGGCCTTGATCAACCTGCTCTCAACTATAGAATGAAGAGAACTAAAGAATGTATATGCCACATAACCGTGGACGACAAATAGACTAAAATAATGCTATTCAGCATTAATCGGAAAATATTAGGGATGCCCCTGCAACATCCCAGAGTCTTGCAGACATGGACTATGTATATCCAACCTGATATTTATGGATGAAATTGAACCCAAAATGCAAAATTTGAGGACTAAAATGATCATCTTCATGGTGGTGGCGTCAGATGTGGGCGATCAAGAAAATGGTTTAGACCCTAACTCGTCCTAGGTAAACACTACGGCTCACGATCTTCTGATTCGGACGTCATTTAGATTGACGGAAATCAAAAGAGTGGCCTAAGCACTTTCGGTCTCACTTAATTTGTACGCCATTATAGTCGACGAGAATTGAGATCGAGAGGGTGGAACGGGGTGAGCACTTGGGATGGAGGTGCCGTCGAGGCACAGGGTGTTGGTTATCCCCATTGTGAAGATGTTACCTAACGACTGGTATCTCTTAAGAACCGAAATCTTAAGATCTTCGTGCACACCACTCATCCCCGAATTGGCGGGGTGTGTGGATACCCTTTTTAGTTGGAGCGGAAACTGTGCGGCAGCGGTGTCCGGGTGGGCAAATGGTAGTGATTAGTTATTTCGTAATTTCTCAATCATTGGGGAGCTAAAAGCGAAATTAATCAAGGGCAGTTACAAAAGAAAAGGAGTTCAGCTACAAAAATAATGAATTGGCAGAATGGAAATCTATGTCACATTGTGTTTTGTGCAGTTGAGAGAGCAAACATATAGAAAAGAAAAAACTAAAGATAAATTTTAGTTCAAAACATCACAAAGAAATTTTAAGCAAAGAGACTTGCCACAAAAAAGTTATAAGAAAATTTGCCTGGTCATCGCTGATGAATGCATCCTATGCAACTAAACCTATGAAATGATGGATCATATATAGGAGCTTGGATGATGTGTTAATAGCAGGGAATGTGGGCAATCATTCTCCGAGGCGCCCGCATTGGATGAGGTGAGGTGGTTACGTACGGTTCAGAGGCTAGTCCTTTGCTTTGGTGGTCAGGAAAGAAAGAATCTATTTCTTATCCCCATAAATTTGAGATAGGCTTCATGGGGTGGAAGACAAGAAATGAATTCCATGGATTCTTCTTCCAACAACAATAGTTTCTTATACTACAAATTCAATTCCGGGGATCCAAACGGGCCCTAAAAAAATTTAAGTAAAAATGTACTATAGTTTTAACTTACATGTGGATAAAGGAATTACAAAATGACACGATCAGAAGTCCAAAACCAATATTAATGGGAGTATGGGATTTTTGTTGAGATATTAGGCAATTTCCGATTAATTCCACAATATAATTCATGATTAACGATCAAACTCGGAGTCACAGATCAAAGCAAAGGGTGTAAACACAACTAGCACACCAGATAGATTTGATCTCGAGAATACCTGATTGACGTTGAGGACAACGTAATGGAGAGGTTCCCCGGCGCGCCAAGGTCCTTCAGTCGCCGTCGCCGTCGTCGATCGACGACCGCCAAGAAGTCGAAGAAGCCGTCGATGAAGACGGCGCTGTCTCTTTATTTCGTTTGGAACTCTATTCAGGACATGACTCGCAAATCAATATAGCTTCCCCACCATGCCTTTAGATAAACCGAGCAGTGTCTAACATGGCGTTAACCAAGTCGTCGGCTTGCGGTTTTTCCTCTCGGCAATTCCGTTGGATTCGGGCGAATAGGGAGGCGTCCTCTCGTGAATAATACCATGTTCCGCACAAACTCATCAAATATTATAGGAAAATATTCACCACCACGATCCGACCTTAGACGTTTAATCTTTCTCTCTAGTTGATTTTTAACTTCAGCCTTAAAGATTTTAAAGTAGTCTAATGCCTCATCTTTAGTTTTCAAAGAAGTAAATATAGCAATATCTAGAAGCATCATCAATTAACGTCATGAAATATCTCTTTCCACCTTTAGTCAACACACCATTCATCTCGCATAGATCAGAATGTATGAGCTCTAGAGGTGCCAAGTGTCTCTCCTCCGCGCCTTGTGAGGCTTTCGAGGTTGCTTAGATTGCACACAACTATGGCACTTAGAACCATTGGCAATAGTGAAATCTGAATTAACTTCAAGCTAGATAAATGTGACATCAAACCAAAGTTCACATGACATAAACGAGAATGACAAACACTTGAACTATCATTTATTGTGCCACAAATATGATTCATCGACTTATTATGTTCTTCTAAAGATAGTGTCGTCTCCCTGGAATCTTCTCTTTTCTCTAGAGATATTTCCCGAGGCGATCCAACAAAGAACCCGTAACATCTTAGCCTCTAGCCGAGCATGGCCTTAACTCGCCACCTCTTTATATGTGCACTAGAAAACTTTTCTAGTCTCAAAGACGTCGGTGAAAACAGCCATAGTTAAATTAAGAAAAAGCCTATGTTAAGGTTTTTGGATTGTTGAGATATTAGGCAATTTCCAGATTAATTCCACAATATAATTCATGATTAACTGATCAAACTCAGGTCACGAATCAAAGCAAAGGGTGTAAACACAACTAGCACACCGATAGATTTGATCTCGAGAATACCGATTGACGTTGAGGACAACGTAATGGAGAGGTTCCCGACGCCAAGGTCCTTCGTCGCTGTCGCTGTCGCCGATCGGCGACTGCTGAAGAAGTCGAAGAAGCCGTCGATGAAGACGGGCGGGACGATCCTCCGTGTGTCCTTCCCTAAGACGAGCCGTGATTTAAGATCGGGAGTAAGCCGCGCGAAGAGCGCTTCCCAAAACCTTATTCACCTTCTCCCGCTGCAGGATCGCAAAGACGACGGTTCCGGAGACCTGCCGCCCGGCCGCTAGTGCACGCAAGCAATCGGGCTGGAGTAGCTACGGCGGCGCAACAACAAGAAGAGGCAAAAACTCTATCTCAATTCTCTAGAGTTGAGAGGTTGTCCATTCAAGGGACTCCTCTCTAAACCAAGATGAGATATCGATCTATATTTTTTTGACGCGCCGGTAGGCTCCTTTATATATCCCGAACATCGCGGTCGCGATCACGATCAGTTTAGGACTCTCTACTCGAGTCGGGTTCGGGACTCTACAACTTGAGGGCCAAGATTACCAAAAATAGAATGGGCCTTTGAGATCTCTCTAGGAATTTCCAATTTATTATTGGGCCAAGCCCATCTAAATTCCAACATTTTTTATATGACTAATTAATGGGATTTTGACTACAGAAAGAAACAAAACACGTTAGTCAGATCGTAACGCCTTGCCTATAGTTCAGCAGATTTTGGATGTAGACGATCTTTTCCTGTAAAGCATTGTGAGTATGCTAAGAGTGCTGAATTCTCACGTGGTGGCTTGGTCAGGTAGATACATTAATGCCCGTTAACATACACTGTATTTTAAGGCAACTACTTCCAGATAGATAATAAGGTGTCCACTAAGATGATCAGAAGTTAACGATGACTCGTTTCAAGTAAACTAAAAGCAACAAAATGCAGCTCAAGATCAAAAGTAATTAAACAATGACTAGTCACTACCGGATTCGCGATATCCCGTGAGCCCGACGCCACGGGAAAGACCCTTTTTATTCACGGGAAAAGGATAGCCCGTGTGTGTAACACACGGGATATCGTTGACGGGAAAAAAAACGGAAAATCTCTTTTCCCGTGAACACGACCATGTTCACGGGATATCCTTTCCCGTGATTCTAGAAAGCTCACGGGATATACTTAACGCTGGGGGGGGGGGGGGACATGAAACGTCGTTTTCGGTGATATCCCGTGAGCGTAACGGTGCAGCTCACGGGATATCCTCTCCCTTTCCCGTGTGTCAAATTGAGTTCACGGGAAATATTTGGTCATTTTCCCGTGAGCCGTGCCACTCCACGGGAAATATTTGGTCAATTTCTCGTGTGTGGCTCACGAGAAATTGACCTTTTTTTTTTTTTTTTTTTTGTTCCAAAGACATTGTTGACACATATAAATATATATATACATACACGATTTCATAATATCCATAATACCACATATATAGCTCGATAAATCCATAATACCACATATATATTACATAATATCCAACAAAGTCACAAGTTCAACCACATGTCCATGAGTGCAACCACAAGTGCACAAGTTTTCAACCTAAAACATGACAAATTTATGGCCACGGCGTCCAACCTGCCGAGCTGCGTTCCCAAGCGTCCCGGTTGAGATTGGTTCGGAGTTGGGTTCGAGGCATGAGAATTTTCCCGCACGTAGGCAAAGATAAATAGTTAGAAATTTGTGACACAAAATTCAAGGTAGAATCTATTAACTTGAAAAAAAGAAGAGAAATAGTTAGAAATTTCGGCAAAGACCTCCCCCGCACGGAGGGCTTTCCAACCCGCAAGAAAACAACGGCTCGATGGCCGACAACCACATGTCCACGTGCACATCTCATGGTGCATTCAAAACTCCGATCATATCCATTCACATTCATATATGCATATTTCGAAGTTACGGAGACAAACTCACGGGAGAAGCTCCATGCGGTGGAGGGAAGATCGACGGTGACCGTAGACGAGGCGGTGGGACGAAGACGGGCGCGTGGGCGGGAAGGCGATCTCCGGTGGCAACTGCACACCAACCTGGCCACCAACACGCTGGAGGTACGCTAGGAGAGCTTCCATGCTCTTACGGTGCTGCTCGGCCCTCTCTTGCTCCACTCGAGAGCCCTCTCTTGCTCCGCCAGAGCCCTTGCCCGCTCCTCTCCTCGGCCTCCTCCCGTCGCTTTCTCTCTTCTCTATCTCGGGCCTATTTCAACACAAAGTTAGAACACGGAGAAATAGTATTCAACGATAAATGAACCTTAAATAAAAATATATAAACCTCAAGTCTGGAGATCAGAGCCTCGGTAAGTGGTTGGCCGCTCGCGTATCACCGGGCCTCCCGAGCGTGCTCGGAGCTCGAGAACTTCTTCTTTGTGTTGTGCGAGTTGATAACGCTATCACCTATATAGTACCGCCCGTGCTTCTTGCCTCCTCCGGCGATCATGGCGATGTCCCCCTCAATGTCGTGGCCGCGGGGATCGAAACTTTCTCCATACTGCTCCCTCGCCACTTCGGTTGTACCTCTGATCTTCTCGTGAGGCGGTCGGGTTGGTGTAGGCTTCGGGCCCGGCCTCGGGGTTGAAGACGACCGCGGGATCTTTATACCTGCCCGTGTGGGAGTTAGCAAAGGCCTCGGCGTGCTGATTGGCGTGCCATGTGTCTGCTCTCCTGTGAGAAAAAGAAAAGTAGCTAGAATGGTAAGAAAGTATTGAGTTGCACATCGAAAAATAAGAATTGGATAACACTTACATATCTAGCTTGGTAGGTCGCGAGATTAACGCTGCCTTGATGGTGTGGTACACTGCATCATGGCACGCCCCGGTCCCTGTAGTCGTTGTGGACCTCTCGATAGTGCAGATCGACCCACTTGTCCACCGAAGCTCCCGGAACGCCTATGCAACAAGCACCACTCGGAATCACCTACAGGACACCAAGTATAACACGTAATATAAAAATCACATTAAGCATAATTAAACTTAGTATGAGCATTCAATATTTACCTCCATGTATTGTTCTTTGGTCGATTCAGCGTTTTCCATTCCTCGCTTATCGAGCCTTACATTCTCCTTTATCGCGCACCACGTCCCGACGGCCTTGGCCGCGTGCCTCATTACCACATGTCTGCCACATGCTTGAAACAGGCGTTTAGAGCCACTTCCTCCGCCTCGGCCTCGTATCCCTCCTCGCACTTGAAGTATTTACGCACATAGAAGCAATGTAATAAGTCATTATTTCTAACATTAGAATTTGGAGCGATGTATTTGTACGGTCGCGACATAGACTTACCCAAAACTCTTTGACCACACGAATGGCCTTGTTACCATATTTTATGCCATCCTCATCATAGTTGTCCGTAAAGTCCACGATGGGTGGAACGACGTGATGACATACTCTTCCCCGTCGATTTTAACAAGGCCCGGGGTAGTGCTTCCTCACCGAATACCAAGAATGCTTTGGCGGAAGGCGTCCTTGAACCGAGTTCGTGGTGACAACAAAACCCCTGCCCAAATGATCAAGAATAACTATTAGTTCCTATTACGATTTTGAAACCTGAAAAATAAGAAAGTAGTGCTAAAGTGTAAAGTAAATTACCTTGGGCTGTGTTGGTCTTATGGTCGGTTTACGCTCCTCACGAGGTTGTCGATCCGGGAGTCTAGAGGGGCCTCGCAAGTAGACACGCCTCCGGCGGCGGAGGAAGAGGAACCCCCTCCCGCACTACGGCTAGTCCCTCCTCGTGGTGCGGCGCCGGGCGGTCCAGCGTGGTGCGACGCCCGGCGGTCCGCGTCTTTGCGGCGCCCGAGAGGTCCTCGTCCTCCGCCTCCCTCCGCCTCCTCCTCCTCCTCCTCCTCCTCCTCCTCGTGCACCACTGGGTGGTGGCGGCGGTGGTCGGGGTGCACGACGCCGCCCCCCGCCCCTATCTGTGGCGGCGGTGGTGGCTCGGCACGCTTCCTCTTCTGTTGCCCTTGCCCTAGCGAGGCTACACTTCAACCTCCTGGTCATTCTCTTGAACACATTCGTTCGAGGCATCTTTTGAATGACACGCAAGTAGATAGAACATAATTAGTAAAAATGCAAAATTAAATAGAACATAATTATGAAGAGATTGAAAACCAATAATCGAAACATAATTATTCGAGAGATGCATAGTATTACATGTATTAGAAATAATCCTCATCCCCATCACGATTTCGCCTTTGTCGGATCATAATCCTCATGATCACTATCATCCATGTCTACGTCTTCCAACATATGAAGATTGGCGGGGATCCATAGGAGGAGGAACGACGTCAACACCGCATTTGTCCTTAAGTAATTTTTCAAGTAATCGTAAGTCCATTCTCTATCATTTCAGCGAGAATATAAGAATGCGGTGCATCTACACAACGATCCTACCATCTAGTAGGTGAAGATAGGTCCTAATCCCACCGGGATGCGTAGATGAGGTCGGAGTTCCATGCTCCACTCCTATCCGAGATAGAATTTCGGCAAAGACCTCCCCGGCGTTCTCGCGAATCCTCGTCCTCCCGAGAGGAGGCGTGTATTCGAAGAACAATAGGAGATCTTTGCCCGACTCGAATCGAGCGGAGTGGAGCAGGAACGAACCTCATCTACGCATCCTCGGGCTGTCCAAAAACGTGGACAATTCGAAACAGATACGGTTATAGGTATGCGGGGATGCGCATACTTCCGGCCGTATCTCTTTCGAACGGGAGACGCCCCTAACTCGGCTGCGCGATCTAGCTAGGACCATGACACGGAAGGAGGG
This sequence comes from Hyparrhenia diplandra, assembly GCA_015847255.1. Classification (NCBI taxonomy): domain Eukaryota; kingdom Viridiplantae; phylum Streptophyta; class Magnoliopsida; order Poales; family Poaceae; genus Hyparrhenia; species Hyparrhenia diplandra. The sequence continues at coordinate 40,458 of JADLZK010008088.1, read as the reverse complement.
GTGATACCTAGGGTCGCGGTGGAGTCGGGCGAGGGGAAGAAGATCGGGGCCGCCAAGGGACTCCGGTCGGCTCGGCAAGGCACTCAACTCCGCTCGGAGGGCTCCTCTCTGCATAAAAAAAAAAAACACACGGGATCGGTTGAAAATTTCGACAGAACCTCCCCGCACGGGGAGGTTTCCAATACTGCAAAAAAGCACACGGCACGATGGCCGACAATCACATCAAGGCACGATGGCCGACAATCACATTCGGGGCCGCGATGGCCAACAACTTTGGGAAGGTGAAGACGGCGACGACGGGCTGGACGGACGACCTCACCACGGGGGCCGCCGGCGGGCGGCGGCGGTGCGGCGTGTGCGCAACGGCGTCGGGGGGACGCGTCGGGGACGACGCGTCGGGACCTCTCTTCCCCTTCCTTCCTTCCTTCCTCCTCCTCCTCCTTTCTTCCTCCTCCTCCTTTCTTCCTCCTCCCTTCTTCTTCTTCCTTCCCCCTCCTCTCTCCTCTTCCTTCCTCCCCCTCCCCTTCCCCCCCCTCCCCTCCTTCCGACCCGGCCCGGCCCAGCCCTTGGTCGTGGCGAGATGGCCGCCCGGCCTTGTCGAAGCGGGCGGCGCGTCGGGCGTCGGGCGGCGAGGCGCCGGGGGCGTCGGGGGAGGGGGGGCAGCTCGGGCTGCCGGGGGCGGGAGGGAGTCGAGGGGGGGGGCGGGGCTGCCGGGGCGGGGGGCGGGCCTTGGGCGCCCAGCCGGCGTCGGCCCGGGGGCGCCTTGGCGTCGTGTCGTCGTGTGTTCGCGTGAGAGGCTGTGAGTGTGAGAGCGTGTGTGTGTCCGGGTTGACTTACTTTTTTAAAAAATTTGGCCTTTCCGTGATGGATCTGGGCGGATCACGGGAAGGAGGCCTCTTTCCCGTGATCCGGCCGATCCATCACGGGAAAGAAGAAGTTTTTTTAAAAAAAATTTCTACCGCCGACACGACATGGGGTCCCACCGACCCCCTTTCCGTGATTACGACCTCAAGCTCACGGGAAATTATCCCGAGTTCCCGTGGAGTGCTCACGGGAAAGAAGAAACTTTTTTTTTAATTTCTACCAACGACACCCGACATGAGGGTCCCACCGACCCCCCCTTTCCGTGATTACGGACTTAAAACTCACGGAAAATTTACAATTCCCGAGAGAGCTCTCACGGAAAGGGTAATTCGAAAATTAAATTTATTCCTCCAATTTCTTTTTTCTAACATATATATTTTGAAACTTTGATCAAGATTACTTCAAAAATACCTTATCACATACACTCACACATACATATTTGATCCTTTTCGCGAAAAAAAAATGCCATTATTTTATGTGTTTCTATCTCTTTTTTTTTCAAATTGTATTTACTTCACTACAACAAAAAATTATAATAATTACCAATTTAATCCAAAAATTCTCGAAAGTAGACATGACATGATATCTGAGGTCTGTTGCATATAGAAAAAAGTTTCAGTAGCCAATCCATAACTTGACCGCTACATCCACATTAAATGACACTAGATCATTCTCAACAAACATGAACCTTCTACGTAGATGTTGGAGCCTGTGGAACATCGTGCGTGCCAACTTGTGTGAACCGTTCCCAATTTTTTATCATAGCCTCGGCATAAGATATCATGACATATTATCAAATTTCATGATTTTTTGCACATCGGTTTATTTTCTAGAATTTTTAAGCCACCAAAACAAGGATTAACGTTCATGATTTCGTATTAAGATGTTCCGTATTTCATTATTTTTTTAAATGCAAGGTCTTACGTTATGTTGAGTATGAGGAATATAAATTTTCTACTAATTTTTTCAACAATTTGAAGCACTTGTAGTTCAAAATTGGCCTCATTTCAAAAATTCCTATAAAAGAGAATAATTATCTAAATATATCAAATAAAGTCAATAATTCACCAAACTTTAATATTGAGTGTGTCATATGATGTGCAGCAAGTGTAGAAAAAGTTTGGAGGTGAAAATCCAAAAAAAAAATTCCGTGAGCTTCTTTCCCGTGAGCAGGAACCCTGGCTCACGGGAAAGGGGGCCCTTTCACAGAGGCCCACTGTTTAGCCCACGGGAAAGCCCGCTCACGGGATAGGCTTTCCCGTCAGCTAGACGGAGGGCTGACGGGAAAGGGTGGACGGAGGGGACGGAGTGTGGCGGGGTCTGACGGCGGCCCCTTTCCCGTGAGCCCCTGTCTCACGGGAAATCTCTGGATCCTTTCCCGGGAGCTATGCATCACGGGAAATATGATTTCCGTGTTTTTTACTTTCCCGTGATGTGTTTGCGGCTCACGGGATATCCCTTGATTTCCGTGATGAATGTCTCAAAGGCGATGGGAAAGATAATCCGCACGGGGAAATAAGGATATCCCTTGATTTCCGTGGCGAATGTCTCAATCGAGAATACGATTGGCGTTGAGGACAACGTAATGGAGAGGTTCAAAGCGGCGCAAGGTCCTTCAGTGTCGCTGTCGCCACGTCGATCGGCGACGCTGAAGAAGTCGAAGAAGTTTGTCGATGAAGACGGCGCTGGGGCGATCCTCCGTGTGTCCTTCCGGAAGGCGAGCGTGGCGAAGATCGGGAGCAGATCGCGAGCGCTTTCAAAAACCTTATTCGCCTTCTCCAGCTGCGGGATCGCAAAAGACGACGGTTCCGGAGACCTGCTCGCTCGGTCGCTAGTGCACGCAAAGCAATCGGGTCGAGTAGCTACGGCGGCAACAACAAAAAAGAGGCAAAAACTCTATCTCAATTCTCTAGAGTTGAGAGGTTGTCCATTCAAGGGACTCCTCTCTAAACCAAGATGAGATATCCGATCTATATTTTTTTTGGCGCTCGGTAGGGTCTGCTTATATATCCCGAACATCGTGTCGCGATCACGATCGTTTAGGACTCTCTACTTTCGAGTCGAGTTCGAGGACTCTACAACTTGAGGGCCAAGATTACCAAAAAATAGAATGGGCCTTTGAGATCTCTCTAGGAATTTCCGAATTTATTATTGGGCCAAGCCCATCTAAATTCCAACATTTTTTATATGACTAATTAATGGGATTTTGACTACAGAAAGAAAAAAAAAAACACGTTAGTCAGATCGTAACGCCTTGCCTGTAGTTCAGCAGATTTTGGATGTAGACGATCTTTTCCTGTAAAGCATTGTGAGTATGCTAAGAGTGCTGAATTCTCACGTGGTGGCTTGGTCAGGTAGATACATTAATGCCCGTTAACATACACTGTATTTTAAGGCAACTACTTTCAGATAGATAATAAGGTGTCCACTAAGATGATCAGAAGTTAACGATGACTCGTTTCAAGTAAACTAAAAGCAACAAAATGCAGCTCAAGATCAAAAGTAATTAAACAATGACTAGTCACTACGGATTCGCCTGATATCCCGTGAGCCCGACGCTCACGGGGAAAGACCCTTTATTCACGGGAAAGGATAGCCCATGTGTAACACACGGGATATCGTTGACGGAAAAAAAAAGCGACCGAAATCTCTCTTTCCCGTGAACACGGACCATGTTCACGGGATATCCTTTCCCGTGATTCTAGAAAGCTCACGGGATATACTTAACGCGGGGAGGGGGGACATGAAACGCCGTTTTCCGAGTGATATCCCGTGAGCGTAACGGTGCAGCTCACGGGATATCCTCTCCCCTTTCCCGTGTGTCAAATTGAGTTCACGGGAAATATTTGATCATTTTCCGTGAGCCGTGCCACTCACGGGAAATATTTATCAATTTCCCGTGTGTGGCTCACGGAAATTGACCTTTTTTTTTCATTTTTTTTTGTTCTAGCACATTGTTGACACATATAAATATATATATATATACACAGATTTCATAATATCCATAATACCACATATATAGCTCGATAAATCCATAATACCACATATATATTACATAATATCCAACAAAGTCACAAGTTCAACCACATGTCCATGAGTGCAACCACAAGTGCAGAGTGCGTAGCCGAGCGAACGACAAACTTACCTGCAGGCTGGTCATGGCGAACAGGGCGAGAGCCGCCGCCGCGCATGCCAGAAGCAAGAGTGCCTTGGCCCACTTGAGACGAAGGCGCCGCCAGTTCGTTGACGCCGGCCATGCTGCAGCCGCTGGCGCTGCCTCCTCCTCCACGGGAAGTACAACTGCCGCTGCTGGTGCCGCCACCCCCAACGCCGCCATGGCTGGCACTCACTCCTTGGTCCTTAGTGCAACGCAAACCGAGTCCACCCCACCGCGCAACGCCACGCGCAAGCAGCAGAATGTCTCTTCACTCGCTCGTGCGCGTGTGTTGCGGACGGTCTAGCACTGTACAAGTTTTACAGAGTGGAGAGAGCTTTGCCGCGTACGAGAATCTGTGGAGAGAGGCAGGTAGACGCTGGCCGAGCGCAGATCGAAATGAGAGCGACATCGACCCACCACCTAGCAGAGCGTCAGGAGCTCGAGACAAAATGGCAACCACGCGCCCCGATCCGTGGAGGCAGGCGGCCGCCGTGATGCCCTCGGCCTCCGCTGAAACCGGCAATGGCCAATCTCTTCGTGTCCAAGGCTTTCCAGTTTAGTTTCCACCACAAGCTAGCGGCTCCAACTGCTCAGTGCCATGTGCGTGCGTGTCTCATCGCATGGCCGTCGAGACAAGAAAAGCAAATTAGGCCGTGTGCGTGTCGATCATATATACATTGGAGTACGTATATAATGTGTAGCAGGAATATATCTGATCGAATTAAGCTAACAAAAAGTCATTACATATACCTGGAATTAATTTTTCTAGCGGGGGTTGGAGGACGATGGCATCGTGGAGCTTTTCCTAATCATGTTCGAGAGAAAAACAACATGCACGAGTTAGGAAAAACAAAAATGCAGGTGGCCTGTAACAGAACCTCCTAAATTATATGGCCCACATTCACCTGTCATTGTCCCTAAGACCTCTGACAGCCATGCATGTATGCCAGATAACTTAAGAAGCCCTATTGATTACTCATACCAGATCAACAAAGGAGTAGCTACAACATTACAACATTTGTTACAAAAAAAAAATAGATCGAGTGCGAAAAGATTAATAACATTAATTTTACAAAAGGTGAATAAGTCACATTTGAGTAAACTTAACTTAATTGCGGAAGCTAGGTAGAACTAGAAGACACCGGATCATGTCGAGCCCACCGACATAACTTTGGTTAACGGTATGAATCAACACACCGCAAATAAGGGTTAACAAACCCCGAAACGGGAGTACTCAACAAGACTTAACCGACTAAAGAAAATAGGAGAAGACTTCGGGAATCTTTGGTCTAATAGGATTCAAGGTAAGGCTTTTAGCAAGAATCAAGAACTCTTTTTGCGAGAAAAGCTTACTAGCGATGAATCCTTACTTTCAATATTTTAATCCCAATTAAGTTTCTCACCTACTCTAGGTGATCTTACACTAGAGCACACACTTCTTAGATATTCCATCACCTATTCCATCTCTTCATTGTTTCATAATTAATCTACGATGTAAGGGAGAAACCGAGTCTACATATCAGAAAGCACGGCGATTTCGAAATCGATTAACCCAGTTGGGAGTTCTTTCCACCACGACATATGTAGCACTTAAGCTTGCATATATCAACCCTTTCTTGGATACTCAAAAGCGGAACCGCGTCCCCGCCACCCGAAACACACGATCCACCTCACACCCCACGTGAATCTAACCCACGGGCATCCAGGACTTTAACCCACGAGTGTACACGCTACTCCCGCCATCTCTCCACTCCCGGTCTTGCGGCGGTTATGCGTTTTCGATTTGACACCCCCCGAGATCGGGCTTACCGGGAGTATGTGGTCGTACTACTAGTTTCGATCATCACCACGGCGCCCGCGACAACGCGTGCCATTGGTCAAAAGACCTCGTAGCGCGATTTGCGTTCCAAAGTCTCGTCCACATTGCCTACAACGAACGGTCCTTAATCGACAAGCGGGAAATACTACACCGAGACTCCATTCTCGATGCAAATTACCCGACGGTCTCAAGTTAAACACCATATTCCAATATGGTTTCATCATATAACATCCTTGTTCATCAAATGTCCATTCGGGCTATCATAAGAGACTTGTCACATTTTGACTCAAAAGTCTAACTAGTTTAGCACGGCTAAGCATTTCTAAGTATTTTTACCAAAACGGGTTGCCAAGGTAGATATCATAATAATCAAGGATTGGTAATGCATCAATTAGGTTATCACACAACTCCTACCACCTAATGCAGTGTATAAAGCAAAGGTGATACCAAGCTTTGTAAAAACACAAGGAATGTTTAAATGAACCGGGGCTTGCCTCGTGTTGCGGGGAAAGTTAGATTCCATAGAAAGGTTGTCGAAGTCAAACTTGATAATATCCTTGTCAACGAACGGATTTTTCTCAGAAGCTTGATTATCGCGAACCATATCAACACCTTCTCCAAAGTTTCATCAACACGATCCGACAAATTCTCGTATATTCTACACGTAGATGATGATGCATGCTTTAACATGATGGAATGGTAAACATGTTGTTTGATGATACATGAAATAATAAACACTTGAGTATAACTTTCCTTCACGATAAAGTTGCAACCCAACAAAACCAACTTGTTGAACTACTCTATAAGATATCATCACCATTGCCTAAGGAGTTCTCAAGGACCATTTGATTGTGGTATGATCCTAGATTCACAAAACAATCCAAAGTCACACAAAAATCTAAGTCGTTATACACTAAAACATCACCTTTAACAATTAAATAAATAAAGCATAAAATAATAAATAAATAAACTTTGTCAAAATGGTCCCAAGCTTTTTGTGCAGATAGATCATAGCATAAAACAGTGTCAAAATAATTTTCATGGTTTTTGGATAAATAAAATAATTATTAAAAATCAAGGAAGATGCATTTTTCAATTAAAGATTGTATTTTTAAATCATGTAAGAACTACTTAAAATTAAAGTTTCAAATTTTTCATGCATAGACATCATCATAGGAAGGCTACACAAAAATTTTCAGAATTTTTAAAGCATTATTTGAATTTATACAAAATTTACAAAATTAGACACTATTCAAATAAATAAAATTGAATAAACACTTTTTTAAAACAAAAACCGGCCTTGGGCCTAATCCGGCCCGCACTATTCAAAACGATACGGCCATAACAACAGATAACAGGCTGGCCCAAATGAACAAAGGATGGGCGGCCCGGCTCATCCCCGAAATTTTGCAACAAGGCACTTGATCTTTTACAAAATTACATGGCTACGAGAAATACTATATAGATGAGTCACAAAGTTTGAACCTAGACCCACGACCTTTCTTCTATTCCCGATTTCCCGGATCCCGATGGCGCCCGCGAGCAGCGGGGGGGCGCGCCGGCGCGGCGTATGCGCGTTCCGGCGGCGGCGGACAAAATGAAAAAGGAGGGCACGCATCGGGGCAAGGAGCTCACCGCGGTCCCGTGCGCATCTTTGGTTGGGTCGAGAACACGGCGGAGATGAGTTCTTTGGCGGCGATGGCGGGCGGCGGCTGACACGGGCGTTCCGTCGTCGGGGCTCGATCGCTGGCAAACGGGCGAGCCGACCATGATTACCGCGTGCCAAGGTGAAGCTAGTACACAAAGTAGTTCGTCGCAAGGCTCACCGGACGAGCTCACGGCGGCCCGAGGACATCACGGCGGCTCTTGGCCGGGCCGCGGGAAGAAGGCGGCCGCGGGGCGAGTCCGCGAGAACAAGGGTCGCGGCCGGGGCTCTGGAGATGCGCAATGATTAAGCGGTCTTGCCCTCGAAATGGAGTAGGTGGAGGTGCAAGATCGATGGCGAAAACCGCTGGCGGCCGGAGGTGCTCGTCGTGACGGGAAGGAAGAAGAGAAAGAAGAAAACGGCCGGCTTCTAACAACTATAAAGACGAGGAAAGAGTGAAAGAGGTGGCCAGCACCTTCGCGACGACGCGCGGTGGGCGACCAGCGGGAAGGCGCGGGAAGGCACGGCGACGGGCGGCGGACGGCGGCGGCAGCGGGAAACGAGGAGGAGAAAAAGGAATTCCCCCTCGGGTTCTTGTAGCAACCAAACCCTAACCCCGGATTTTCAAAATTACTCCCAAATTTTGAACCCGAACTCAAAAATCTCCAAGAATGAAATTTGCTCAACTTTTCAAGCTCTACAAATTTCATAATTGGAACATTTTCAAACTCGGCCTCCAAAAAGGACTTTTTAAAATGGGGTCAAAAAGGAATAAATTTGAAATCAAAATTACTCTTAAAATTATATAGAAACTTGAAAAACTTTATACATATCTTTTGTTCATCAATAAAAGATCTACAAACTATCTTAGGGAAGTTTTGTCAAATTTTTCTTAGATTTTGAATTATTGAAAAGGGGGTAAAAGAGGGTTAGGAAATCTAGGGTTTTTGGAAACCGGATCAATTTACCCTTTCATACTATTACTCAAACAACTCATCCAAAAATAAAGCATAGCATATGCACACACCACATGATATATATTTAAACATGAAATGCATCTTATGCTTAATGCATAGTGATAAAGCACGATTGTTACTTAATTAAATTTTAATTAGAAAAGTAACACCGGGGGTGTTCTGACCTTTCCCCTAATGAGAATCTCATCCCGAGATTGAGCGAGGGACCTCAAGAAAGCGACGAGAGATTTCCATAGCTTTAAAACTGCGCTAAAAATGATAGAACTTGCCCACACGATAGTCGATTACAAAACCATTGGAGATACAAAGAGGGTACAAAGATTACTCCCTAGGGTTAGGGACACATCTGTTTCATAACAAAGCATCACTCCATATACTTCGACAGACGAGGACAGAAAAGAAGCACCAAGAAGATAAACGACCAAAACGCAAAAGGACCCCAACAGATCCAGAAACAAATGGGATCGAGGAGGCACAACATGTCAAGAAGACAAAGAATGAATCCTAGGGCCATAAGCTAACGGATGTAGACTCGACCTTCTAGGATGAAAACCGGACTTGTTCTTCAACAAGGCGCCGTAGCAACCTTTGATGGGCAACTTTGAATCGCAAGTAAGAGCTTGAGCTTGAAGTACTAGCTCCCACGTCTTCGTCTCTGGCTCAGTTTCTTCTTGAGCTAGATAGCTTTACCTTGGAGGAGGAAATCGACTCTGCGATTCTTAGAGGAGATTTGCGGTGGGCTTTGGAGAGATGATAATGGCGAAGCAAGGTACCGGGTTAACGTTCTATAGCGTAGAGGATCGGATAGAGATCTTTGCGGCGCCGAGAGGAAGAGGAAGCCGAGAGAGAGAGAGAGAGAGACAAAAGCAGTTCACGGGTGGAGCGGCCACCGGCTATGGTGCGCTACGTGCTCAAGTTTAGGGTGACAGATTCCCGGCGTGGAGGCGAGTAGCGGGTGAAGCCATGGAGGGGTCCCAGTACGGTGCAAGGGTGAGGGTGGAGAGTAAACATGGTGCACAAAGAAAGAGGAAGAAAGAAGGTGTGGTGTAGGAGAAGGCGTGACCCGACGAAGTGAGTGCGGGCACAAATGAGACCGCAACACCTAAAAGCGGCCGAGAAGGGTCGGGATGTTCACGACGTTCAGAAGACACGTGGCGGCAATAGAATGCCACAGTGATCCCGTCTTAAGCAAGGTCCGAAATTCATTAGAGTGGTGAATCGAATAGAAAGTTCCAAAATTTCCACTATTAGCACAACTTAGAATTCAAATTAAACAATCTGCGTGCCCCTCGCAATGTCACAGAAATGTTGGACATGATTGTAGCTTGGTAAATCCCAATCAAATGCAAAAGACAGCAACATAAAACTTATCAGAAACAGGACAACTTTCCGATCTTTCATGTCCTCTCGATCCAACAGTGACGGCATAAGTTGCTTGACAATTGGCCAGCACTACCTTCAGAAATGGTAAAATAGTCCCTTATCTACCACTTCTTGTAGTGCGGTAATGTTGATGTCGGTGACTTGCTCTTCGAAGGTCACCTTTCTTGCTACTTTCGAGAGGAAAGTCCCACTCACCGAGTTTGATATACGAGGTCCTCGGATAGGGTATAGAAGGATAACCAAGGAAATTCATGATGAGAGAATGCTTTAGTGTAGTTTTTGTAACGGATCATGATTAGAAATCATTAATCATAACACCACGGCCAAAACCACAACCACGGAGAGAGTCCATATGATAAAAATTAGTGGTGACCAAGGATTTACAAAAACGAAGGATAGCAAACAAAAAGAGTTCCAATGCGTAGAGTCACTATGGAGGTGATTCAAGATCAAAGCCAAGGATATAATACTAGAAAAGTTTGGATAGAAGAGTTTGGAAATTATCAACCAAGATTCTAGGGTAGAAACCAAGGAGTTATCGAAAACCAAAGAGAGATGTGCATGGCAAGAGTCGCCTCACGAGACCCAACAAAAAACTTGGCTTGATTCCACACGGCGCAACACAAGCGTGGCAAAACTTACATATAACATCCTAGCTGGACTAGGGTTCAACCAAAGTTACACCGCAGACTAGCGAAAGAAACACAAACAACACCCAACATTGATAAAATTCATTCATGAAAACTAACTTATTAAACATCTAATAAATTCACAAGAATTTACCAAGCTCTCAATCAATAACAAAAACCTCATTTCATAAAACATATGAAACACCTCATGTGCACTATATAAATGCTAAAATCAACATATGCAATGCAATGATATCTACTTAGAATGCAAAAGAAGATGATTATGACTAAGCTGGAATATGAGGATCTTTCCCCTTAAAAGAAATCAAATTACTGAAATTTCAATGTGACAAATCCCGTGGGATAAGTATTGGGAAGGGAAATGTGTCAAATATATATTGACTTATAAGAAATTTTACAAAACAACAAAGTTGATATCAAGATTGCAACCCGGAAAAAAAAAGGTGATTGCAACCGATAAGGGTTTTTTAAAATTTTAGAGTTCGGATATGAATTTTGAAAAGAGTTTGCAACGAAAGGTGAAAGCACGGTAATCGTGAATTATAGTGAAGAGAAGAGCATGTGCGAGAATGGAAGAAGTCAAAATACGACACATGTATGAGTTGAGAAATCAAGTAGTAGTCGAAGCTTTTAAGTAGAGTTGACCGGCAAGGTGCAAGCTCCCAAAGATTGGAACTTATGAAGCAAAAAGATTATCAAATGGAAGTCCATTAACCAAAAACCTGGTATAGGACGAAATTTAGGGCAATCAACTATTAAAAAAAAAAATAGTTGTCCGATTGATACGAGGAAGTCGCAACATTATATGGATGATATGATGCATGCTCGTCCTATACGTCTTCACAACATTAGAAACATTCTGTCTTCGTCATGTTAGATGTTAGTAGATTATAGGGCTTTACTTTATATACTATCTTCACTTTGCATTGGACGAGATGTTGAAAAGTACTTAGCGAGAACATTGTCGGTGAAGTTAACTCTCTAGTTGTTCTTCAAAAGATAACATGAAAACTTCTTGAAATCTTTTACTTGACTCATCGAAAAAATCTTCACGAAAGCTTCTAGCAAGCATAAGGAAAGAAAGAAGATCATTTTTAAGTTGTTACTTTCAAAAACATTTAGATTACAAAATTATTTTGAAGTTTTCAAAAGTAATATTGTAGGCGATCCTAAGTATGAGCTCACGATACCACTCTCATGAAGAACCTCCTAAATTATATGGCCCACATGCACTGTCATTGTCCCTAAGACCTCGACATGACCATGCATGTATGCCGATAACTTAAAAGCCCTATTGATTACTCATACCGGGATCAACAAAGGAGTAGCTACAACATTACAACATTTATTACAAAAAAATATAGATCGAGTCGCGAAAGATTAATAACATTAATTTTACAAAAAGGTGAATAAGTCCGGAGAAGGTGTTGATATGGTTCGCGATAATCAAGCTTCGAGAAGATCCGTTAGTTGACAAGGATATTATCAAGTTTGACTTCGACAACCTTTCTATGGAATCTAACTTTCCACGCAACATAGGCAAGCCCCGGTTCATTTAAACATTCCTTGTGTTTTACAAAGCTTGGTATCACCTTTGCTTTATACAACTTTGCATTAGGTGGTAGGAGTTGTGTGATAACCTAATTGATGCATTACCAATCCTTGATTATTATGATATCTACCTTGGCAACCCGTTTTGGTAAAAATACTTAGAAATGCTTAGCCGTGCTAAACTAGTTAGACTTTTGAGTCAAAATGTGACAAGTCTCTTATTATAGCCCGAATGGACATTTGATGAACAAGGATGTTATATGATGAAACCATATTGGAATATGGTGTTTAACTTGAGACCGGTCGGGTAATTTGCACCGAGAATGGAGTCTCGATGTAGTATTTCGGCTTGTCGATTAAGGACCGCTCGTTGTAGGCAATGTGGACCGAGACTTTGGAACGTAAAGCTGCGCTGAGGTCTTTTGACCAATGGCACGCCCGTCTCGGGCGTCGCCCGGGGACGGTCGAAACTAGTACTTGACCACATACTCCGGTAAGCCCGATCTCGGGGTGTCAAATCAAAAACGCATAAACCGCGACCGGGGAGTGGAGAGATGGCGGGAGTAGCATGTACACTCGTGGGTTAAAGTCCTCGGATGCCCGTGGGTTAGATTCACGGGGTGTGAGGTGGACGTGCTCTCGGGTGGCGTAGGACGCGTTCCGTTTTGAGTATCCAAGAAAGGGTTGATATATGCAAGCTTAAGTGCTACATATGTCGTGTGGAAAGAACTCCCAAATTGGGTTAATCGATTTCGAAATCGCCGGTGCTTCTCGGATATGTAGACTTCGGTTTCCCCTTACATCGTAGATTAATTATGAAACAATGAAGAGATGGAATAAGTGATGGAATATCTAAGAAGTGTGTGCTCTAGTGTAAGATCACCTAGAGTAGGTGAGAAACTTAATTGGGATTAAAATATTGAAAGTAAGGATTCAAACTTTGCTAGTAAGCTTTTCTCGCAAAAAGAGTCCTTGATTCTTGCTAAAAAGCCTTACCTTGAATCCTACACGATCCGACTCATTCTCGTATATTCTACACGTAGATGATGATGCATGCTTTAGCATGATGGAATGGTAAACATGTTGTTTGATGATACATGAAATAATAAACACTTGAGTATAACTTTCCTTCACGATAAAGTTACAACCCAACAAAAACCAACTTGTTGAACTACTCTATAAGATATCATCACCATTGCCTAAGGAGTTCTCATGACCATTTGATTGTGGTATGATCCTAGATTCATAAAACAATCCAAAGTCACACAAAAATCTAAGTCGTTATACACTAAACATCACCTTTAACAATTAAATAAATAAAGCATAAAATAATAAATAAATAAACTTTGTCAAAATGGTCCCAAGCTTTTTGTGCGAGATAGATCATAGCATAAAACAGTGTCAAAATAATTTTCATGGTTTTTGGATAAATAAAATAATTATTAAAAATCAAGGAAGATGCATTTTTCAATTAAAGATTGTATTTTTAAATCATGCAAGAACTACTCAAAATTAAAGTTTCAAATTTTTCATGCATAGACATCATCATAGGAAGGCTACACAAAAATTTTCAGAATTTTTAAAGCATTATTTGAATTTATACAAAATTTACAAAATCAGACACTATTCAAATAAATAAAATTGAATAAACACTTTTTAAAACAAAAACCGGCCTTGGGCCTAATCGCCCCTTAAGACTGTTCAAACAAGATGCGGCCATAACAATGATAACGGCCGGCCCAAATGAACAAAGGGATGTGCCGGCCCGGCTCCCGGAAATTTTGCAACAAGGCACTTGATCTTTTACAAAATTACATGGCTACGAGAAATACTATTTAGATGAGTCACAAAGTTTGCACCTAGACCCCTGACCTTTCTTTTATTCCCGATTTCCCGAGATCCCGATGGCGCCCTCGCCGAGCGGCGAGGCGCGGCCGGCCGGCCGCGTTCCGGCGGCGACGAGGGACAAAATGAAAAAAGGAGGGCACGAAACGAGGGCAAGGGCGCTCACCGCGGTCCTCGTGCGCATCTTGGTTGGGTCGAGAACACGGCGGAGATGAGTTGCCGGCGGCGATGGCGGGCGCGGCGGCTCGGACACGGCCGTTCCGTGCGTCGGGACTCGGCTGCTGAAAACGGGCGAGCCGACCATGATTACCGTGCCAAGGTGAAGCTAGTACACAAAGTAGTTTGTCGCAAGGCTCACGGGGCGACGAGCTCACGATAGCGGGGCGCCGCGGCGGGCAGCTGGCCGGCCGCGGGAAGAAGGGCGGTCAAGACGGGCGAGGTCCTCGGCGAGAACAAGGGTCGCGGCCCGGGAGCTGAGATGCTTAACGACAAGGGCGGTGCTGCCTCACGAGCTAGAGTAGGTGAAGGTGCAAGATCGACGGCGAAACCGGCGGCGGAGGTGGTGCTCGTCGACGGAAGGAAGAAGAGGAAAGAAGAAAACTACGGCCGGCTTCTAACGGCTTATAAAGACGAGGAAAGAGTGAAAGAGGTGGCCAGCACCTTCGCGACGACGTGCGGTGGCCGACCGCTGGGGAAGTCGCGGAAGGCGGGAGGCGGACGCCACGGAGGCGGGCGCTGCGGGAAATCGTAGGAGGAGAAAAAAAAATTCCCCCTCGGGTTCTTGTAGCAACCAAACCCTAACTTCGGATTTTCAAAATTACTCCCAAATTTTGAACTGAACTCAAAAATCTCCAAGAATGAAATTTTCTCAACTTTTCAAGCTCTACAAATTTCATAATTGGAACATTTTCAAATTCAGCCTCCAAAAAGGACTTTTTAAAAATGGGGTCAAAAAGGAATAAATTTGAATTCAAAATTACTCTTAAAATTATATAGAAACTTGAAAAAACTTTATACATATCTTTTGTTCATCAATAAAAGATCTACAAACTATCTTTTGGAAGTTTTGTCAAATTTTGCTTAGATTTTGAATTGTTGAAAGGGGGTAAAAGAGGGTTAGGAAATCTAGGGTTTTCGGAAACCGGATCAATTTACCCTTTCATACTATTACTCAAACAACTCATCCAAAAATAAAGCATAGAATATGCACACACCACATGATATATATTTAAACATGAAATGCTTCTTATGCCTTAATGCATAGTGAATAAGCACGATTATTACTTAATTAAATTTTTAATTAGAAAAGTAACACTAGGGGTGTTACATGGCCAAGATGGTTTTCTTAACGGACGAGGAAAAAAAAAAAGTGAAATCTCAAACGACACTATTAAAAAAATTAAGAGACGTTTCCATTTTATTAACTATGGGGGTTTTAAAGAAAACCATCACGGTTAAAGTCTATATTAATTATGGCAGTTTTTATTAACCAAGTTGGTTATAAAAACCGCCGTGGTAAATTGATTAACTACGACGGCCTTTGTAAAAAAGCCGCCATGGTAAATGCCCCTACTTTTCGGTGGCGGTTTAGTTATAAAAGGCCCATCACGGTTAAAAAGTCCAGTCCATTCTAACTCAATAAAGTCCAACTCGGCCCGTTAAATGACTCCAACTATGTATATTCATAGCTCAAGGGTTTCACTCCTATTCCACCCACCGTCCCTCCATCTCTCTCGGCCGCTCACTCCCCTACACATCCACCGCGTGGCGCATACACCCTCCACGGTCTCTACCTCTCACCCTCTCTCTCTCTCTCTCTCTCTCTCTCTCTCTCTTCTTGATTGCCTCTCCTTTACACTTTCGGCGTCGGCCGGATAACGCCTGGCAGGCAAATGGCGGGCGACGGAGACGCCGACGGCCACGGCGGCACATGCACGACGACCTTGAACCGGGCTCACGCTGGGATCTCCCTCTCCCTCCCTTCTCGCAGACGGCTCCCTCTTCCGGTGGCGCCCGCTCTCCCCGGCACGCGGATCAAGGCCATGGTGCCCGTGATCTGCGAGCGTGGTGCACGGATCTCAGCCATGGCGGCATGGATCCCACCCATGTGGCCCGTTAGGATTTGAGTGGGCTTTCTATTTTTTTATGTTTTTCGATTAACGCCGACACTGTAAAACCCCTCATTAACCGCGGGCGTTGGCTTGGTAGCGGCTACAAAAATCACCACGGTTAAGTTTTTATGTAGCAAAGTCGCGGAAGACAAAATAAAAAAGAGACCCAAGGGATACTTCGATCTCATCTAAGAAATTTAAAAGGTCAAGAAAGAATTTTGTAGTTTATACATATATGTAAAAATATAGATTTATATTCTTGTATCTCCTGTTTTGGTTATATAGGATTAATTGGAGGAATTTTTCTGAAAAAAGGATTATAATTCTTAGCAATCTAGGTTTCCCCAAGTCCTGGCCAAGCCACACAAGAAAGGACCAGCCCAGCCTGAGAGAGGGCGGGCACGGCCGAACCGACCGGGGGGGGACGGGGAGGGGAGGGCGCCGCGGCGCCTCGAGGGGGCAGCGCCCCGCTGCCTCCGTTGCCCCCCTCGTCATCCACGCCATCTTCGTATCTGATTAGGACTAGATTTTTAGTGTGAAGGAGATATTCCAATCTATAAGGCAATCTCCTATTAGGAAAAGAATAAGAGTTTGCTTGTAAAAGGTATTCGGAATATAAATAAACCTTTAGTGATTGCTTGAGATACAAGTCCCATAGGAGGGTCATATAAACAAGGAGGATGTAATGTTTTAGGGACAAGCAAATAAAGAAAATATCCCCCAACTCCTGCTCCTGCCCCTCAACCACCGCCGCCGCCCCAGCCCCCCAACCGCCGGCGCCCCGCCACAAGACCGCTGCACCCGGCCGCCAATGCCACCGTCGGCACCGTCATCACCGCCCCTCCCCAAGGCAGGCGGACCGCGTGGTATCCGAGAGACTGGGCGATTCCCACCACCGATGGCTTCCCGAGGGTGTACAACTTCTTCATGGCCTCAAGCGTCTCCTTGAGGACAACTTCGAAAGATAGATTGTCGCTTCAACGAGATTGAAGCCCGTCTCCGACGCATGGAGAACGTCCACATCAACACCACGATCCGCCTCCCACCCCTACGCTCGACGACAACACCCGAGGACAGCCCTACCATAGCCGCCGGCGTTGGCGGGGCGTCCCCTAGCACACCAAAAGCCTAAGATAATCCTAACTTGATGACAAAGCGGTAGGAAGGGGGGGCTACCCCACATTGGCGCTGTCCCCTCGTGGGCGGCGGCGGCGCCGCGTTGGCCCTCCTAGCCCGTCCCCCGGCTGGTCCAATTCCGCACATGACACGCACCGCAGTAGTGGCGATCTGTGCACATGGTTCCCGGAGACGGAGATACAAGCTACGCCGCAACTCCACTCTTCAGGTATCCATGTATCTTTCTGTTTGGTCTAGCTAGACTGTAGTTGTTACTATTTGAATCGATTTATGTCTTCAGGTGCCTCCGAATGATGATTTTTTTTCTAGATAAAAATAATATTTTTTCGTTAATTATTATTGAAAACTAGAGTATATTTTTTTTCCTCTGATAATTGTCAATTACTTTTCTGAATGCATTTTCTGTCCAGATGACTAATATGGGCATTTTCCTTCCATGCATCTACTATCCAGGGTGTGACCTGCAAAGCAAGCTAAAGCCAACGATAGAAGCCGCCGTGGCAAACCTGCTCAACGACGATGGTGCCACTGTCATGGCGATCGCCGACCTGGGCTGTTCCACCGGTCCAAACAGGCTTGTGCGCGTGTCCACGGCCGTAATGGAGCCAATCATAGTGCAGCATTTTGGGCCATCTGCTGATGCTATGGACGAGTTCACAAGGATCATGGAGGAGAAGCTCAGCAACGAGGTGTCGCCTCTAGATGGGTATCCAAGTAAACTCTGCGCTTTCATTGCTGCGTCCCTCACGAGGACATGACCGCAATGTTTGTTTGAAAGTGAACAGGAGTTGCAAAGTTGCTTATATAGTTATATGTATGTTTGGCAAAACACAGGATTACATGCATGTACAAAGTATATAATAATAATGACACGTTTCGACAATTAAATCCTAGAGTAAAGAAGTCACTTGCATCCCTTGAATTTTAACCCGGTGGATTACAATTTGGTTGTATTTCGGGTCATATGTTTAGAACTACATTGAAAAAAAAAAAAAAATGGTACATGTTTTTTGAGAATACATCTTGAGCCAATAGCTTAACTAAAAAAGTCAGATATAATGCTTGTATATGAGACGAAATTTATTTACAGAACTAAATGCGTATGTTGCTAAATGGATTGTGCTTACTTTTAGCATTTATATATTTCTAAACTTACAATTTTTAAAGACTCGATGGGTTGTTCATTTCAGATCAACAAATCTATAAAACTTATGTTTTGAACGCACACTAGTTAATTCTCTTAACATGCAAGCACGCCACCTCACCATTCCACTAACACCCCAAGTAGCATTGTCATCTCATCAGCCCACTAACCCTTCCTTGCGCCACATCATCAACATGCCCCACATGTCTATGGGCATAAAAAGTTTATAACTCATGAACCAAAAATAAATAAATCAAATTCTGATTACACCATTAAATTTATTTTAATAAATTCTTTTAAAATAAGATCTCACATGGATATATTTTGATAAAATTATAAGTGGAACCCATTGGTATAGAGAAAAAAAAGAAAAAAAAATAAAAAAGGGAAAAAAAGAAGAAATAAAAAGAATAGGAGGGTGATAGTAATATAGTAACTCATAGAATTCTCCTTCATACCTGTGGCAACGCGCGGGGAATCCACTAGTTTATTAAGAAAAGCAACGTAAAAGCTTTGAATGCTTTTTATGCCACTAGTAACGGAATGGTTTTGCGTGACGGGCGGTTTTCATTAACCGTGGCGGGCAAAATCGCTTGTCACGCTCTACAGACTACAGGTCACGGTTAATCACTGATTATCTGTGGACGGGCTCCTTTGGCCCGTCATGCAAAATAGATGCACCGTGGCGGGCATCTTACAAACGCCGTCACGGTTAATGATTTTAAAAAATAAAAACAAAAAAATCCTCGACAAGCCTGTCGAGCCCATCCAAGGCCCCGCCGAGCCCATTCCGGCTACAGTGCCACCACCACCACCACCACCACCGGGTTCTCCTCCACCGCCGGGGTCATAGATCAGGTGCCTGTGTCGCAGATTAGGACACCGGGGGTAGCGGTCGGCCGCCTTTGCCGCCGGTCGCGAGATCGGGGCCGCCGGGTCGCAGATGGGCCGCGAGGTCATAGTCGGGCGCCGGTGTCGCAGAATCGGGCGGCTGGGTTGCGGTCGGGCGGTCCGGCGTGCACCCGGCGTTGCGCTCCGACTTGCGTGCTACGCCCCAACCTCGCCGCGCCTGTCCTTGAATCGAGCGCGCCGAGCGGAGGGAGGGAGGAAGCCACGTCGTCGATCAGGTCGGAGGGCCGTCGTGGCCACCGGAGAGGGAAGCCGTTGCCGCCATGCACCTCACGCCGCCATCCACCGCACACCGCGCGCAGCCATCGGCTTGGTCTCGCGGCCGCTGCTGGCGAACCTGTTGGTCTTGTTCTGCCCTCTTGGGTGCCTCTGGCTGTAGTCTCTCCCATAGTGTAGGCGTGGAGCCCGCTGGCGAACCCGAAAAGTGCCGATGTTGTCGCACGGGGCATTGTGTCGAGGGCCTAGATGTAGTCGATCATTTTGTTGCCACATCGAGGTTGCGTGGAGGTCATTTGGTAGTGTCGCCATTGCTCCACAACTTGAAGCCGCAAGGGAGACATCGTATGGAGGTGTCCCAATCCTCCGCTGGCGCCTAAGGCATGCATGAACCCGAGAGAAGTGCCGCTATTGTCGGGGTGGATAGCGAAGATACCTCATGTCTTTGTTAGGTCGATGTTCCATTGTCGTGGGTCTTTGGTGGGGGCACCTTCTCGCGCCGTAACTAGCACCGGTGTCATCGCAAGTCGGCTGGCGGGAGTGGGGTTGTCGGTGATGCACTTATTGGTGTGAAGGATGCGATGGGATCCGGCGACTAAACTTGTTGACGCCCTCCGCCATTGTGGAAGTTCGAGAGGCGTCCGGCAAGTGTAGTGGGTTGATGTCGCTGTCGGTGAGTAGATGATCATGTCGGTGGGTGGCACCCATGGGGCGTTGTTGGTCTTCCCGGTGGTGGCACCCGTGTGGACATCGTCGTTGTCGTGGATGTCGTGGTCTAAGCTATCGACATTGGGGTCGATGGTGGCACCCTTGGGAGGGGTGTTGTTGTCGTTGGTGGTGCCCTTGGAGGTGTCGTCGATGTCGGGGCGTTGTGGTGAGCGAAATCGGTGGCGCCATTGCATCGTTGATGATAGAGGTAGCGGCTGCCCCGCCGGGTAACATGGACTTGTTTGTTGATTGTGGAGCGGGTGGTGTTCGATATGCGAGGTGGTTGACGCCGTTGGTGTCCTTGGTGCCGTGTCGTCCTAGGGCGTCGTAGCCGGCGGACGTCGATGTCGGCGTCGGTGACGCTATAGTGTTGCCCATAGTGACGTTGGTGTTCCCGATGTTGTTGATGTCGGGATGACATTGCTAGTGTTATAGGAGCTTATATGGACCGTTGTTGGAGGCTCGTGACGTTGTCCTAGTTGGGTAAGGTTTTCGCCGAAAGCGTGAGGTGGACGCCGGTGGTGGCCTCCTCGACCGATCCGACCGACCAAATGAAAGTGGGGGCCCCTTGGCGTAGGTGTGCTCGTTGTTTGCAGCATTTGCGTCGTGGAGGGGGGGGACGACGTCGGCGGCGCCTTTGGGAGCACCCGTTGTCGTCGGTGGTGTCCATGGTAGGGCGTCATCGAGAAGGTCGCCCGTGTTGAGGAGGTAGTTGTTCCCGAGGAGGGCGAGCTCGCCGTTGTGCTTCATGTAGGCGCAGGTGGCTGCGGACGATGGCGTTAGGCCGACCGAGATGCCGGAGCCGTACCGTGCTTATGTAGTCGGAGATCGTAGCCTTGTCGGAGTCATCCTCGGATCGAGCGCGCGGAGTGCCTCCATGATCATCTCCCCCGTGAGTACAAAGGCGCCGAGCGCCATCGACCCTCGATGGCGGGCGTGGGTGGATCGGACTAGTCTCCTGGATACCGCTGGTCACAACCCGATGCGATTCGCGACGGCGGCAAAAGACGCACGGCGACGATCGGGCGGCGAGGAGGTGGTGGTGCGGCGGCGCCTAGGGCGCGCCGGCGCCGGCCGCTATGGGCGTTAACGGCGGCTAGGGTTAGGGCGAGAGAGCCCGAGGCCGAAGTCGTTGGGAGTTACCCTTTATTTGCCGATTAAGATTTACATCTCTCTTGTATTTATAGTCCCGAAGACTTGCATGAGAAGCAAATTTTTTTATTTCCTAATCTATTTCTATTTTATCTCTAAACAATATTGCTTAATGAGAAAGTAAATGACGCGACGACGGCAGGGCGGCGGCGGGCGGCCAAGGCCCTTGCCCAGCGCGCGTGTGTGGCCCTCTCCTTTGGGCCCGTCGGGTGCCCCCTAGGTGGGCCGTGACGGTGGATAAATCCCTTCTGTTTCTCGGTATTGTCATAACAACCTGTTACACCGTCTGCAAGTTCTATTTTTTATTTTTCGCTAGTCATAGAGCAAAAAGATTTTGGGCCTGTTTGGTAGGGCTCCGGCCCGGCCCTCTCAAGGAGTAGCTTCTCTAGAGGAGCCGAAGCCATTCTAAAAAACGTTTGACAAAACGGCTCAATTGGAACCATTGGACCATTAGCCAAGCTAGGAGCCGCCGGCTTCGTTTTTTAGGCTTCGTTTCCAAGCAAAAATGGCTCCGCGTTTAGATGGCTCCTCATATGAAGCCGTTTTCAAATCACTGCTTAGCACGGCTCTCCGTAGGGAGCCTGAGCCGAAGCCCCCTTCTCAGAGCCCCCTGCCAAAGAGGCTCTTTGTTCTGTACAGTACAGCGCAAAATTTTAGGAGGTGAGACTTGTGGGTAAATGAAAATTATTCCATTTTTAGGTGACCTACTTTACTTAAAAAAATAGGTAGTCATTTGAAATTAAAATTAGTATTGGTTGGGGTGCGCCATGCTTGAGCTGTGGTGCAACGCCCAAGCGACGCTCAAGAGGCCCAGTAGCTGCTGACATGTTCGAGGCCTCCTATGCCGGCCCAGGTTTGTAGTCTAATGGGCCGTTACTGTAAAAAGGCCGGAGAGGTTGCAAGGCTCTCATTGTCAGTTGTCACGGCCTGACGAACTGATGTGCGTGTCGCCTTGTTCGGCCGGCTTGTTAGCCACCAACCAACAGACTTTTTGTCTCACATCAAACCAAAGACCAGCCAGCCAGCCTTTTCTTTTCTCTCACAAAGAATCAAGACACCAGCCATCAAAGACCAGCCAGCCGAACGGACTAGAAGGTACTCCTAACACAAAGCATGGTTAGAATTGGACTAGAAGGTACTCCTAACACAAAGCATGTTTGTTTCGGACCCTGAGAAATTCGTCTGGCAGCAGCCAACTTTCCACCGGCTCCAAAAAAAACAGGCCCACGGTATTTCTGCAGCTGTGATCCAATCCATTGCATGCCTAATCTGTTCTCTTTACATCCTCTCTGAATGCTTGGTTTGGTTCACCCTGCAAGTTTGTTTACAGGGGAGTTCCTCTGAAGATGTAAAAAAATATGTAATGGTTGATTAGACATGTCAATTTCTAACACTGTCCTGAACTGGAGTATATCGTTTATGATTACAAAAAATAGATTTTATCAGAGATTGCATGACCTAACTGTTTTTTTTTTTATCTAACTTAGATGCATTAGCGCAGGGTGTGTGCATGGTGACTGTGTCCTCAAGATCTCAATGTTTTTTTATTGGTGCTCGATGGATAAAAATTTGTGACAAAAAAGGAGCCAAACATAAAAAGTTTTGAACAACTAAAGACATGCACCATCACATCACATATGTAGGTACAGGATCTAGTATACGCAAGAAACAGAGAAATCCTAAGGACGATGCTGCTTCCAGTTCCAGCATCCTTTTTTTTACAAAAAGAAAAAGGAAACCTAGGAAATCTGTTGTTTGTCTCCTGACAAGGCAGGGTCCCAAAACTGGCCTCAGGTGCGTTATGAGATGCGGCCGGCGTGCTCAGGCCGGCAGCTGCAGGCGCAGGCAGATGAGGCTCGACGCGGCGGCGCTCAACCCACTGTGATCGCAGCGAGACGACGATTTGGGCTGCTGCTGCCTCTGCCTGACCAGCGGCTCGAACCCGAGCGTGAGCTCCAGCCCAACGTCCTCTTCCTCGTCGTCGTCCTGATCCTGATGATCAGCCTGCTGCTGGCTGCTGAGCGGCGGCGCATGGCTCTGCGTCTCGGCCTCGGGCTCGGCTTGGCTGACATGGGAGTGGGAGTGGGAGTGGGACGCCGCCTCCACGTCGGTGTCCTCCGACCCCTGCTGCGCCAGCAGGTGGTGGTCGTCGTCGTCGTGGCTGCCGGCGGAGTCGTCCTCGTCGTGGTCGTGCTCAACGACCACCGGCACCGGCTCCAACTCCTCCTCTGCCTCCTGTTGTGTCCTTTGCCTCGAAGCGTCGTCGTCGTTGTTGCCAGGCGACGCGCGCCGCTTGTTGCCACCGCTGGGCTTGGAGGAGGTGGAGAACTCCGCGGCGCGCTTGCGTCCACGTCCGCCGCCACCGCGGGCGACGCGGAGGAGGTCAGCCGCAGCGTCCGCGTCTGGATCCTTAGCGACGTGGCGGATATCGTACCTCCGACCTCCGAGCATGGTCAGCGGCGGCGCCGCGGCGGCTGCCTCGGACGACGGGGCGGCGGCGTCGACCTGCACGACGACGACGGGGTCGCCCTTGAGCACGGCCTCGACGGCGGCCTGGCACGCCTGCCACTGTCCCGACCAGAGCAGGCCGACGGAGCCGTAGACCGGGTTGACGATGCGACCGCAGGCCTCGTAGAGCAGAGAGCGGAAGACGGCCGGGCGGAGGTGCGATGGCGGCGCGGCCAGCAGGTTGAGCAGCCCCGCACGGCCGTAGAACTTGGCCAGGAACACGGTGGCGTTGGCCTGCGCCTCTGGGGACTTGATCCACTGCAGGCACGGGCGGATCGTGCACGCGTCGCTGCAGCCCTTGCGCAGGACGCGGCAGCCGTTGCAGCTCATCCGCATGTCGTCGATCGTGCTGTCGTCGATCTCTTGTCAAGTTCTGATCGGTCGTCGGCCTGATGTGATGATGATGAGCTTGGTTGGAGCTTGGCGGTGGTGGAGATGGTTGGAATGGTGCTGGTGCTGTGATGTGATGCGGATGATGGTGGAGCGCGGCGGAGGGGGAGCCGGTTTATAAGCGAGCAGCAGTGCCAGTGGCCAGTGGGCTGGGTTGGGCGCCTGTGGTTTGGGAGAGGAAGGCGGATTGGGCGCCGCGGGACGAAATGGATTTGGATTGCGAGGAAGCTGCGTCATCGCGGGTCCCGCCGCCGCGTGCTTAATTTACCAGGTGCGGGCGGGTGCGCTCTCCAGTCTCCAGTTTACAAGAAGCCGCGTCTCCGAGGTTACTATTGGTAGGTACCCTGTAACAAATAGCGCGCTAATAGCGGCAAATAAGCGCTATTAGCCGCATACACTGCCGCGACGCCGCTTAAGATATAGATTTAAAAAATAGTCAAAACTTTGCTTAAATACCCTTAGCGCGCTTTTTTAAAATGTAAATTGTACTAGTACAACTTCTGTGCATACTCCGTCCGTCCCTAAATAGATGTCATTCATGCTCTATTTTGATATGACTTACTTATATATTAAAAATATATAAATATTTATGCTAAGTGATTTATCATTGAAAAGATCTTTTAAGTCTAGTTTTTTAATAAATTTATCTAGAGATATAAATGTTGCACGTATTTTTTACAAACCTAGTCAAAGTTGAGAAAGTTTGACCGTTACGCACCCCAAAACGATATCTAATAAGGGACGGTCCAATGAGTTTGTCACTTTAGATTCAAATCAATCTTATTCGATGCTTTGTTTTATTTAAATTTTTTGCACAAATATAATTTATTTTGTTACGACTTATTTTATTGATGAAGATACTTGAATATTGATTAATTTATTTTATGATTTGCATAAATATTTTGAATAAGACGATGGTCAAACATGAAGTTCAAAAGTCAAAAACGACGAACTCCATGGGACGGAGGGAGTACGTCAATATAGATTTAAAAAAGTCAAAACTTTGAAATCTAAGCAAAAATTGTAATAGCAAATACTCACTTGAGTCCACAAATAACTCATCATGATCTATTTTGATATGACTTACTTTATCATTAGATATACTTTGATAATGATTTATTTATTTTGTAAATTGTATAAAAAAAATTGAATAAGACAAGCAAATAAACATGATGTCTCAAAGTCAAAAGATAAGTTATTTGTGGCCGAGGGAGATATGAGCTAAGGAAAAAAAAAGTAGATTTAGAACACATCAAAAATGTTTTTTAGAAACAAAACAAATCTAGAATGACTCAAAGCAACCGCAATGTTTATGGCTAAAGCGATCCATAAGGATGGGTCCCACACTAGGTGGTCGGCTATGATTAAATAATGTATATGGACAAACCGCCTAATTGCCGGCCCTATGGTGAAGAGGGAGACACACTTTGAGAGAGAGGGAAGGAGAGAGAATTAATATTTTTTATTCATTATGAGACAATAGCACTATGAGTACTTATAACTATGGATATGAAACCTCTTCTACAATATTTTTGATACCGAAACATATTTTAATCTTTTTACTAAACTCTATGGACAACATCGTGGTTGCTCAACAAAAGTCGGTGAACAGGAATGTGACAGGCATCAACTGTAGCACACCCTACTGCCTTGGGATGGCGAGTCGGTCCACGTGACGAGCATCAATCAGGACGTAACGTTTATTCTTCCGTAGTGTATGCGCGAGTGCTATGCATCCTGGACCTGGAAGTATGCGGCACGATTGCCTCAAGTCCAGTAAAGATGAGCTGCTCCGGCAATCAGTAGGCAATCAGCAGCGACAATCCTCGACTGACTTTGAAAACAATCGACTACATACTCAGTACCACAGTACAGTCTGATGACTCAGCACTTTTAATAAGAAGAAAGAAAAGGGAAAAAGAAAAACAGGTGGAACCCCACGGCAGGAGCTGGAGCTGGAATGTGTGGCGTGGCGGGCGGTTGTAGAATCCAAAGGCAGCAGGGGACTGGGGAAGGAAAGGAGCCGCAGCTCGAGCGCGTAGCCTCCACGTCCGGTCCACCTGAACCCTGCCCGCGAATCCAGCCGCGCCCGCCCACCAAAAAGTATTGGAGCCAGCAAAAGGAAACCAGACCAGGCGATTTGTTGTTGGCTCCCGGTTTTGTGGAAAGGAAATCGTACAGCGAGCGACGTGCCCCTGTTTCCGCTGCTGCTTCTGTGGGCGGGACTGCAGCCAATACCGTGGGCGGCTTCTGGATTTCGTTCGCCCCTCCAATTCCCACCCGGCCACCCCGCACGTTGTCCAGCTGCCGGAGAAACCAGAGTCCCCACGTGTCCTCCATGGTTTCCGGCTCTTGAGGCCGCCGCGGCCATGCACGCACCGATTCGTCGCGACAATGAGGCAGTCATGACTACTGATGTGCATTTTGCTTCGACTGTCACCATTATATGCTTGGGTGTTGTTTTTAAAAAGAAAAACGCAGGCCATCTTAAACATTTGCATTTCTACAATAATTTACTTATTACTCTTATCATTTTACACGGATTTTTGGGTTAGTTGGCTGATGGTTTTTGCCTACGGTACCGTCGCTAATATGCCGATAAGTTCAAGCGAATAATGCAAACTTTTTTATGATCTTACAATATACTAAAATGGTGCCCATAAATTATTTTTATCTCTTCTTCATGGGATTAGTCTTTACATCAGAGAGTGGTTATAGTTTCGTATTCTGTGCATTGCCAATTGCCATCCTTTGTTAACTGGCACCGTCGGCAGATGCCTCCAAGGAGATCTGAGGGAGACACAGACAACGGGCGCGACCTGGGGCAGTTTTGCGCCAGAAGCCGGCCACTCACATCTGCACGCCGGCCGCGGCCTTATTCCCAACGGCTCCCATTTTCCGTGGTTTCTTCCCTTGCAATTTGGAATGGAATAACTCCCAAGTCCCAACCTAGCCAGATTGGCCACCTGAATTCATTTGTCTATAGTTGGTGGATGCGGATAACCATGGAAATCTTTCGAGCTAGTCGGCCACTTGCCGGAGCCAATTTAATCCATGGGCAGGGACAGGGCCCAGAGACATCCCCCTTGGCTGCTGCCCAGCGCTTCCATGGTGCCAACTTCCAAGGAAAAGTCCATTTGATCTTTCTTATCTTAGTTATAATATTGCATTAGATTAGACTGATTATATAATATATGCTTCCTCAGCTATAAAGAGACTAGCTAATAATAATAACACCCTTTGCCTTGCTCCTTCCACCTTGTTTGTGCTCAATTATTCATGCATGTGCCAAAAAAACAATTTACTGAAGATTTAAAACCATTGTAATGTTTCTCACTTGTGTTTAGTGTGATTGGTTAGAAAGATTTACTGAAGATTTAAGACAATTACCTCTGCTAGGGACGACCGCTACTTCTATATCACTTTGGCTTAGCAAAAGTTATTGTCTTTACAAAGGCGGGGGGGTTACATACTCTTCTGCACTGGCTATCTACAATTAACTTATATTCTGGAGAAGCCATCTTCATTCACAAGACTTGGTTATGGCAATCTCGCAGCAGCAGTTGGCGTAGGTGGCCAAAAAAATATTTTCTCCCATAAATATCAGTTCGCGCATTGATAGACACTATAATGTTCCAAGGAAACTGAGTGGACAATATTGCAAGACAAACTGCGAATACAACGCCACAATGTTCCAAACAAGCATAAAAAAGAAACAGACGTACAGTCTGCAGACGTCCCATTATAAACATTGTGCCGACCGAATAAACGATCAGTTTAGTCGATAGATTTTGCGCTATATATCTCTGCACCTCCATTTTCTTCAACCACCACCACCAAGTTTCCGAGCCATTTTCACATGCTACGAGTAGGCTGACTTCTCTTCAGCTATCTTCAGTTATCTTTTAGCTTCATTCGCTCCTTAGCCTCGGTGACCAAGTTCCTCAACAGTACTTTTTTCTCATTCCTAACTTCATAGGCAGAGACCATTCCCTTGAAGGCGTCCAAGGCAGAGATCTCATCCATCTTAAGTGCATATTCACGTGCATCATCCATCAACTTTGATCGCTCATCTTCTGAAAATATCTAAAAGACAAGGTTCAGCACATGAGTGATGAAAGTCTCAATGACAAAAGTCTCTATTGGCAGAAAACTCATTTACAGAAGTATGTATGATGTACCTCATGATAACCACCAACTTCTTCAGGGCACCATATCACCTTTAGAGAAGTTGCAAGTTTCAAGGAGTTCCAATCATCAGTGTCAATTCCAGAAACATGTTTAATGCGGCGAGAAAGAGCTAACAAGGGTAGGCCATACTTCTTCTATTATCTAAAAAAAATACTTCTTCTCACTGTATTCACACTGAAACAATGCGTATGCCGTCATCATATTCTGCTCGTTGACCTAGATACAAATTGCATTGCTTCATCATCATGACTTAAACTTCAAATAAAATATTGTATCCGAAACATTAGCTCACGGAAATGAATAAAATACAAAGTGATCATGAAGCGTAACACTAAACGACAGTAGGAAGCTATATTGCAGAAATCATTCCATCTAATTTTACTCACCATCTCTTGTTCGACATCGTCAAAGCCATTATGACTCAAGACCATTTTCAGTCCATGACTCATCGGGGAGTCGGTCCTCCTTAGTCAGCTGTGATTTTTCTCCAGGCACTAAACGGTGCATGAGATTCTGCAGGCTCCACATTTGCCTCCATCACAGTTTCAGCCCCTCCAGTTTATTCAAAAAAAAAAAAAAAAAAAAAAACAGGGAATACCATGAAAGAAATCATAGTTAAAAAAGGCACTCAAAGTTGTCCACGGTTCTAGCATGTAAAGGAGTTCGGACTCACCCTGACCCTGGTGTTTCATTGATTATTTTATACTCAATCATGCTTTCCAACAACAAATTTCTGTCCAGGCCATCGATGACTCAAAATCATGTTCTTAAGCCTTTCACTAACACCAGTAGAGAAGTTAATGGCGCTGAACTTGTCATCAAAAGTTTGAAATTCTCTGAGCATTGCAATCTGATAAAAGATAAAGATCAAAAGTATGTCCTTGATCAAAATGGAACAAGTAGTCAAATAAGCACGACATATCTCAATTCAGTACTTGTAAATGATATAGCCCAAATTCAAGGCTCTATGGGCCGCGCCCAGCCCCGACGCCTGTTGCCCAGCGGGCCATGCTTCGATGGCTCGGGCCTCAAGGTTGTTTCCCTTCTTCTTTTTCCGTCTCTTCCTCGCTTAAGAGACGCGCGCCGAGCCGCCGACGCCTCCTCTCCACGCGCCGACTCCTCTTCCCCACGCGCCGACGGCCACCACCGGGCGAGCCGAGGCCCGTCCGACCTACCCGTCGGATCGGAATTCCCCTACGACGGCACTGCCCTCCTCTCCCCGCGCGCGGCCGGGACGGGAAACCACCAGCTCACGGCCATGTCGCGACCGCGACGGGGGCCGCCAGGTCCTGCCCAGGACGACGGCCACGCGCGAATCGGACAGGACGACGGCCTCTCTTCCACCCGCGGCCTTCTCCCCAATCATCCTGCCCAGGACGACGGCCACGAGCGCCTGCGGCGCGCTGCAGGACGCGCGCGCAGGGCGCCTGGACAACCGCGGCGAGGGCGGCTCTGGCCTCTGCGTCCGGCCGGTGGAGGCGCACCGCGAGCTGCACTGCACGGGACGGCACGAGGGGCAGCTGCGCGGTGCTCGCGGCCATCAGAGGCGGCGCTGTCCTATCTGCTCGCTGAGCGAGGACGAGGGGGGAGGGAGGAGCAGCGGCTGCGTCTCCATGGCTCGGTGCCGGAGGAGATGTGGTGCCCGTCCCTTGTCCACGCAGGCGCGCACGGCGAAGGAAACGAAGCGGCGCCAACGCCAGACCGGCTCCCCGATGCCCTGTGTGACCTCTGGCGACTGAGCGTTCCAGCCACCCCTAGCAGAAGAAGCGTTCTTGACATGGCTGTGGCCTACGATGTTTGAGGAAATGCCTACATACAGGGTAAGTTGCTCAATTAAAAGTTATTATGAAACTAGACATGTGCTCTTACGCAGGAAACATCATGTAAGTTTGCTGAGAATATTTGAATTTACGACTTTAAGAACAAGCAACTGATGTTCACAAACATTTCAGATCAGTCCTAATGTCAATTTCTTACTGCGTAATGTTTACTGCATTTTCAAGCACACATTTCATATCAGTCCTAAGCACGGGAGGGTCTAATCCTTATTTATCTGCTATGTGTGAATGGTGTTTTACCTGAACCCTCTTTAATTACAGGCATCATCAACATGGAAGATGGGAAGCACGGATTGGACGAGTTGCGGGGAACAAGGATCTCTACTTGGGCACCTTCAGTAAGTAGCAGAGATGTTTTTTTCATTATATATAAAGTACACCTGCATATATATATTCACCACACAGAAGCATATTCATAGTTATTTTCCTTTCGTAGTTAGAATTTCTGCATACCTGGAAATTTAACTTAATGTGAGCCGTAGCGTTAGCATGGGCAATATACAAGTCATACGAAACAACAGTAGCACAACCTACATAGGCCGGCAAAAATGAAGACACGGGACCATTGTTATTTATTCAAGCCTGTAAACGAATCTTAACAAAGATCTGAACCACACAAAAGTAAAAGACAACAACACAAGAAAGCTCTTGGCAGATATTTAGAAATTCTGAATATATTCACTCCATTCCAAGATCTGAACCAGGTAGGAGCAGAACACTGTCAGTCTTGATCTTAATCCTCTGTGTTTGGCAAGAACAAATCAGCCACCTGGTTCGACTTGCAGTGGCCTATGACTCTGTCACAAACAATAACAGACCAGACAGAGGTGATAATAATATGTCTGTTCATTAGCAGCGTTCGGTCTTCGTTGTTGAACTGGTAGCAGCATCAGTGGTTTGTTGCACAGGCCCAAAACAAGGCTCTTAGCTGTGGCCGCCTGAGCCCTTTGACGCGATTGCTTGCTGGTCTCTGCTCTCGCCTCAGTGAATCGTGCAAGAGCTCTTTTGGCGTATGTGCTGCTGGGATTAGAGATGAGAGCATGGGCGGGCCTAGAATTGCTCTACGACTAGGGGCCAGTCCATGGCTTGCATGGATGGATTTGCACTAGTGAGTAGTGACACTGGTCAGCGAGCACGAAGGAGGGAGAGACAAGTGGAGCCATGGAGCCCCGACCTCGAGAGTCGGAGGAGCTGAGGCGGAGCAGAAGGAGGCACGAAGATAGGTGTCACGGTGTCGCTATCACGCTGAAGTCTGAGTGCGGCATGGCGGGATGGGGAATCAGGAAGGGAGCAGGCCACGGTGGACTATTAGCAGGCTGCCAAGTTGTGGTAGTCGCCGGGACAGCATTGGGCCTACCTTGTGATGTCGGGCCATGCCGTGCCGCCTGCTGTGCTTGAGCAGCGGCCCAAGCATGGGCCTAAGTATTGGTCTGGCCCACTGCTCACCGAGCCATGCCATGCTTGTGCCCAGCTAAAATGTTGTGTTTCGAAGTTGGGTCGTCGGTACCCTAGGCTGCATGGACATATATAGCTATTATGGACTAACAACTTGTTCTAGTCCATAGAACCGAACAGTTAGTTCAGGATCCAAACATGTATGAACTAACAACTAGTTGGCTAATTTTTTGCTGGCTATTTTTTAGCCATGGCTAACAATTAGTCCTAGTTTATGATACCTTTGTCTTCTTTATTGTTCTTGCTTGTTGCTAAGCTTTTTGCAAGTTTTAGTCAACATGGCTGCTTATCTCAATCAACTCAAAGCTCCACTTCCTCAGCCAATGGAGGATTTTCCTATAGTGCACTACACGGATTACACACTATTGCTCCTCCAAGCTAATGCCAGGCAATTGGTCTTCCTCAAAGCTCTCTTGCATACCTTTGCAAAATCAACGGGACTGCAAATTAATTACAGGAAATCACAAATGTATCATATCAATGTACCACAAGATAAGATGGCCCAGCTTGCGTGCACCTTCGGCCGTGACACCGGAGTGATGTTGTTCACCTATCTTGGCTTGCCTATGGGCACAACCAAACCATGCCTAGAGGACCTCACTCCACCGATAGATAGAGTGGAAAGATGGTTGTCTCCATTTGGCTCTTACTCAGGTCGTCGAGAGATGATCAACTCTGAGTGTTTATGGCGTGGCATTGATAATGAAAAGAAGGGTGGCAACTTAGTAGCACGGGAGACAGTTCAGCAACCCAAAGATAAAGGTGGTGTCGAAATTATAAATCTTTGTTCGCATAACGGCGCTCTCCTAATGAAGCACCTGAGTAAGTTCTCAACAAAACAAAATTCCATGGGTCCGGTTGATCTAGAACAGATAGTATACCAATCGAGTTCCGCATGATACACGAGAGTTGGGCTAATTTTTGGTGGAAGGGCGTGCGAGCGATCAATATCATTTTTTCGGAGACATCTCTAGATATGCATTGGGAGACGACTCTTCAGTATGTTTTTGGGACGATCTGTGGACTGACTCGGTGTTGTCCTTCAAATATCCGAGACTAGCCTCTTTTGCTAGAAAAGATGGGATCCCTGTGTTGGTGGTCATGCAAGCAGGACTTAGATACCCTTTTGTTGTTGCCTCTTTCCCAACAAGCTTTTGAGGAAATGGAAAATCTCCAAGTCCAACTGCAAGCCCAGCCCTATGTGAGCTCAGTTTAGATCAGTGGGTGCCTAAATGGGGCAGCAAATATACATCGCGACATAGAAGCCCACCCAGTTTTCTAGGTCATCTGGAAGGCAAGATGTACGCCGCGCATGAAATTCTTTGCCTGACTCATTTTGATGGACCGGAGAACACGAAACCCATGCTGTGCTTGCATCATCTAAATACTCAGGAGAGTGACACCTGTGTTTTGTGCAATACATGAGAACTAGAGATCATAGAGCACACTTCTTCTATTGTCCTTCAAGAAATGACTACCAGACAGGCATTCATGTGGACTGGGATGCATCTTTGCCTGTGCAGGTTTACCAAGGCTAGATTGAGCAGCAATGTCCCATTCTTCCCAGAAGCTACCTTGATTGTAGCGTGGGGACTCTGAAATTGCACAATGACAGTTTTTTAGACATGCACCTCTACTCCAGCACTATGGTTAGCTAATTTTAAAAAATCAGGGTCTCCTTTAGTCAGTTTTGTTTAGAGATGATGTTAGGAATGCCTTTGGTGTCTGGCTTGATGTCTTGATTAATTTCAGCGGTATGTAAGAACCCCTCTTGTTTATTTATCAATGAAAATTTTGTGTACTATGGGGATCTCCCACACAGTCTTTTGTTGTAAAAAAACTACTCCTAGTTTATCTAAACAGGCCTAATAGTACACTCTATTCATCGTCCTATAGTTGGTCACATAGTCTATCAAGCTTTTGCTTGTCATTGAACTCTTGTCGCCTACATCTTATCTCATCTTGAAAAGTAATTTCTTGATGCCTCATCTACATCTTATCTCATCTTGAAAAATAATTTCTTGACGCCATTTGTCCGTGATCAAAGAAGTTGTTAAGACTGGGATTGTAGTGCTTTTACTAGGGCAACAAACTCCTCAACCAAGTCTAGACTCATTTGGCGATGCACAATCGAGGTATACAATTACCTAGCCCAAGTTTCAGAATCACTAGCCAATGTGAAAGGACTTCGGCAACATTTAAATGTTGTCTCTATGAAATCAATGGCTTTCATTGTTCATTTTCACATCCAACACATCTACATCGCTACAAACCCGGTGGTAACACCAAAACTCCATCCGACACTATGCCGAGTCTCATGAAGTTTCTCTAGCACGAAGTTACATGACCCATATTGAGCCAAAGATCATCTCGTTGCTAGCGGGGATCCTTCACCTTCTTTTGCTAGATGAAGATAGTAAAAGTGTGTGGAACAATCGGCGCTTGGCAAACACCCACCCATCTTCATGGCCATAGGAAACACGCCGAACGAAAGCAAAAGCGTTTGGGGTTAGTTGATGCATCTACACCTTGAATTGTAGCAAAACCGTTCCAACAAACACCTTGCTTGGAATTGAAGTCCTAACTTAAAGAAGTCTCTAAAAACAATGACCTCGTAGCCACGAGGCTCAAGACCCTCCTCGTCATCCCCTAGAGCACACCGGTAATGGTTGTCGCTATCGAAGAACCTATGTCTTGCATAAGATCCTTCAACATCGCATCATCCATTTGCAAGTGTCAAATGCGAAAATGTATGATCCATTAACGCCTTAGCGTAACTCGTGTAATAGAACCATCCGACAAGCCCGAAGGCACCACTTGATGGTATATGGCCAACTTCGCCTTGAAAAAGCCCAATAGAGAGTAGTGTAGTGACTTGTCAAATTCATCGCCATCCGGATGTGGCTTGTAAATTGTCGATGCCTATATATGATGCCAAGAGCATGAGGGCAAGGAGCTTTCTCACCTTGATGTGTCCTAGCTTCCGCTAACTCCTCTCTCTACCCCATAACCTCTTCATAATGCTAAGTTCAATTTTTGTAGGCCCTTGTTGTAAAAGTGGCCCTTGTAGTATAAGCCCATGTTGTAGTTCAATTTTTTCCTTCTCGATGTAGAGGTCCGGGAATAATTTTGTAGGATTGTGCTCTAGGTTATGAAGTAGGATTTTGCAATAGCAGCTCGGCTCTGGCGACCGGATGGCATCCCCGAGCCTCGAACCCCACCGGGTCGGAGCCCAACGAGCGAGGTGTTGTCCACCATTCAATCGATATGACACAATACAAGATGACGAGAACCATATTCACCAACTCCATCGGTGGTGGAAGGACTCTAAGGCCCACTTGTCAATCCCCCAACCAATCGGTGGGGCTCCTTTGCGACTAAGGAGGGCTCGAGAAGGTTCACCATGTGAGGCTGGATCCTAGCGGACAACCCTTGGCGTCAAGTGCTTGGCGGCGATAATTGAGGTGTTCGGTGGCGTCTACACTGATGGCTCCCTTTACAACAAAGCCGAGGTCCATCCATGCCACCGAAACACCCTCCTACACCCGTCATATGTAGACCCCGAAACCCTAAACTGACTTGTACCCGTCCTTCCTCGAAATATAATGGGAGGACTAGCTCCTAAGAGGGAGAGAATAGAG
Organism: Hyparrhenia diplandra; assembly: GCA_015847255.1. Classification (NCBI taxonomy): domain Eukaryota; kingdom Viridiplantae; phylum Streptophyta; class Magnoliopsida; order Poales; family Poaceae; genus Hyparrhenia; species Hyparrhenia diplandra. The sequence continues at coordinate 5,167 of JADLZK010008088.1, read as the reverse complement.
ATAGGCCGATTAGACAGAGAAGCATTGGCTAGACAGAGATCTCATCTTAGAAGTAGAGAAATAGTAGGTTGTTCTCCGACAACCTAGCTAGAGGGCCAATTTCTCACTCATCGGGAAGATACCTCATCGTTGACTAGCCGTAGGATAGCATTGAGCAATCCTGTATCAAATCCCCGTTGTTCTCAATTGTAACCCCTATATTAGGTGCCCCTAAACACAAAAACACCTCACTAATGGATGTAGGACCTCGATAGTCCCAACCAAGATAAACCATTGTGTCTCCCTTGTGTTTTTGAGTACCGGCCATCGGAGCCCGACACTTCCGACATCCGATGAACAACCATGATGCTTGCCTTGGCAATGAACCCGTGATAATTTGCTATCCACTCGATCTCCTTGGTTGTGTTTGTAGAGTGTAGGTAATTCAAGGACATTCTATTGGACATACACAAACGGATTTACAAATTTGGTTTGAGCTTGAACTCAATAGGATGTAGGGTTCTTCATTTTATTTTGTGTTGTGTGGAAATTCCTCCGTGAAGTAGAAGTTCCTCACTCTGCTAACCCATTGCAAAGTTTGCAAAGTTTTGTTTTGTTATTAAAAACACCCTTTAGGCAATGGAACGTCCTTTTGGACACCACTGCTACAGGTATATATGAGGAAGAGGTGAAGCTCCAAAAGTGTGTGTATTCTTAGAATGGAGCCCAACATCTATATTTGCAGTGTCCATGATAAGGGGGTACTTATACTTGAAGATAATGTGGTAGAGCTAAAATGAGGAGTCAGCGACCACTTGGTGTTAGGTTGATCGACCGATAAAACCGGCCATTAAGGCCCAATGCTTCATAGAGCTTCACAACATCGGGTTGATAGGTATCTAATGTGTAGTTCCCATCTGTTTTGCGATTTTTTACATGGAATGGTGGTCTTTTTACATGGAATGGTGGGCCATTCAATCCTTGGATCACTTCATGGTTACCCCCAGATACAATCAACATTGGATTATCATGAAGTGAACTATTTTTGGTCTTCTTGCTAGGTCGGACGACATAAGGTGAGGTCATTCAACCTCCCCTTGTGACCTCTCAACAAACCCAACTTTCCTAGGGCTTCATGATAAGTAACAAAGCTCTGGACCAAATTTGAGGGTCATTGGGCTAGCCCGTAGGTCGCCCGATCCTTCTCTCGGAGCTTCAACCCAGCCCGTAGTGCGATCTTCTAGAATTCATAACTTTGGAGTTTGAACCAAGAATTGGGTGAACCAAAAGTCCATTTCATTCATCCCGATGAGCTCTTTGACATGGAGTCAAATGTGATTTGATCAAGTATTTCACCATGTCCAAAGTCACATTTATTCCTCGCTGGAAGAATGTCCAAATGCCCAAATGTCCAAATGTCCAAATCCTGATGAGCCCTTGTTTCAGTACCCTGATCCTTTGGCTTAAGAGATGTTGGTTATCCACCATTTATTATATTTGTACTATAAATAATCTATGTTCCTTTCAAAACATGTTTTGACACAACTTGTGGAACTCACTAAATGTATACCCTATAGTTAAGATGTTGCTTAAGTGAGATATGGAACTTTTAAACTTTATACTATTTTGGTGGTCAAATTACTGGAGTTAAAGATCACCAACACACATAGTGGCATATATGGGGGTTGTGACTGCAGGGATAACCACATTAGGTTATTAAGCTAAGTTGGTCAATAAGTTAATGTTTTAGTTAACCTTAGTTAATCGGAAGGTATTTATGTCATGGATGAGAGGCTTGTAGTTCAAGATGAGTGCGCGCCGTTGATCTTATCTTGATTGTCTCTCTCTCTCTCTCTCTGCCGTTTCTGTTGCCTGTGAACGGAAGAGAAGACCTGGAAGGCATCTCTCGGCAGGCATGCGCCGTCCTTGAGGTGATGGCTCCCATTTGTGCCTGCATGCATCATTATTTAGCAACCGTGCGCGTGCTTCCTTCCACGGGAAATCGGTTCCGTTTCTACCTCACCGTCTGCTAGCGGGGTCACCCTCCATCCAGCCCACTGTATGTATGCCAGGCCCTCACACGATCCCCAGGCCATCTCCCTCCCCTTCCCTTCCTCTATATACACCTAGAGGAGGCATCACCTCTCTCACAACATCTCTCTCTCTCTCTCTCTCTCTCTCTCTCTCTCCCTCCTTCCCCAAGTCGGGCGCCAATAGCTTGTTAGTCCTGTGTACACAAGAGATCCTTGGCCCTCCCTAGTGTTCCGCGCTTCCACAACAGGTTCTATTCATCGATCACCCTGATTTATGAGATTGTGATGGGTCCACTTGATTTATTTGCTTGGATCGATTTTATGGGTGTTGCATAGGCACATGTTCATGTATTTGTGCAATATTTTCTTCAGCTTAAGGAATGGAAGGAAACATGGACATGGCCTCCAACGCCAGCAACAGCACTGCAGCAGCAGCAGCATCGGCTCCCCACAACCACCAGCAGGTACCTTTCGATGATCTGTTCCTTGCTTTGATCCATCCGTTTCTACTAGCTACTTCCCTCCATGTACACAGATCGATCCATGCTTGTAAAGCTTTGTTGTGTGCGCTTCTTCAATCGTTGATATAAGTTTGTTTGTTGCTCTTGCTCATGCTTGATAGTTGATATGCGTTGCAAGGAGTAGGAGTGCATACGTGTATTATTGGTATGTATGAAAGTACTCGATCTAAAAATGCATGTGTATTATCCGTGAATCGCCTACCAAGCTGGTTCAAAGATTCCTCCTGTTTGTTTTCCTTCATTCCAGCTTTTGGATTTGTCAGTCTAAACTGTGCATCATTAGCAAGTTATTCAAAGAAGAAGGTTGTCAATCACTCTGCTCGATCTGGGGATGATGGAGAAGGTGAATAACACTTCGGTGGGATGGAGGGGATTACGCCCCTGACAGTACGGTTACTACTGTGTGTCGAACGTGATGTTGGTGAAACACATGCGCAGACATGGGCATTTTAGGAATTGGGGCTTAGGCATGGTAGTGTAACACTCGTCACCATAGCATATATTAGGAAGAGTTTAATTTGCTAAATGAGAAATTGGTCCATAATTTATTATTATGTCTGTTTGGCTAGCTAATGGCTCCACAATAAATGTAGTATATGTTGCTAATTTGGGTATGGTAATTTGTTTGCTGCAGGAGGAGTCCGAGAAGGTGCAGACGGGCAGCAGACGGGCGGTAGCGGGGAGCCTAAGCTGCGGCCAACGCAGGAGGTGGCGCTCTGCTGCCCGCGCTGCTACTCTGAAAACACCAAATTCTGCTACTACAATAATTATAATCTGAACCAGCCGCGCCACTTCTGCAAGGGTTGCCGCCGATACTGGACACAAGGTGGCAGCCTCCGCTGACGATCCCCATCGGCGGCGGCTGCCGCAGGAACAAGCGCCCTCCTGCTCCTCGTCCTCGGCGAGGGTCTCCAGCACTGCTGCCACCAACGCCAAGATGGAGGACACATTCAAAACGCAGCTGATGCTGACGGCTGCCAGTACCATGTCGACGCCGCCACCGACGACAAGCTTGATTCCCAACGACATCCTCCCAACATTTACGCCGACAGGCAGTAGCGACGGCCTTGACGTCGCCATGGAGGAGCAACAGGGTTTCCTGCCCTTCGTGCCGCTGTCTGACGACCAGGCGCCGGAGCTGGCTCCTGGAGGGGGTGACATGGGTTTGCTGCCCTTCACACCGCTGCCTTTGTCCGACGACCAGGCGCTGGAGCTCGCTCCTGGAGGGAGTGACACGACTCCAACTTTCCTGGACATGCTGACAGGAGGGTATTTTGGCGTCCCTCCATGGGCGGCGGCAGCAATGGAATGGACATGTCATTCCTGCTGCCTGGGATGGGGCCTCAGCATCTCATCCAATGCAGATGCAGCTGCTGGAAGGGTTGCACGACCTAGCAGGTGAGCTTGAGTGGTCGTCAGGAGAACTTGACAGCTACTTCAACAATGACGGTGGCTATGGAGCAGCACCAGCGGCGGGAGTGGAGCAGCAGCAGCAGGTTGCTGGTGAGCAGCAGGAGGAGGATAACAGCAAAGCGAAGGGGGCAGAGGGGTAAGTGTGCCACTGCCAGTGCCAGCCACAGGAGGCGGAAGTGCTGCTGCAAACCTCGTCGCATCGTCTGATCGATCTAAGTGCAGCAGACATTCTTCGTCAATCAATGGAATCAAATCAAAAGTGGTGGCAGCAAGGAAGGGGATGCAGCTCACCATTCGGCACTAGTTCAGTTTTCGAGGATAGGATGCATATTCATGTTTGGTTTATTTGCATTGTGTTCATGATGGCAAGTCATCATGCATCACCTTTTTGTTCAATTGCATGTTTGCTTTCGTTCATCAGAGTTTAGTTGCAGCAGTCTATCGCCAGCAGAGATCAGTTTGATATCTATGCTTTGTTTTCATCAGTTCTGGATAATGTTTTCGTATTCCTCAGTTTCTTTGTTAACTAGTCTAAAACTTTTCATGTGTGGTACTTAGTTTGTATGGATAAAGCGGGCTGTTTAACCTGCGTTCTGGTAATATCATTGGTGATAATAATTTGTTGCTGCAGATGAATGTCTTATCTTTTGGATGTTGTCTTACTTTGGGCATGTTCTTTTGCGTTTCGCAGCAGCAATTGAGATAATCAGAACTTTAGAAGCATCCAGAACAAGACAAACCAACGTCCTGTATACAGCAGTATATTTTGCTGAGATAATCAGAACTTTAGAAGTGAACAGGCCACTGATTCAAGACAAACCAACGTCCTGTATACAAAGCAGTATATTTTGCAATAAGACGATTCCTCTTATTAGATATGATTTTTAGACACTAAACCGCCTCTACAAATTGTGTGCTGCAGTGTAGAACCCGAACTAAGCGCTCCTGGAACTTGATTTTCAATGATGGTTGACATCAAACTACCATTCTTAGAAATCATGCCAACCATCTCTAAAATAGGTTGATTTTAGGATACTCTCTAAAATCATTTTTCTTTGAAGGCGGTTGACTCCTGAAAATAGCAGCTAAGTAAATGAAATCACAATATTTTAAAATAAAGTCAGATGAAGATAAAACTTTAATTTATGTCTACGAGCAAACGCGCCAGTGCACTACACAGAATGGAACCTAATACATCTTGGAATAAGACGCCGTATTGCT